>VZTZ01045096.1:207017-265556 GCA_013400955.1 Drymodes brunneopygia | reverse complement strand
AAGAAAGCTCCCAGTTAGTCACTGAGCTTTAGTGACTGTACTGCTTTATCTGAGGTGCTTACTGACCAGGACCTATCACTGCATGACTCTCTGTGTTTTTATTGCAATTAACTACTGAAAAAAAATTACGGAGAAGATATTTATGAGCATCAATACAGCTGAAGGCTCTCCTTCTGCCCCTGCACATGGCTGGAAAATTACAAAACCTCCACATATCAGAAGTAGCTCAGAGCATAGCTGAGGCCTCCTTGGCTGACACCCCCAATCCACCAGTGAAATATGCAGGGTTAAAGTGGTTTATTTGACTTTTGTGTTTTGTAGGTTGCTTAAGTTGGCTTTGTTTTGTAGTAAGATTTATGCTTTGGTTTGAATTTTAAAATAAAATTATATTCTGCATCATTCTGTTGTTTTGGTTTTTTTTTAATGAGATTTTTGTCTGCCTGACTCTGTAGGAGCGGTGCTTTTCAAATACCCTCATGATGCTTTTGCTGATGGTTGCTGAAGTCCCGAGTCACACCCTGCTGATGGTTTAAAAAAAGCAACCCTTCCTCTCTGACTGGTTGGTCCTCTTAGAAGTATCTCAGCTTCATTAAAAGCTGTGTGAAATATAAATATGATGATGCCTGCTGGAAAACTATCTCTGTGTTTTGAGGATCAGGTCACTGACGGTTGTTGGATTTATTCTTTGTTTTAAAAAAGCTTCTTGTTTCTGGTTGTCTTTGAGTAAACGATAATACTGTAGGGGAGCAATTATTACTGAAGTTCCAAACTGAGCATTACTTATTCTAAGCAGCATCCTTCTGACTGATTTTTGAGTAAATTTGTCTGTAAGCGCAGTTGTGAAATGAATTCCAGATGGGGAAAGAATTGAGTATTTGAGTGGTGAAGGTTAATTATTTTTTGAACTATTGCACTCCCAGCAGGTTGATGGTACCTTGCTGGCATCTCTGTGTGCTGGAGTTGCTGCCAGGGCATCAGCAATAACCTAGATTGCTCCTCACCCTGGAGTAGAGATCCTTTGAGCCTCTTGCACTTCCTTTTGCCGCACGGTTTTAAATAAACCTGTGTGTGTTTGTGTTTAGTGTCATGAAGGAGAGGCAGAGCATTCATCTGTTTTGTTACCTTTGTTACATTATAATAATGATGCTTGGCAAATACATACACCCCAAATTTACCTTGAAATGTGGCTGGGGGGCTGTGTGCTGTCAGTGAAGGCACTCATGTGTCACCCCCAGGAACTTTTCTGTTTGCTGCCTGACCAGCAGAGGATCAGGGTGCTTGGAAAAAGCTGAAAAGCAATGTCCAGGCAATTTTTACTCCAGTTCTGTGAGCAGTAATCTAGATATCTAGATAGTCCCAAGCTTTTTGTTGCCTGCAGAGTAAAACCTGTGAAACCTTGTCAATGCTCCTATATTGAATCTCATTTGAAATGACAGCTGTGGAAAGGTGGAGAGCTCTGTGTGAAAGTGTAGATTGAAAAGGGCTGCACAGCCTTGGTACTGCCTACCCTTGCCTCTGGGAATGCAGTTTCAAGTGGTTTTTAGAGGGGTTTTTTTTTCCCCTCCTTCTCTTTCCCTTCCTGGCTTCTCTTCCCCTTTTCTTTCTTTCTTATTGATGCTGTTTCAGCTCACCAGCTGACAGATCTAACTGGGGTTTCCTTACAGAGTACACTCCGCTGCTTCATTTTCCCTACAAACTCACCCCCCAATGCAGATACCACTATTTCTGTATTGGTAATGCTGAAGTCCTTTCCCCCAAAATTCACTTTTGAGTGGCAAAAAGCAGTTGGATGCTGCACTGAATTCTCTGGTGCATTTCTCTTCAGCTGTTCTGGTGATGCCAGCTATAGGTTACTCTTGGCAAAGTCTGATCACTGTATTTTTTGTTGATAAGGAGCCTTAATGTGTTTGGGTGCATCTGTAATTGCAAGATAACTGATAAGATGTTCTTCATGTGGCTGGAGTTTTAGTTTGAATCTGTCAGTGGGATTGTTACAGGAATACTTGTGCTGAAATGCAGCCTGCCTCTTACTCATGTGAGACAATGGATACCTTCACTTTCTCATTCAGTGGTATTTTAAAATTCATTTTGTACAAGTGAAGGTTTGTTAAAAACTCTCTTTTTCCTAAATTCTTTTTGTAAAGGTTATTAATAATTTCCTCCTGCCCCTGCTATTTCAATGCTAATTGAGAGTGCTCAGCCCTCCCAGGTAAAAGGGTGATCCTTTCAGTTCAGTCCTTAGTGCAGAAGGAGCTGTGTTCACATCCTAAAATCCAAAGACAGCTTTTTAATTTATTTTTATTAACAGCTAACGATTCTGTGTCTTGTTATAAAGAAAGTAATTCAGAGCTAACATTGTGCTGCTGAAAATGTGACCTTGTAACATGTTTTTATAGATCTGTGCATGCACATGTAGACATTTCTATATATATATTCATATGTGTGTGTATGTATATACACAAATTATAGTGCAGTCAAGAGGGATGGAATTCTTTGCTTGACTCTGACAGCAGTCAGCAATCCTGAGTTACATGTGACAGGGTTCTTTCTGGATATTAAATCATATTTTCTGATGTTTCCCCAGGCAGGCTTGTTTATTAATATGCCAGCTTCAGTAACGATTGCTTGACTTTTGACTCTTTATAGTTCAAATATTTCTTCTTCGTTCTTGATTTGCAAATGCATGCCAAGTTGTGCAATTATTTGTTATTTATTTGTAAACACTTGAGTGGTGATTTTGATCAACAAATAACTACTTGTGTCTTACAAATGATACATTTCAGTATGAAATTTGGAGTTTGGTGCCACAAGTCTGTTCTAGAGGTGTAAAGCCCTAGAGGTGCTTTCCATGGTGTCCCTGGTGCCTGGACTGAATTGCTGCTGGCTTTAGCTGGGATAGGAGGAGCTGATAAGGTCCCAGTGCAGCCTCAACTGGAGCCATTCTTGTGGGAATAAATAAGGGGTTGTTCAGCGTGGAGCTCTGGCTGGTGAGCAGTATGATAAGAGCAGTTGAAATAAATAGGTGACTTTTATTTTTACAGATAAGCACAATGAGCTGTAGCTGGTAAAACTCTGTTGTGTGGATGTGTTGTTGCTGCTGTGTACCTGTTCTCTGGGAAGCTGTGGATGAGTTTGTATTTGTTGTTTATTAAAAAAGTTCCCTGAAATTCACTGTATTTCTGTTCTGAATTCTGTATGAGCTGAAATGTTTCAAGTTAATTCATATGCCATTACCAGGTTTTTTTTTTTTAAGACTAGCTTAATGTGTCTGCCAGTGCCATTCTTAAATGCAGTCCTAATTGTCTACTGATTGCACAAAAGTGCAAATGAATAAACATTTTCTGCTAAAGGATTTAATGCTGCACTTCATGTGAGGGATGGAACTGCGAGGATGGTTTGGAAGTGAAAAGGGGGATAAGGGTGGAAAGGGAGCCTGAACCTTTCCAGCAGGCTTCTGCTCAGAGTTGCAGAGAATTCATCTTTCCCCATGATTTGTGGAGAAGCAAAAAACCTTTAGCAGCAGGCAGGTACATCCATAGGTGTGTACAGTTTGATCATTTCAGGCAGCGTGGGCTCTGTTCATGCCCTAGATGATGGTAAGGAATCTGCTCAATGGCAAAGAGGAATATTGTCTGTGCCTAACTGGGACTGAAAACTGACTCCTGAGGTGCAGAATGCTGATTGCTGCTGAGCCTGCTGTGTTTGTGTCAGGCAGGGTCACGGAGGAGCACGGGGGAACAGTGCAACAATTAGATGGGCTGGGGTGCCAGCACTAAGTCACATATTCCAGCTTAAATTCCGCTGGAGGATCCAAGGCTGTCGTTTCCTCTTGGCCAGGCACCTTTGGAGTCAGAGCCAGCTCACAGGAAATACGAGGAACCGGGGCTTAGCTGAAATTTAGGACATCTAAACCCGGCTTTCTGGATACATCTGTTGTGCTGAGACAGAGGGAGATGGCAAACACAAATGTTTCTTGGAGAGCTCTTGAGCATTTTTAAGTGAAGCTGTAAAGACAGATTGTCTGTCCCCTTCCTCTCAAAGTGATCCAACCTTTATTTCAGCTTTGTCTTCTGCTGTGTGTGGTGTATAAATCTAGTCTTAAAATGTGTGATGTTCTTACTCAGGGTTGATGGAGAATATGTACTTTTGATAATAGTGACTGAGGCATAGTTTCTGTGGTTTTCATTCCAACATTTTAGCTGCCATCATCTTTGGATCTAGAATTTTCTTTTCCTTTTGTATTATGCATAGATGAACAAGAAGATCCTTAAGATTAACTTTAAGACTTCCTGGCTTGGGCTGTAATCTGCCACTCAAGCAGACTTTTTGAAAACCCAAAATTTTAAATTCTGGATATTTATCATATCAGCATGCCTGGACATGCTGTCATGTTTAGATCTTTAGATTTTATTTTGCTTTTGGAAACTGCAACTTATCTATGTTTAAAAAATGGTAAAACTCTTCCCATTGCAATAATATGTGCTTATTTCATGGTCTGATCTGCTTATATATTGTCTCTTCTCAAATGAAAGTGGAAATGTGACGCTGGGAAAAACATTGATTTTTAAGCTGAAGTCACTGTATTGCAAAATTTACTGACATGCACTTAAAAAAACCCAGCCCAAAAAATCCTGATTTAGTGGGAGCAGTGACTAAACAGCTTCCTTTGCTGTCATTCAGTGCACTCATGAGAACTTGGCCTGGGGGCCTCTGGGTCTTTGATTTGGTTCAGGTTTTTAGAACTGAGATGAAAGTAACAATCAGATTGTCTTAATCATTTATAATAGCAGGTTAAGGAGATGAGAACTTCAGGGAGAAACTTGATAGCCCAGGGAGTATCTTTCCTGTGATCTTAATGCATTGCTATCTGAAACAGTGAGTCAGTGTTTGTAAGCAGAATTATGTCATACACTGTCTTCTGAATGCTTCAATCTGCACTCGCAGATGTTTCTAATGAAATTTTAGATATCCAACTTCTTAGCTGTGTGCAGGTTTGTTTTCTTTTTCCATGTGTTTATTTAATAAAAATCAAACTTAAAAGAAATGTCATGATCTTGATGGCCACGTGCTTTGAGTTAACAGCTTCCTCAGTGCCACTCTTGTGAATGGTCAGATGTTCCTTTTTGATCTAGGAAAGCTTACATCAATGAACTGGTTATTCCTGCCTCATTCCCTGTCTTCTAGTCCAGCAAATCTGAACCCCCTTTCCTCTCTCATGAAAGACAGGCCAAACAACTCAAGAATGGGCTTTGGACACTTGATTCTGCTTCTACATGTTAAGAAAGGTGAATTAGATTTGTTTGATACTTGTCTGTGAGTGACCACCCAAGAATGACTGTAGTTTTGTCTGGTAATATATATTTTTTTTCCTTAGCTCATCTCACTACTTTCCCTTCAACCAAATTAAAGAGCATCTGGTGGGTTGTTTTTGGGTTTTTTTTGTTACGTTGCTTTTGATTTTGTTTGTTTTGGGGGTGGGAGGAGGGTGTGTATGTTTTTTTGTTGAACCAGAGAGATCCATCCATGGGTGTCAATCTCTGAAGATGCTACGTCAGATTTTGTGGGATGATAGAGTTACCTGGCTCTAAATGCAAAAGCTTGAATGCAAATATTCACTGATGCTGTGGAGGAAATTTCCATACATCAGAGACAGGTTTGCTCTGGTCATAGCATATGAAATGAGCATGGAAAGGCAGTTTGAAATGAGCGCTGGGAAAATTTCCCAGCAGTGGATGAAGTCTGTCCTAAGAACGTGCATTAACTGGAGAAAGGTGCTTGCTTTTTCTTTTCATTTATTAACACCAAATCAAGAAATTTAGATGACTGCTGCTGCTATTTCACTTCTCCCCCTCTTAATTCTAATGGTGGGTACATTAATTGTTTAATCCTTTGCCCCTCCATGGGGTTACAGTGGCCTTTCAGCTCTTGGGCCAGTTTGTTGTGAGTGATGGTGTGGCTCGTGTGACATCACAAACATTTGTGTTGGCAGTCCTGCCTCGTGGAGGACTCTGAAGTCTGACAGTGGTGAAGATGACTAAGTAGAGACAGATTTATGTGGAAATCTTATTAATACCCATAAAAGAGAGAATGAAGGCATAAGTAGTTTGGCTCCAAAAACCAACCAAGAAATACTCTGTTCTTAGAAACATTTGGCATAGCTCCACCATGCCTTTTGTGGGAACTGGCTCTCTTTGTCTGGCCTAATCTAGACTTCTTTTTTTTTTTTTTTTTTTTTAAGATTACTAAAGACTTCCACTTTCCCCAGACTTTCTCACAGTAGAATAAAATTAATTTTTACTTTGGTAAAGCACAAATCAGTTAGTTATTTCAAAGACAATGAAACACAGATGTCTCCCCTTGTTTCTCAGCAAAGATTTAATGGTAGCCTTGCTGTGAGATCTTTCACTGCCTCCAAATGTCCATAGATGTTACATAGTGCTCATAATCAAAGCAGTTTACTAAGAAGGGGAAATAATTTTCATTTACAGTGTGTGAGGGCTGGAAAGAAGCTGTATCAGAGATGTGAAATCATAATTCAGTTTCTTTCATAACACGTTTGATACTGGCCTTGGGAGAGGAGTTTCTGATGCTCAGTGTGCACATGCTCTTGTCTGTGCAGCTGCAGTAAGATTTTCTGCCTAGCAAACTCATCATAATTTTTGGCATAATCCATAGTAAGTACAGAAATGCTTTATAAATAAAATTACCTGCATGTGCTCATTGCATGTGGGTAGAGCTTTTTGTCTTCGAAATCATTTCCAATACATTCTTCCTGTTGAATGTGTAATGAAAAAGTGTTCTGGTTTGCTTTTAGCTATTACTGTGATGAGCTAGGCATGTTGTACATTGAGATATTGTGTTTTAGATCTTTAACTGATCCATGTACCAGTGAGTTTCTTGTACTTCTTCCATGTGTGTGTTATTTTTCCCAGCAAGCATGATGTTCCAAGCTCACTCCTGATGTGACCACATACTGCTTTGAAATAGGAAGCAATAAATTAGCTTTTAAGGCTGGCTTACAGGCAGGATCTTATTCTTTATTTGTTTACCTCTGCTTCTTGGTAATGTGCAGTTTTTAGGCCTGGAATTGTTACCATTTCAGAAGATGAAAGCAGCAACGAAATGAAGAAGAAAATAGGAAAAAAATCCTATCTGGATGAGAAGATTATTTATATCTGCATATGTTTGCCAAGGCAAAAATCTTCACCATGAACTGTTGCTTACAACCTGGAGAGACAGCTCACAGCCACTGCTCTTTGGTTCTTGTCTCTCATCTGGAGGTGGTGGAAAGCATTCTGTGTTGGGCAGACATAGAGGGAATTGATACCCTGCAAATGGCTTGGTGGCCAGGAAGTGAAATTGTTATCTTGGATTTGAAGTCCCAGGGCTGTGCCCCTGTGATGATAGCAATATGCTCCTCAGGTTCCTGAGATTGGCATAGTCTTGTTTAAAATAAAAATTACAGTTTTCTTAAGTCTTGGTAAAATTTCAGGGCTTCTGTCCCCACCCATCCTCTACTTCTGTTCCTGCACTTTTTTGTCATTTGTGAGAGCATTGATGCTGCAAGGAAACATTTCCTCAGGCCAGTGGTTTTATCATTAAGTGGCTTTGTGAGCTTCTTCCACACAGAGCTGCCAGCATTGGAGTCTTTTATTTCTTCGGTGTTTGAATATTAAATTGCAAATCAGTGTTCCCTCTGCTAATCCTGCTCTGCATTTGCATTGGTCTTCTCACTTTTATAACACCCTGTAGACTGCTGGCTTGGCCTTGTGAGCTGTGCCATGTATTCAGCTTGAACTGGATGGGCAGTAAAGGCATTTGGCATCTCCCAGGAATGAATAGTCTGACAGATTAATCCTGTGTTGTGGAAAAGCCATAGAAATTGCTGTTATTTCTTGCTTGGATCAGAGACATGGTTGGAAGGCATGTGCTGAAATTGTGAGCTTTGACCTGCTGTCTTCTGAGTTAGAGTTGCCCTGTATCTCTTGGAGGCTGAGAGGGAGGGAAAACCTGAGATCTCTTTGTGTTGGGTGGAATGTATCTTGTTGGCCTTACTTGAATAAGTAAATGAAATCCTAAATCAGGAGGGGTGTTTTAGTTCCATGTTCTTCTGTCCCATCTTCTTCCTTGCTTCAGCTGTGTGATTTACCTGAGACCAGCTGGTTTGGGCTGGTGCAAAATCCACGTGCAGATGTATTTGGGTAAAATTCAGTTTGAAGGGAAGCGTGGTTCTCAGGGTTCCCTTGTTTGCCATGGAGGTGAAGTGCATCACATCCGGGCTTGGCTGGATGAAGCCTGGAAGTCCAGAGTTCCCTCGGAATTCTTCTCGTACTTTACAGCTCCTCCCTGCTTTTTATATGCAAACAACATTCTTTGGGAGGCCTGGAGGGCGGAAATGGCTATGAACAAAACCCATATCTTTTCTGATATGTCAGAAGATACCAGAGAAGAATAGTGTGCTCCGTGTCTGCTGGTAGCTGATTTCTTTTCATCCCATTTATTCTGTAGAAAAAGAAAGCTTTGGCTGGATATTGGGGAGAACTCTTCTATGAATAGTAGTAGTAAAGTTCTGCAACAAGCTATGTAGGGAAATTTCATCTGTGTACATGAAAGGTTCTTTTAGAACGGTGTTTTAGATATTTTTCTAAGTGGGTGTAGATTTTCTGAGAGAAAACCACAGTGTTTCCTGGATCTGCCTGTGGGCTGTGCCCCCAGCTGCTGGCCAGAACCCCTGAGCAGTGCCTGTTGTTCTGCTTGGTGCAGCCCCAGCCTGTGAGCCCCGTTTATGTTCCAGTTGGTGCCCAAAGTGGAGTGTTAATCCTGCTCCAGAGCCAGGAGCTTGCAGTTCAGGTGCCTGCCCTTAGACGGGATTAATGAGGAACAGATCAGATTTCTTGTGTCTCTTCTACTGTTGCCCTTCTCTGATTCAGCAGGTGCTGTTATTTAGTTTGCATTATCAAGCTGTGATTGCTGGCAGTCTCTTTTTTTCACCCCTCTTTTCTTCCCTGTAAATGATAAGTGTTCAAGTTCCAGGTAGGCTCCTAATTGCTCTTCATTTTGGCCCGGCTGCAAGCTGATTTATCAAGTCCACTTGTTAACTTAATGCTTTTATGGCTGCCAAGAGAGTGCTACAGGGCCTAAGTGAGATGGAGTGGCTGGGATTTGTTAGACTTTGTGTGTGGGGAGGTTTCCTAGCAGCCAGATAAGGGACAGCAGTTTGAAGGGCACAGCAGCACCCTGTCACCCCTGCTCATGTGAGGGAGCAGCTCTGGGCTTGGGAGAGAGCTGGGGATGGGTTCTGTAGGGTACAGCATGTTCTGTGCCTCATGCCCTGCTGCCCAGCCCAGCAGTTCTCATCTGCTTGGCTTGTAATGCTCCATCTTGGTTTGTTCTGCTTTGTTCTGGTTTTTTTTTTGTTTTTATTGTCATTTCGCTCTGAACTAACTGGATTGCTCTTAAAAGGCTGTTAAAAATCTCAGCATGGCAGCTGTAAAATTGCCTAATCAGCTCCAGGAGATAATCTTTCCTAGGGGAGACCTTTGAATGCACTGACTGTCAGCAGGAATAGGTCAGATGCCTCCAGGTACCTTTCTAGGAAGGGACTCTTATTTTCAAAACTTTATCTCCTTTCTTTGTTAAGAACTAAGGAGCTGGTTAGTGGGACCTGTCATAAAAGTCCTCTTTTATGGTTGTGCTAAATCCTCTTAAAGAAAGCAAGTAACTCTCTCATTAATGCTGCTCTGCTCAGCACAGAAATAAAGCAGCTGTTGTGACTGTCAGAGGCTCTAAGAAAGACTTGAAATTGGAAGGAATTTCCACTTGATCAGTTGATGAAACTCAGTGTGCTATGACAGTGCAGTCTTATCTCCATTTTATCCTTGAAGTCTGGGAAATATGTTGAATTTGGGCCTGAGAACTAGTTCAGAGTTGCATTTTCAGGGGGTAGGTGTCACCTGGGGGAGATAAGCTGTAACAAGGACTAAGATTTTTCATAGTTTTCCTGTCAGTCAAACGATTAAAAATATGTGAGGTTTGGTGTATCAAACTTGAAGAATAAATCCCTTCCTTCCTATGCTGGATTCCAACATTCAGCAGTGGAAATATTGAAGAATGCCATTTGGAACTGATGCTGACCATCCTGGTGGCCTAAAATACTTGGTTAAAACTCCTTCCAGAACCTTTTATAACTTTGAAATTGCAGAATTGAATAGCTCTGAATTATACTAAAGCTTCTTGAGATGTCTCACCTTCCTCCTCCTGAACTGAGGAAGCAGAAAGGAAAAAAAAAAAACCAACAAACCAAAACAGAAACAAACAGCCAGAATTGCCCAGGCTTTTGCTTCTATTGTTCTTGTGAGCCTGCAGTGGGTGCAGGGACATTGATTGAGTCACCTCCTCAACACCTCTGTTTCTCCAGGTGTGGGGCTTGGTGAGGTGTGGGACATCCCTGGGATGCTGGGCTCAGCAGGGCAGAGCAGGATGCTCAGCAGTGCCAGTGCAAATGGCACATTTCAGGAGCAGAACAATGCTATGTGGGGAATTCGATTGCAAAACAGGAGGGTTTATATATAGCAGAAGTATATATGAGTGTTTTTAATTGATGTGTGGGTACATGCAGGCCTATTAATAGATGGAAATAAGGAGAGGGAAGAGAGGAAATCAAGCACCACAGCTGCGATTTATCAAGATTGACATGGAAACAAATATTATTCTAGTAATCAGAGGAAATTCTTTGTAAAGCATGTACAAGAAAGGTATTTTAACCCACCTCAACGATTTCCTGCCCAGTTATATCCAAAGAAAATCAGACAGACTTCTTCCCCTGCCCCCCACTAAGGGTCACTTCAAAATTATTGTTTCTCCCCTCCTCCATTTCTCTTGATGTTGGGCTTTTTGTTTGCTTCAGATGTTTTTCTTTTCTCTTGTCAAATTCTTCTTCAAGTGACTTTTGACCTGGCATGTAAAACTGTCTAAAAAGTGCAGCTGTGGGGTGGGGAAAGGATTTAGTTTAGCGTTTAACTGTAAGAAGTGCTGAAGCTGAAGGGCACTGATATTGACTCCACCAAGAGCTGTAGGGCTGGGAAAACTTGGTGTTCCTGCCTGGTGTGCTCCAAGTGGTGGTGGAGGAGGTGGTGGCCCTCAGTCTGGTTTGGTCACAGAATCAGAGGATGGTTTGGATTGGGAGGGACCCTAAAAATCATCCTCATCCTCCCCCCTTGCTGTGGGCAGGGACACCTTCCCCTATCCCAGGCTGCTCAGAGCCCCATCCAGCCTGGCCTTGAGCCCTTCCAGGGAGGATGAGGAGTCTGCAGCCCCTGCAGGGAGCCTGTTCAGTGCCCACCACCAAGGTGAGCTGGCAACTGACTCCAACTCGGCTGTTTGGGAAGAGTCACGGCTTTTGTGAGGCTGCTCAGAGGAGGCAGAAGGAGTAGCTTTGCCATGTCTGCATCACAACTGTTTCCAGCTCTTAAACATCTGAAATCCTTACAGTGTCTTGGGAGAAAAATGGTCAAGCACCATAAATAACCAAAGACATGGAGATAAGTGGTTTAGGTGAAGTCACCTGGAAAATGTTTGGTGAACCCAGGGGTTGAATTTGTGTCTTGAAATGTTGCAGGTTCATCTTGTCAAACTTCATCTCCCTGAGGGCAGCACTTCACTTTGGACCCTGCAAGTCCCTAAAACCTCCCTTGCATTCAATTATTTTTGTCTTTGTTTTTAAAAAGGATTTTTTGGAACTCTGTTCAATACAATTCCTGCTTTGGTTGTCTGTCAAAAATGGGAATTAATGAAATGCAGTCAAAAGCCTTTTTGAGGGGGAAATTAAAAGAAATAGAAGGGATAAAAAAGGAAAATACTACTTGATTGGATGCTCTACTTTCTGCTACCCAGAGAAGTTTCCCATTTCTCATTGGCAAAAAGACTTTGAATGCCTTGCGCTCATAAGTCTTCCCTCTCGATGTGTATCACAAACCACAAACACACCATTTGTCTGCAGGGAATTATATTAATAATTTGAAGAGTGACTAGAAATGAAAACAAATCTGGTTAACATCATCCATGACCTGACTTGATTAAAAAGAATTTCCCCCTTGAAAAACTACTCCAAATGCTGTTTCTGAATGAAACTTTAGGTAATAACAGTGGCTGATAATGCAGGACAGCAAAGGATTTGCAAGAAGAATAACCTCGAGCTCCCTTCTAGCCTGTACTGAGCACAAAGATTGGAAAAGAATGATAGATGAGGGCTAAATAAAAGACTTGTGGCTGGGGCTTGTCATGTTTTTCTTCTGTGATCTTAATACTCAATGATGAGATTTATGTTTTCAAACACAGCTTTATCTTCTAAATATGTTGTGGTGAGAGGGGAAAAAGTTGAGGGACTGTTTCTGTAGTGTTGAAATGCAGCTTTATCTTCAGCATTGAAGGAGTCAGAGCTTTCTGCAGGAGTTTGTGCTTGAGGGGCATTTTCTGCTGTGTCACAGGTGATCTGCTCTCACAGGGAGCCCAGGGCATTTCTGTGAGTCCCTCCTGGATAATTGCAAGCACATTTCAAAGGCTTGGTGCTGTTATTCCCTGAGTACAGCAGCCCCTGCCTGTGGCAGTGCACAGTCCCTGAGCTCACAGCCCTCTCTGAGCCGTGCTGCTTACCCAGCCTGGGTGCAAGGAGGACAGGGAGGGAAAAGAGCTCACTCTTTCCCTGTGTAGGAGTGGGAGGCAGAGTTAAAGTAAAGGAAATTGCTGTTGATATGGGAACAGGTCAGGAAATTGCAGGGAGAGAGGGAATAGCCTTGGAGAGCTGCATCAGTAAGGTGCTTTTATTCAGTGTCCTGTATGGTCTTGGGACTAAACTTCAGTCCAGGGCTTGGATCTGACACAGTTCTTGCCTGTTGCTCAGTTGGTTTTGGAGTTGAGTTTGTGTTGAAGCATCTGTGACGTGCATTATAAATGGAATTAATGTGTCATTTTCTCTATCTTTTGCTTTATCAGGGTAGATCTTAGATCAGCCCTGGTATAAAGACACTTTCTGCAGAGGGATTTTACAGGGAATGGGCATGTGATAATGGTCAACCTGGGGGTCTCTAATCTCACGGGGGGTTGTAATTACTGGAAATTACGTAATAAAATACTTCTGGAGAGTGTGCAATTGCTTTACAGACATTCAATGAACCAAAAAAGGAGAGAGGAATGCACTTTAGGCCAGGAATGGTGCAGTCTTAACAGACCAGCAGTTTTCCAGGGGCTGGTTGATATAACTGACTTAATGGAGCAATGTGTCAGCAGTGTCCCAGCCCACCTGGGACAGAGCCCAGGGATCTCTACCAAGGTGCACAGCCTTGGGGAGACCTGGAAACCCCACCCTGTGCCTCACTTGAGACCCTTCCAGTCATGCTTGGTTGTGTGCTGGATGCCACAGTGAAGGAATCAACACAAGGAGGTCAGAGGCTCTGAAAGGCACAGAGAAACCTCAGCCACACGAGGGTCCAGCATGGGGTCAGTTTGTGTGTTCTTTCTGGGCTGTAGCTGGGAAAACTGCAGTTAGGGCATAGAGGAATGTGTTATTTGTTAAGGGACTAGTTTGGTCTAGAATTAAGTGTTCTTTGATATCCAGCTATTCATGCAGTTCCATGCAAAGTCCTGTTCCATCACCCTGTGCCCTACCAGCCACCCCAGGAAGATGTGTGGTGAGCACACTCCTTCGGGAGACTGAGAGGGATTTCAGGCTGTGTTTGTCACAGAAAGATTGAAAAGAAGTCTTTTTTGTTTCTGCTTTAGATATAAACCCCTAAAATGCCCCATTTCTTGTCTCCCCTTCCTGAGTCAGGCACACAGCTTCTCTCTGGTGTGGCAGTGGGTTTTCCTGCTGACACTCCTGCATTTTCCTGCAAGAAGGAAATTCTTGTGGGGTTGCTCCAGGCAGCAGTGCTGCAGTTGTACCTGGAGCTTCAATTGCTTTTCCTGAGCTGTGTGGCTGGGCTGGTGGTATTCCCATCGTTCCCAAAGGATCAGCAGCCTGGTTGGGGTGTGGGTGCTCTGCTCCTCTCCTGTGGCTGGGAGCAGCAATCTCTGCACAAGCAGGGAACTGTGACTCCAGAGGTAACACCTAGTTCAGTCACCTCAGTTAACTTCGAAGCACATGGTAAATAAATTTCATGAAGTTACTGCATTTTACTCAAAACATTCCATACAAAGAAGTTTTATATTCCAGATGTTTTTAATTGCCTCTATATTTATAAAAGTGACATTTAATCAAGGTAATTCTGAATAGATTTTTGACCAAAACTGAAATTTATTTGGAATGTTTGCACTGGGGAAAGCACTAGTAAAACTTTATTCTGCTTGATACAAATGATTTATTTCAGGAACATTTTATAAGCACATTACTAGATTTTTAGAGAGGTGAAATGTAGGAAAAGGAAGAGGAATACGTAGCAATGTAAGGAGGTCAACAAAAGGGTTGAAATTCATAAAGAAAGCTAGTCTGTATCCTGAATTCATCTATGTTGCTCAGAGAACAAGTGATTTGTAGTTCATGGGTACAGGAACTTTGACATTACTTATTTCATTCAGTTTCTTTGAGATGCAAAAATCAAGCAGCTTCTTTTTTTTCCCTTGTGGGAGATAGCAAGAGATGCATCAACTCCCATCAGAGATTCATTACTGCTGGTCTTTCTGCCTTGTATTTAAAAAGAAGAGTTTAATTTACTAATTTTAAAAGGTACTTACGTAATTTCAGTGTCTGCACCTTCTGAAAGACTCTCTTGACTATTCAGTAACGTGCTAAGGGTGTCAAACTCTGTAATCACAAATTGGACCAATTGCTACAACAAAATGGGAGTAGGTCTATGAAATAAATCGAATTGCTGACACATTTACTGACAATGGGAGATCAACTATGTTTTTAACATACAAAAAGAAAAGACACTTTGTCAAGACAAGGCAATGGAAGATGGTCCTGCAGAGTCTGGAAAATGGACATTTGAACAGGAGCAGGCATTGTGACTGCCAGAAAAATGGATCAGCAACATCATCTGCATTCTCCTCAGGGTGGCAGGTTTCTAGGAACTCAGATGCACTGGATGGTTTTATAACAAAATTGTAATGGTCTCAGGCTCCTGGTTATGTGTTTGTTTAATCTCTTTATGCAGTTGAAATAAAGATGCTGATACATGTATTGTTTCTTTGAACAAAGCTAACTCTACTTTTCTTCTTGATTTTATAACTTGGGTGTTTTGTGGTATGTACGTGTGCTTGTTTCTTAAAAATGGTTTTTATTACAGGACTACCACATAGATGGGTTCTGTTAACAGGGAGTTTTGCTGTGTAGGACAGTGATTTGTTGTACCATTAGGATGGTTTTTACTATCAAGGGAAAATAATGGAGCTTGGTTAAGCAGACAATTTGGCCAGAATTTTGTACAAATAAAGAAAATCCATCCCTGTGTCTCAAATCTTATTCTTGTAATGGTTGTATATGTGATTTAAATCCTCCATAATTAAAGATGGTTCCTGTGCCATTGCTGTTTGGCAGGCTCAAATGGTAGAACCCATAAATCATTGTTTGCTTGTGTGGCCACTCCAAATGCCAGAGCAGCTCCAGGCAGTGACTGCCCAGCTTTTGCTGGTCATTGATCCTGCAGCTTTGTGTTTTGCTGCCCTTTGTTTCTCCTGGGCTCAATTCCTGTGTACAGGACACGTGTTGCTTCTTGACCTGCTCTATGATAAGGAGCAGTCATGGCATTGCCCTCTGTGTGAGGGCACTAAATCTCTGCATTGTCTTTGAGCACGTGGCTGTTGTTTTTTTGCTTGGTCTTGCTGCCAGTAAATGCTGGTTTTACCACTGCCTAAACTGGGGCAAAAACCAGCTGTTCACACCTAACTTGTTGCTGGGGAGGCCTTTGCTGGTTTCTGCAGCACAGCTCTGCCTGACAGCTGTGTACTGCTCTGTGTTTATTCTGTGTTTCTCTTGTGCAGACCAGTCCTTGCCCAGAAGTGGAGGACAGCTCTGTCCAAAGATGAACAGGATCAGCAGAGTCTGAGCAAGGGGTTCTGTGGTGTTAAATTGGTAGAGAGCTCCCAGTAAAGGGGGCTTATACCTCATTCCCAGTCTGCACCAGTTTGTTCCAGTGTTTCTATATTCATCACTGTGGCTTTTCCACTTCTTTGCCCATCTCAGTTGCTGGCACTCCCTGATGGGGATGACAGGGCCCTCTGGGCAGCTTGGCTCTTTCTGGCACTCAGACCCCATGATCTGATGCATGGGCTGGGGTACCTGAATTAGGGCTGGCACAGCACTCACTGGCTGCTTTCAGCTGTGTGTTTGCAGGAGATTGTCATGCAATTAGTGTGACTTGTGGTACCAATTTCTTACTTGTGGGTTTGCAGGACAAACGAAAAGATGACTTGAGTGTTCATGTCACAAGTCTAAGGATGCTCTGGCATGGAGCCTTCGGTGGCAGATACAGCATCCCAAGAGTTAGTTCGTTCTCTTTCTTTCTTTCCTTTCTTTCCTTTCTTTCCTTTCTTTCTTTCTTTCTTTCTTTCTTTCTTTCTTTCTTTCTTTCTTTCTTTCTTTCTTTCTTTCTTTCTTTCTTTCTTTCTTTCTTTCTTTCTTTCTTTCTTTCTTTTCTCCCTCCTCCCCTTTGGAAAAAGTTTTTCGATAGAAATGAGTAACGCATGGGGTTTTGGTTTTGGTTTTTTCTCTATGAAAACTGTGACTTTCCTTGGTTTGCCAGTGTTTGTCCCTTCCTTACCACTCGCCTTCATCACCCTTTCTCCCAAAGACAGATGCAGAAGTTTCTTTGAAACAGATGAAACTGAAAAACAGACAAAAAAAACACAACAACTTTCAGCAGGCGTTTTCTGTGAACTGGAGCTAAGCAGTAACTCTCTTTTTCTGTCCTGCAGAAGGCTTGTTGCTGTGTTGTTTCATGCCTGGGGTGGCTGAGCATGGAGGTCTGTAGAGCTGCTGTGAAAGGGCTGTGCGTGATAAGAGTGGGAGGCACAGTGTCATAATTAATGCTGTCAGAAAGTGGTGTGGTTTTTTTATGTGACTAGCGTTGTATTTCCAGCATATTGTATTCATTTTCCTTTTATTGTGGTCTGACAGTACACCCTGAGCTCAAACCAGTTTCTTAATCCTGAAAAGGCTCTTAAGTCAGATCTGGCTGTGGGAGTTTAGGCCCCTAGGAGTTTAGGGCTGCTTCACAGCTGGAAAAAGTTACTTTTTCCATTAAAACTGGAATTAACTAGCTTTAAGGGACTTAGGATCTTTTTATCTTACGAAAACTCTTTGGGAATAAGAAGAGCTTAGATTGTGATGGTCTGCTAATCAGAATGAAGATGTCCTGGTTTATGGTGTTTCCCTAGCAGTGGGTGTAATGAAATACTATCAGTGCTAACAGAAACAGGATGAATATTCCTTAATGAATGTCGAGGAAAAAAAGTTCAGAATTAACTGCATATGTGAACACGTTTGAATCCTTTAGTAAGTTTTACTGATTAATTGCCTGTTTTAAATTTGATTGCAGCAGCAAATTGCTTGAAGGGATCATGAGGCAGAGTCGGTTCTGCCTTTCCTGTCTTTTTGGAAGCTTTTTTGGAAGCAGTGTGTCTGTTGGCAGTCAAATAACCCTGTAACCTTTAGGTTTGCTTCTCCTCATAAGGTTTGTTGTGTGCAACTCCCTTGTGTGACATCTCAGCACCTCTGCAGGTGGTACCAAATTCAGCTAACATGGAGAAACACATCAAGCTGGAAACACTTCTGATTTTATGTACACCTGTAAACATGATGTGTGGGCATGCATTTTATACTTTGCAAGTAAGAATATTTGATCGTGTTGGTGTGCATGCAGGCACAGAGCCCTTCCACACTTGTGTGCTTTGATATTTGTGTGCAGTCTTTTCCTCTTGCTTGAGTTTCATTGCATGTTACATCATAAATACAGCCTTGAGGGGAGGTACAGGTTGGACATCAGGAGGAATTTCATTATGGAAAGGGTTGTCAAGGATCGGAATGGGCTGCCCAGGGTGATGATGGAGGTGTTCAGGAAATGGCTGATGTGACACTCAGGGCTGTGGTCTAGTTCACAGAGTGTTCAGTCACAGGTTGGACTCAATGATCTTGGAGGCCTTGTCCAACCTAAATGGCTCTGTGATTCCATGGTTGATTCTTTGTATGGGGTCAGTTGGTCAAGAATGTTAATGTGCAGAAGAGACTGAGGCCAGATCCTTTGCATGATCTGTTTTATCATGAGAGGGTGGATTTGTCTGGTGAGAAACATGAAATGGTGACCCCAGAACAGCTGCTTTGGTACCCTGAAGTTGAACCACTATCCTGTTATTCCAGGGGAAATTTTCTTTTGACTGAGAAGAACCTATGGGTGTTTGAAAGCACTGACTGGGAATCAGATTTATCCATTTTTGTTACCTCCTCACATAAAGCTTTTAGATCCTTACCTTAAAGCATGGATTTTGAAGCAGGTTGGTGGTTTGTCTGTCTTTAAAGTTAGCAGATTCTCATTCTGGAACCATAAGATGCTAGAATGTACATGTGCTTGGATGGAAGGAGTGTTTTTTTTAATCTTACTAGCCAGCTGTGTATAAATACTGACTTGATTTTTGGGGTTTGTGAACATTTTGATATCTGAACTCTATTTTCAGCTATGGGAAAAAAGGATCTTTTTAACACTTGCAAATTGGGATGAGTACATGGCTTTGGAAACAGGTATTATGTGTTCTTCTGATCTTCCTGCTGTTCTTTCAATTCATGTGAATTAGATTTTCAGTACAATGTAAATGTTTCTTTCAAGTCTTAACATTGTAATGTGAGGTTCTCATTCTCTACAGCTCTTACACCTGCAGGATCTTACTTGGGACAGGTAGAAATGCTGTTGAAAACAGAAATTTCTTTTCTTGCTCCTGAAAGCTAACGTGGTTGCAGCTGCTGGATTTGCACGTTTGAGCCATTGCAAAGGTGAATGGTGTTCCTGTCCCTGTGGAGGATATGCTTGCAGTTAGTTATTTTTAGTTTTCATGATGTTTGTTTCAGGTAGCTCTAATGTATGCTTTGGTGATGAAGGTTTGGGGTTCTGAAGGTTGGTGTTGGCATTGACACCTGGATGGGCTCTGTGCAGATGGAAAGTGTTGCTTACTCCTTTTCCCCTGGGCAGGGGAGGTTTGTCTGTGCCACCAAGCCTGTCCCTGAGGCCATAGGAACTAAGGTCACTCCTGGAACTTTGGCTTGGGTGTTGCAGTTCGCATTTCAGCTGGGAATGAAACCTGCACGTGCTATATTGTGATTCTGAGGCAGAGATTGAAAGCATCCAGCTGGAAGGACAAATTTCCAAGCAAATCTGGAAGTATAGTTGGGTAGTTACAGGAACTGTCCCAGAAGGCTGTGAGCCAGAGGAACAAGAAAATGTACACTAGAACTGGAGGAAGCTTTGAAAGAGCCCAGATTGTACATCCAAACCCTGGCAGTGTGACGTTTGTGAGCTCTCAGACTGAGCCCCTGTGCTGGATTTGGCTGGCAGGTAGAGTTAATTTCAGAGTAGCTGGTGCAGTTTGTGTTTGGGATTTGTGCTGGAAGCAGTGTTGATAACACAGGGGTGCTTTAGTTCTTGCTGAGCAGGACTTACACAAGGCCTTTTCTTCTCCTCACCCCAACCCACCAGTGAGGAGGCTGAGGGTGCACAAGAAGTTGTGGGGGGACACAGCCAGGACAGCTGACCCCAGCTGACCAAAAGGATGTTCCAGACCATATGGATCATGCTCAGCATATCAGCTAGGAGAAGGAAAGGGAAGGATGGGGATGTTTGCAGCGATGGTGTTTGTCTTCCCAAATGTTGTGTAACAGGACCCTGCTCTCCTGGAGGTTGTTGAACACCTGCCTGACAGGGGATGTGGTGAACTCCTTGTTTGGTTTTGTTTGCATGTGTAATTACCTATTAAAATGTCATTGTCTCAACCCACGAGTTTTCTCATTTTTATGCTTCTGATTCTCTCACCCATCTCAGCAGGGGACAGTGGGTGAGTGACCCTGTGAGATTTAGTTGCTGACTGGGCTTAAACCAAAACAGTCCTTTTGAGCACCCAAAGGATCCCAGCCAAAACCAGCACAGCCCCACAGCAGGTTCTCCCAAGGAAAGAGTGTCTGCTTGGAGCCAACCTACTTTGCAACTTGCCTGGTGGATGTTTCTCTCCCACACCTTTTTTCTCCCCACCATGATCTGCTGTTACAGCTTTTCCCACATGAAGAACAGCTCTTGGTCAGGGTCAGACCTGCTGTAGGGCTGCTCCTTTGATGTTACAACATTGTGAGATTCATTCTGTATTCCACCTGTTGCTCAGCACACTCCAGATGCACTAAATCCCATTGTTCACCTGTATCAGTGAGCTTCATCCTCTGGAAGGTCCTGCTGTCTCTGGCTGTTGAATGTACTTTGATGCTTTGTCCAAATGGAAAGAACAGGGGAATAGAAATGGAGCAGTTCCTTGCTCTTTATACCCCTGCCATCATTTTCTTCTCCCCTCTGCAAAGAGAGTGTGCTGTTTGGTTGTCTAGATTGGTGCTCAGGTTTTATCCTGCTGCTACTGCCACTATTTAGAATACCAGCACTCCTGGCTTTGTGTTAACCCCCTTCATGGAGCTTACACGTATTTCTGTTCAGCAAATGTCCTGGCTGTGTGTTTTTACTGCCTTTGCCAAATTACTGTTTTCAGAACAGTTTTCCCACACACGTACAGTAGCTGACCAAATGTGAATAGCTGTGTTAGGCATAAATAGGGTTTGTAAAATGCAGAGTTGTAGGTAAATGTCTTTCTGTTTTCACCCTTCTTTCTTTTACTCTCTGACCTGTAAATTCTGACTTGTCATCCACTCAAGAAGCAAGATGCCACTGAGGTATTGAAATTGTGGTAGATAAAATACAATAGCAAAGGAAACATGCAATTTTCCAGCTATGCTCCTGCTAATAAAGACTGCTTTATTTTTCACTGTATTACGTATTTGACTGCAAGGCACTAATTTTATGTGTAGTGGAAGATTTCATTAATTGTGATAATTCTTCCTGGTTTAAAAGCATTCTGATCTCACCTGTTATTAACAGAGAGAGGGTGTGGATATTACTCAGGGTAGCTGGTGCTCTCTGTGCTTGTGACCTTGCACACAAGAATAATGCTGGACAAACCCTGGCCCTTTTCTAAAACGTGTTCCCCCATGCAGATCTGCTCTGTTTTGTGCCTTCTGTGAAATATAAGCATATATATTTTGTTACTTTCTGGGCTCAGAAAGGACATTTCTCTTTTGCTGACTGCACGTTCAGCTGTTCATTAATCTGTCCAGGATTCCCTAATGCCTGGTAATCTGTATTAAGGAATTTCTGGGAAGGGAATTATCAAATATCTTTGTGAAACTGAGGTTGCACTGCTGCAGATGCCAGCTCTGTGATAAAAAAAAGAGTTTAAAGATTTTACATGTTTGTTTAAAAAAAAGTTTAGAGATGCAGGGATTTGTTGGTTCCCCCTTAAAAACTTGCAAATGCATTAAATTAAATTCAAGTAGAAGTAGATCTGCTTAATACATGAGTGTGGCCAGAGTTAGCCATAGTGACATTAGTGCCAGCTGATCAAAGGAAGGAGGTTGATATTTAGTAGGACAGGAGTGTGGACATACTGACTCATAAAAATCCTGTAGAGTTTATTATTTTGGGTGTTGCTAAGCATTAAATTTTAGAGAATGTATGTGTGACTAACATTTGATTTGGGCAAGATTTGCTAAGTCAACCAGAAAGAAGTAAAGCAAATTTATAATCTCACGTGTCTTTAAACAAGGCTTCAAGTGACGACAAAAATAGGATGGATGTTATTGTAAGGAGAATTGGTGACTGTTTGTCTTTTTAGATACATACTTTCCATAAAAGCTGGTGTGCTGGTGGGATAGGAAAAGGATGCATCTTGTCAGCTTTAAGAGCTTGCAAGTTGAAAAATGATTGGATCTGTCTGAAAAACAAACGCTGTGCTAGATTGAATGATGAAGCCTTCTTCAGTTTCCACAGATGGAGACAGATTTCCAAATAGTGAGCTGCTACATGTCTCTGTGTTGTTCCTGAAGCTGCTCTATCCTCCACCTGTACTCGAGAAGGCGACAGTGTGGAATTGGAGACTGACACCTCATTATTTGTCCCAGCACTCCCGTGCTCTCCGTGCCATGGGAGAGGCATGTCAGCTGCTCATGCACTCAGTTCCAGCTGACAGGAGCCTTGTGGGGGCTCTACCTGGATTCTTCTCCTTATTTAGGCCTTGCCATCTTTATTTCCTCTTGTCATGGTTTGACACTGACCAAACTGCAGGCACCCACAAAAGCTGCTCCCTCACCCTCCCCTGCCATGGCTGGGCAGAGGAGAGAAAAATTTAATGAAGGGTTCATGAGTTGAGAAAAGGACTGGGAGAAAAATCTCCAAGGGCAAAACAGGCTCAGCTTAGAGGTATAAAGTGAGTTTATTACTAACAAAATCAGAGGAGAAAAAAAAGCACTTAAAAATACTTCTTTCCTCGACCCCTCTCTCCTTCCCACCAACAGCGCAGTGAGACTGGGGGTAGGGGTCTTGGTCAGTTCATCACCCAAGGTTTTCTTCCACTTGGGTCAGGGAGAGGAGTCCTTCCCCTGCTATGCCATGGGGTCCCCTCCCACAGGGGACAGTTCTCTGTGAACTTCTCCAGCATGGTTCCAATCTAACGAGCAGTAGTTCTCCCAAAACTGCTGCAAATATGAGTCCCTCCCATGGGCAAACAGTCCTCCCAAAACTGCTGTGGCGTGGGTCACTCCCACGGCGTGCAGTCCTGCAAGGACAGGCTGCTCCAGACTGGGAGCAGGGCCCTCTCTCTCCACTGGGTCTTCCACTGGATCACTGCCTCCTCCAGGAATCCTCCTGCTCTGGTGTGGGCACCTCCCCACAGGCTGTGGGTGGATCTCTGCATCCCCCATGGGCTGTGGGTGGATCTCTGCATCCCTGGGGATCCCCGTGGGCTGGGGGTGGATCTCTGCATCCCTGTGGATCCCCATGGGCTGTGGGTGGATCTCTGCATCCCCCTGGATCCCCATGGGCTGTGGGTGGATCTCTGCATCCCCCTGGATCCCCATGGGCTGTGGGTGGATCTCTGCATCCCTGTGGATCCCCATGGGCTGTGGGTGGATCTCTGCATCCCTGTGGATCCCCAGGGGCTGCAGGGGCACAGCTGCCTCACCATGGTCTCACCAGGGCCTGCAGAGGAATCTCAGCTTCAGCATCTGGAGCACCTCCTGCCCCTCCTGCTCTGACCTTGGTGTCTCCCTGTTGTTTCCCTCACGTTCTCACCTCCTCCTCTCCTCTGACTAGGAATTAAAACTGCACCCCACTTTGTTTTGATTTTCTTCTTAAATCTGTCATCACAGAGCTGTCACCACCCTCTCTAATTGTCCCAGTTTTGCCCAGCAGCAAGTCCATCTTCAGAGCCATCAGGGATTGGCTCTGCTGGACACGGTGGAAGCTTCCAGCAGCATCTCACTGAAGCCACCTCTGTGGCCCCCTCACTGCCAGAAACCAGGCTGGGCAAAACCAGCACACACACCTCAGAGGGCTGTTCTGGTTGGCCTGTCATTATTCAGTGAATAATGTGGAGTTTTAAATGAGCTTGCTTGCAGAAAGTAATCAATGAGTGCTCCTCCAGGAATGCTCCAGACTTGCAGTTTGTCTTCCCACCTCCCTCTCCAAGCAGCAGTGAACAATGGCTGACTTCCAAGTCAGCTGTGCTTTGTTGTTTTGTTTTTGCTTTTTTTTTTCCTCTCCTTGGACTAGGAGCTTCAGGTATCAAGGAATGCCATGTGATTGAAAACAGAAAGCACTCGCATTTCCCACACTTCTCTATCTGGTTTCCTTGCCAGTGGCTGTCGTGTGAGAAGTTGATATTGCTACACCCAGTCCTGCACAGTTGTGCTGGTGCTGGATGTATTCCAGCTTGTTGAAGGAAATATTATTCTTTTTATCCCTTCCCTGAGGGCAAAAGTCCTTCCGTGGTCCATTTAATTACTGCAGGTTATTGTGATTGAAATTTCCACTCCAACAGCGTGTGCCAGGGATTGCAGTGTGGTTTGTCCTGAAGCCTGACCCTACACTCACTGATTTTGCTGGCATGTTTGGTTGGTCAGGAAGCCATTTCCCCCCTCACTTTCCCCCTTCCACTTTTACCAGCATAATTCTGTCAACAGAAGCCCAGGTGCAGCTACTCTTATTCCAAGCATGAAAGTCCTCTTGGTGCTGTTGCTAATCCTCCTGCAGAGCCTTCTGCCAAAGTAAGCTGTGTCTTGGCTAGGCGGTGGCATTTACTGGTATGGCAAAAGTGAGCCATCAGATCCTTCCCAAGGCCCCGGGGAAGGCACCCAGCTCTTTCCCAGGGTGTGAATAAGAGTGTGTTCCAGCCTGGGTTGAGTCTGTTGCTGGAGCCATAACTTGAACAGCCATTCCCAGCTGGGCACAGTGTCGTGGGAGGGCTGCAGAATCGCCAGAGCTGACCTAGGAAAGATTGTGGTAGGTGCATCACAGCTTCTGAAAGTTCAGCATGCATTTCCCTCACCCTGAGCAGGTTGGGGGTAGGAGAGCAGGCTGCTGAGAAGGCTGTGCAGAGGAGGTTTGTCCCAGAGAGCTGCTGCAGTGTTGGCAGGATGTGGTACCTCTGCTGGGCTCGCATTGTCGTGGGCTCGCTGTTATCGGTTCCCGAGCGAGCGAGTCACGTCTAGACGGGGCTGGAACAATACACCATAAATCATGCTGGGATCTTTCCAGCCTTGCACAGGAAACCTGGGGCTCTGTGCAAAGCAAACGTCCCCCAGCATAACCACAACAAGGCTGTGTTCCCCAGGGCTGCCATGGGCAGGCGTTTCAGTGCCCGCGGAACCTCAGCAGGTCACTGCTTGGGAGGAAGTTGAATGTTTTTATGTTTGCATCAAGTCAGTAACTTCTCGCTGAATGCTGGGAATCTGCATTTTGCAAACATGGATTTATAAGGGAGAGGGATGCATTGAAGGCTCCAGCACCTCCATTTTCTGCTGCACTACTGGCCTCCCTCCATTTCTCAGTGCAGTGTCCATAATTTCCAGACACAGGTCAGGTCTGTGGCAGGTAGCTGGTGCCTGCACTGAATTACTGTTCCTTACTCTTACTCTGACGTACAACGTGGGTCACAGGGCTCTTTCCCCTCTCCTTAATCTAACATCCAAGCCCAAGCTGGTTATTATTGCCAAGAGTCCTGAAAAATGTTTTGGAAAGAGAATTCACTTTTCTAACACTTGTATGTAACTTACGGCCTTGTTAGTATTAAATAAACAGTCTGAAGTTCTGTAAACTGTAATTTATCTTTTTAAAAATCTTTTTTTTAAAAGCAATTTAGTTTGTTACTTTGTTTTTAATTTAAAAACCTGTTTGATTTCAAACCTTGTTATTGCAGACCTTACAAATATCTTGTGGGTTAGAAGAAAACTTCTACCCCATTGGTTTTCTAGTTCATAAAAGAATCTGTGATTTGGACTTTATTCTAAGTAATTTCATAATTAGCACAAAGCTCCAATGGTTTTGTGTTGGAGTTGAAAATACAACTTGTATAGCCCACCTCTACTGGAACAATGACAAAACTCTTCAGGCTCTTCTGCTCTGATTCATCCTTCTTTCACACATACCTAAAAGGTTTTGAAATCTTAATAAGGGTTCAGGCCCTCCTTGTAGCGCTAAACAATTGCAAATAATAGAGCCATGTGTATGTGTGTTGGCTTTTTGTCTACTCTTCTGAGTTACTTTTTGATCTTACTGTGGCTTTTGGCAAGAGGAGCATCAGTGCTGTGTGCCCTGGGAGCCCATACCATACCCACAGATTTCTGGGGAGGGAAAGAAGGCCATCCCAGCCATCTCTCTTCCAGCACAGCTCTTTGTTACCACTTGGTGATGTTTTATTTTATCTGCTTTTCTGCTGATCTCTTCATAAAAATCAACAACTTTCAGGAGCATGAGTGTTGCACTGCTGGCAATGGAAGAAACATACAGGTTTCAGAGCAGCAGTTGAATCTCCAGGCAGGACCACCCAAAAAGGCTGCCCTTCTTTATTCTCCCATTTATATCTGTTTCTTAACGCAATCATGGATTGGTGAAAGAGGTTACCACCTCTATAAGTTCACAGGATAAAGACATGGTCAATCATCTTTCTCCGCCCCAGGGGAAAGGAATGAAAAACAATCTAAAAGTTCAAAACAATCTTGGCCAGTTAGGAAAACATGTTTATGTTTCTAGAAAATGCATGGGAACTTCTACGACAAAATGGCAAACATGGAACCCTGCAAAAAGCAGGGCGACATACGAGTTTCTTCCAAAGTTTGGATGAGGTCTAGGACCCTGCTGCCCCTTTGATGGGAATCTTAGCTGGAATTTCCAGATTTCTTGTAATCCTGTTTTCAGGAAGCTCTTCTGATCTCCAACCAAAAATCTCCTCTCCCTATACACAATTTCTTTGCTTTCTACTGTACCACTATTCAGCCCATTCAGCTGCTCCAGCGCTGCCATGGGATTCCCCTATTCCCCCTTCCATTTTTTTTGGAATGTCTGTGCCACACATAATGTTCCAGTGGAAGTACCTTACAGGGAAGACCATGTCTCACCTTTAGTCTGTTGTGTGGCAAGGCTGATTAAGACATCAAGCTCTAGTCACTTTTATATTTGTTCATCTGCTTGCTAAAGTGCAACTCTGTGTGTGCATTCCACTTTTTTTTTTTTTTCAGTTTTTCTGGAAATAAATTATAATTGACTTTCCAAGTAAAAACATCTACATTTTTATAATTTTTTCCCCTCATCTCTATGCCAAGTGTATCTTGGCTCTACCCAGAGACCTGATTAAAAATATTAAAACACACTTACCAGTGTGCAGTGGCTACATTTATAGCATCTGACTTGAATGTTTGTTTCATAGTCTGGGTTGTAACAATCTGATTCTCAGACAGCGATTGACGTCAATTTAATAGGAAAATTCAAATAGAACCTCTATTAGATTTTCACTATTAGGTTAACAATAAAAACTTTCTACAGATGCCTTACGTAGACAAGGCTGCTAACAGAAATATTACATTAATAGAAATCAGGCTTCCAGAAACAGAGAATAATTTACAAAAAAAACCCAACTAAACAAAAACCAAACCATTTTGTTTTCCATTTTCTAGCTCACAAAAACATTTGCTTTTTAATTGCGCTAGCGGTTTAGATGTTAAGTATTGGGAGAAGACAGCTCTTGGCCATTTGTGGTCATGTTGCAAATCTCTTGGCTTTTTCAGAGCTGGAGAGCCCTTCCAAAAGTGTTTGTTTTACCAATTTTGTTGCTCTCAACTTCAGCTTTCCCCTTCAAGTTGTGTGGCACACCACCTTTACCAGCTCTTTTTAACCTGCCCAGTCCAGGTGCTCACAAGGTACTGAGATAACCAGAAAAACTCTGGAGGCACCAGCTTGGGTGAAGACAACAACATCTGCCAGGGTTTACAACATCTGTCAGGGTTTGCCCCACCTGGAGTTGCTGGTAGTCCCTGCCTTGAGGGCTGTGGGGTGTACAGCAGCTGATGGTGGAGTTATATGAAGGAAATAATGTTGTTGTTCATTTGCAGGTGGATATTTTCTGGCACAGACCAGGCAGGGGCCTTGCCTGTTCTTAAATCAGGAACTCCAGGCAGGGGCTTGCCACAGGGTGAGGGCTCAGAGCATTTTGCCTCCCCTGCAGCAGCAAAAGGGGACTGATCTTATCTCCAGGGCTAACAACATCCCTGCAGCCTTGAGCAGAGTTAACAGAGCCTCTGTATGCGTGCCCTGTAAACATGGAACCGGAGCAAGGGGGGCTCCTGGAAGGGGCCAGTCCTGGTCCTCAGCAGGGACAGTGGGGATCCCTTCCTGAGCTTTAAGCACACAGGAACATCCGAGCTGTTCTGATGGGGATGGAACTGGCTGGCAGCCCCAGGGTGGCTCCAGACCCACTGAAGTGCCCCAGCTGTCCACGTTCCAAGCTGTTGAGGAGCACATTCAGTGCAGGGAGCTCGGGGTACAGCTGCTGTGGGAGCTGCAGGTTGAGCTCCAGAGCCCAAGGCAGGAGGCTGGGAACTGCCAAGCCTTGTGATAATAAAGGACATGGGCACCTGTGGCACATGCAGGTGACTGGGCACTCACAGACACAGCAGGAGCCAGAGACTCAGCAGGAGGATCCCAGACCTTCCTGTGCTTAGATTGTGAGTGGATAAAAGCCCAGGAGTTCTTTTGTTCGGGTTCCCTCCTCGAAGACACCAACTCGAGCTATTTCTGTGCTACTGTGCCATGAATAAATTGCTTTAAGGATCCAGAGGTCTGAGATGCTGTAGGAAACCTGGGACAGAGCTGGTGAGGAAGCCTGTTCTGCCTGTGTGAGTGTGGGGTGTGGAGCTCCTAGGGGGCTTTCATCCCAGCTCAGGTGGTGTGAAGGTGACTGCCAGAGTGGCTCCTGGATGGTCAGCCAAGGAATTTTCCCTAAGAGCTGAGCAGTGCCATGCTGGCACCAGCTCTTTCCATGGTAGGCTTTGAATCTTCCCCATTCCACGACCAAACCATGAGCCCAGCCTATCCTGCCTGTGGAACTGAGGCTCTGTATGCACCAGTGTATTTCCTTTTCAGTTTCATCTTGTCTCTGCCAGCTGAAATAACAAGATTTCTAAGACACAGCCTCATTGTGCTCCCTTTAGGAGTGTTAGGCAGGTGTGCTGCACAAATGGGCACAAAAGGTGGCATTAAGGGTTTTGTCATGAACTTCCAGTGTGTTCTAAGGGCAAATGAAGGGTGCTTTCTGTTTGCCCTCCCTCCACCCCCCTGTGATTTTGTGAGGTGTGTTTTGGATGAATGTAGACTTGCTTAAACACAGTTCTTTTACTTGTCTGCCGCTGGGATGACAGTGTTCCATTGAAATGTTTGACAGCCTGGAGTAGCTGACAATGATTTCACATGTGCAATGTTTATCTCCGTGGTGCACGGTGTGACAGCTCAGAAGTGACACCGACATTCAGTGAGAATCTCCCTGCTCCTCCCATCAGCTGTCCTGCTAGCCTGCAGCTTTTTAAAAACACTCTGTGGTTTTCACATCCCAACAGAGGCCCTCTGTTCCAAGTCACGCTAGGTAACTTTGTGTTTCCTTACCCTTTTCCATCCCCTGGCAGCACAGTGTGCAGAAGTGCCTCAGGAAGTGGGGATGGGGGTGTTGTATGCTAGTAAAAATTGAAATTACAGTTCTTCATTGTGACCACATCAGTTTGCAGGGGATCTTGTGAAAGATCATGCATATTTCTTAGAGTAGTTGAAAGGACCAGCAGCATCTTTTAATGTGACTTGGGGTAAATACAGCACAGGGCTTTGAGCAGTCCTGCCAGAGGAGCTGAGTGCTGTCTTCTTGTTTGTATTTTGTTTGCAGATTCCCATGAAGAGAATCCCAAGCCATGAAGAACAGTGTCCTAACCTAAAACACCTTGGGGCTCGAAATAGTTTTGAAGCTTTAAGAACGTATAATCATCTATGCTTAAATCTTCTGATGATTGTCACATGGTCAATCTGTCTAATTTGTGCTCTCTTTGAGTAGGGATGAGTTAGAAAAATGAGCTGTTTTCTCAGGCAATGCATGAGTTGCAAAGGCACTTCAAATATAAACTGGGTACACAATTACTGGGGAGGCACTGAATGCTTACCAGGAAAGTGATAAATACTGTATTTGCTGTGAAAGACACCGATATCAAAAGGCAGATAGTTAGTTTGATGGCAGGTGGGAAAAGTTTGCTTTTTGTTTGTTATATTTTGCTTTGAAAAAAAATCCCTAAAACTCAAAGCCTTTTCTCCTGTTTACTGCTTACAGTGAAATGCAGACTGATCTGTTTCCAAGTTGGTTTGGCTTTCTGATTTCCATGCTTCAGCACAGTGCTTTGCATTACAAAGTCAAAGGCAGCTGTAATACATTCAGTATCTCTGTTCCCTTTTACAAAGTTAATTCTTTGAATTTTTGGCAAATTGACTGTTCATTTGTCAGTGTCACCTTAATCTGCAAAACAGATAGTGAGCAGCTCAGTCTACTTTTTCTCCTCTTTGTTTAAAGAAGTAGACAAAATAAAATACAGTTTGCTGAGATCTTTCCTGATTGTCCATATTGTCCAGAATACCAGTGTTGTTTTCTGTGTCTGTAAGGTAGTATTACATTTCTGTAGTAAAAGGAATTTGTGAAGTCTGTAGGCATTGCTGTGGTGGGATTCTCCTTTAGACTGATGTTTAAGTAAAGTGCAAAATGCAGTCTCTTCTTAGTGAGCCAGATGCCTCTTTCAGATGTGGCTGTGGATTTAACTTACTGTGCTTGGCATAACAGGCCTCTCCTAGGGCTGAATTATTTCAGCTAGAAAAAAGAAATATTCTTAAGAAATCCTGCAGCTATTTGGACTGAAAACTCCCTTCCCTCCTATTAGCAGCTGAGATTTATTTTTCTGTTTAACTAGCTGGATCTTTTGTTCATGAGAATTGGCATCCTGCAGTGGCATGGTGTGTGTCCAGCAGTGGATGTGAACCTACATTGTAATGTCAGGGCAGAGACAGCAGAGTGATTTATTGTCAAACTGGGCAACTGGTGAGCTTTGTGAAGCTCAGGCAGCCCACAGAGGTTCAGGGATGGGTGACCTTGGGCTTCCCTCTCCTCCTGCAGAAGTGAAACTTGGGGTAGAGCCAGGTTGGGGGGGTTGTGTCATGGCTGGGGAGGTCTGGCAGGGTCCAAAGCATGTGTGGCCTCCTGCCTCTGTCTGGGGCTGGCCACAGGCCTACATGGGTGGCTCTGTATCAGAGGTGTTTTATCAGCAAGTGGTTTTAATAATGGCATTTTTCTTCTGCAGTATGGGGAGTAATAGAGCTGCAACTTTTCAATATTATTTTTAGCGAGCATTGTGCCAACACTGTGCTTCTCTTCTTTTCCTCACCCAGCCAGCTGACTGCAGTGCTGCTTCAGTTTGGGCCAGAAGTCTGGGTTGTGGGTGACAGAATTTGACAGTTCAGTCTCCCCAGCTGCTGATCACTTCAGGTGATACCTGAGCCCCCTCCAAGCTGTGGGTGAAGGCTGCTGCTGCCAGCGTGGCTGGGCAGAGGTGACCTGAGCCTCTGCAGAAATGGGTCCCCCTTTGCTCTCAGCAGCTGCTCCAGAGCCCCTGGCAGTGCTGGGACTTGTTTTGTCTGAGCAGGGAGTGAGAACGATGCCAACTCTGTTGTCAAAAACAGCTGGGTGTGAGGTGATGCTACATGAAAGCTTCTGAAGAGCAAAATGTGCAGCACTCAGACTATTTGGGGTAATCAGCAGCTCTGTTACCCTGGGCAATCACAGTGAAACAACACCTACCATCACAGAGGTAGTTCTGCTTTTTATGCCATGTTTTTCAGAACAGGAGCATGCCTGCAGTAATTCCTAGGTGGTCTCTGTATGTGTGTGGTGATGTCAGCAGCTTGGGGAATTAGCTTTGCTGGAGTTTACATCTGCTGACTCATCTGTTTAAAGAAGTTGATTCTTAATTTTCAGTGGGTAATAATTTTTCTCCCCTCATGCAACAGCTGAGGAGAAAGAGATGGTTATGAGGTTTAGCAGGGGCTACCACAGTACAGGGTTTCCTTGCAGTCTTTTAACTCACTGCATATTTTAATGGCTGCAATATACAGAAAGCCTCAGTTTCATGGTTCTTCTTGGACCTTGTCCAGCTTCTGCTGTGAAAGTACAATTCAGCAGAAGCCCTTTTAGAATATTTACTTATTTTTAGTATCCAAGAGTTCTGCATGTGGTATCCTGGATCTTCAGGAGAAGAGTTGTAGCAGTGATGCCTTGGCACTAATGAATGCTTGATATCTCTGTTTGGGTTTTTTTCCACTGGTTTTATTCATTGAGTTCAAAGTTAAAGCCCCCTCTGCTTTCCTGCTCTTAAAATCCAGTTTTGCTGCTCTTCTCTCCCTCCTCTCAACACCCCTTTGGGAACAAGAAGGAATGGTGTCTCTGGCAAAGAAACAGGTAAGGTTTGGTTGGTAAGTGGAACTGATTTAATTAAATCTCCTTTTCAGCCTCATAATGGAGTCATTCAAGAAGGCAGAGGAGTAGGAATGTGGCTTCTGAGTCTTTTTTTCTCTCCTTTCTCTTTCCTTTTTCCATCCTTGCAGTCAGTGAAAGTAAAACAGCTTTTTAAACAGAATACCCCTTTTTCTGATGATTTAAAAAACAGGCTATATTAAAATCTAATTTTTATTAGCTCATCTTTGCCTTTCTGAAAATATTAGAGCAGCTTTGATGAGTGTATAGCATTTGCTCTAGACACATGCCAATATAAGAGTGAGGATTGTCTAACACCACCTGAAACCTCACAAACATTGAGCAATACAAACTTAATGCCACAGAAGTCTGTTTCCCATCCTAATTAGCTCATGGTTGTATTATTAGTGTTACTTTGCCAGTGCACTTTGGGTTTGTTATCTTGACAATTGATGTCAGTACTAGCACTGCTCAGAAAAATTGGACTTGGAATTTTGTTGAAATGGTTTTTTGTTTTTGGAGCCAAAGTATTTTGCAAGACTCATCAGTTTTGCTATTTTTTTTTCCAGAGGAAAATGAGAGAGAGTTCTGAAGGAACTCAGAGAGGGAGTGTGTGCACGTGAGTGTGCAGATGCATGGTAGCCTGTCAAGGGACTGGCTTCAGATGTGGAAGACTTGGTTCAGCTTCCTGGTCTGCATGGTATAGAGCAATGTAGGATGGAAAACCACTCCCTGACCTTTGAATTGGGTGGAGTGAAAATTCAATCAGTGCTTTCTTACTGCTAGGACATTGCTCTGACTAATGGTGTGCTTTCTTGAGCTGGAAAGCAGGGATTTTTGGTTTTTCAGAATGAAGTTGTCACACCAGCATCAGCTGGAGATGTTGGACAGAAATCCTGCTCTTTCAGGAGAAGGGATGACTCGTGTGAATAAGTCTGAGGGAGCTAACACTGGAGTAAGAGGGCTGTTTGTGGTGTTTATATAGTGCCAAAAATTGTCTGTATGCCCTGAGACACGGGTACACTGAGCTGGCTTCCTGAGCAGAAGCAATAAGGCTTTTCTCCAGCTGAGCAAAACAAACCCTGGCTGACTCTTCATCTGAATTGTTTTGGATATTTACACTAGCTCTGTGCTGCAGTGCAGTGAGTTTGGAAGGGCTATCCCTGAGTCTTGTAAGATTGTGCATTTAGCCACCTGTTCATGTATGCCCACCTCCAGAGAGGGAGAATGAATGCAAATGTCTCATGCTGTCATGCTTGCTGGAAAATAGGACTTCCCACTTAGTTTGCTGCTGTTGTGGTGATTTATTGTGGCCCTGAGAAAGCAGAGAGCTGCGCTGCCTGTGGACTGCTCTGAGTTCTCTGCAAATGTAAACTGTAAAATGCAGTTTCAGCCCTCTGGACGTGCTGTGGCTCTGCTCCATCACTGTGCTGTACCTCAGCCTTTTCCTGCAGACCTGCTTTGCTGGACATCTTTCAGTGCCAGCACGATTGTTCTTTCACTCCTTGCCTTCACATCCCCGGGCAGGAATGGGCACAGGTTCCACACACGTGGGGTCAGGGCACGGATGAGGAGCCCAGAGCAAAGAGGAACAGCCTGTTCTCTGGTTCAGAGCTGAGCAAGGGCAATGATTTACTCACTGTCTGCACTTTATAATGGGCTGTTCTCTAATCCACGTAACTGCTTCAAAGAGGCAGAATTGGTTGTGTTTAGGTAGATGTCTAACACAGCATGCTGAATGTTGACTTTGTAAGAATTTTTGACTCCAGTGAAATCATCTCTGTGCGAGTCCTCTGGCAGCATCAGGTTGTTTGTTTGCTTAGAATTGTTGTAGATTGGTGATTCTTTTTGAAAATCTTTTTTTCCTCAGCACTAACAAGTCAATGCATAGTCCCTATGTGTGCATGCTCCCATATTGTGCAATACAGTGCTTTTCTTTCCGTGGGGAGATGGCCCTGACTCTGTAACCAGAGACTTCATAAATGCTGTAGAACAGCTGTGCTCAACACGGCAAGGACTTTGTTTACTTCCACATTATTTATTCATGTATTCTTTTTCTTTCTCCAGCCCCCTCACCCCCAAGTAATAGTGCTTGCTTTTTGTTCTTTTAATTTTTTTCTTGAAACTCCTTTGATGGAGAATTCAGCCTTTTCTACGAAACACCACATTCAGGGCTTTTATGACTCATTTGTAGTTGGAATACCTACTGGGGCAGTACAGCAGGCTTGGATGCAATAAAATGAATCACCATGACAAGTTCTACGTAAGAGCTGTTTGGTAAATGTTCTGATACAGGAGAATGCCAAATGAAACAATTCCTTGCTTTCTTCCTTTGGCCTGAGCAGTTATTGCCCTGATGATGAAAGCAATTGATTGTTAATTCCTCAGACATGTTAAAAAAATGAGGATGTATCAAGGGTAGGTGCTGGCTGGCATTCTGCTGTGGTATTGCAATTTATGTGGGAAGGGCTGAGCTTGATCACTGGCTTTCCCACTCAGGCTAAGGTCTATGCTGATAATAAATGTTTTGGGGAAGTGTTCTTGTGGGTGAAATGAATAGGATATTTTTAATAACTTCTCATTAGTGGGTTTGTACTGTAAGAGTCAGGGCTCCATCCCATTTTATATGTCTTTCCCAGCTGTGGTCAGTAGCATTTGATACTGCAGAGGAGGGAGAGGAAACCTTGCAGCACATTTGGAAATGGATGGAATTTTTTTTTTTGAAGCAGCTCTGTGAGCTGAGTGGATCCTCTCCAGCCAGCCAGGCTTTCTGGGATTGCAGCTTAACAGTGAGATGGCAGTGCACCTCTCTGCCCTCTCCTCCAAAGCTTTAACTCTTTAGCCAGCACAGTGGTCTGAGTGAATTTCAGTGAATATCTCCATCACTGTTACATAGCTGCAGTTTGCTTTACTCAGCCAGAATTATTAAAAGGTATTTTTTAATTAACTGCACTTAATCTGTGTTTCAGTAATGGGAGTTTAACTGAAAACTTAATTTGGCCAAGCTGTGCTTATACATAGCTTAATATAATGATACATAGACACACATGTGCTCTCTTGCTTGCACTTCACTCTGTCTCTCATCTTCCTCACCAATGATCCTGTGCTGCTTATTGGGCTTCAGTTCTGGAACTTGAGACTCCTGGAGCTGGAAACTGCTTAGAGAAAAATATTTTCTTTTTCTCCATGAAAATATAAAAACATAAAAACCTTAGAGCTGGACAAAGTGTACCTCAACTTCTTTCATAACATCTAAGAAGAAAATGAGTTCTGACAGTTACTTTACTCTTCTGGTGGAGGGGATGCTCTGGTGCTGGTGTGGTCATCTGGTGCTACCACATAAAACACACTGCATCACAGAGGTGCTCCCCTACTTCTGCAGGGCCTTCTCAAAACCAAATAAACCACGTGAACCAGGTGATGAGACTTAAAGCATCGTCTGAAAATAGTTTGAAATCACCATTAAAAAGTAATACAGTGATTTTTAAGGCAATATGCTGGGTGGTTTTTTTTCCCTTGGCATTAATGGTGTTGGTGTTGCAGATGAGGCATTCTAGTGAACTCCCAGAAAAATGCCCATGGAGGGTCAAGTATATTCTCTGCTTGTCCAGGCTTTCATTTATTGTTGGCATTGATTAGGGGATAGGTACAAACCTGATGACAGACTGTGGCCTGGTTCCTTTGTTCTGAGGCTACATAAATGTTTTATTACCTTTTTGTATTTTATATGAGAAGTCTCGTAGCAGATCTGTCTCTTCCCCCTCATCTCCTGCACTGGGGTCTAAAATAACCCTTGAAATAATTTTACATCTTCTTATATGCATGGAAGAGAAGTGACTTTGGACTCATCAAACATGATCACCTTCTGTAAAGCTACAGGAAGAATGGGCCCTCTGATCTATCACTTTATTGAGGAATAGTTTGATATTGCAAAAAAAAAGTCATTGGAGAGAAAGTATTGCAGAATAAAAACCCAAAGGAGTTATCAGTCAGGAAACTAAAAGAATCATAAGCTTTTTTAAAAACATTGAAAGTATTTTTTTCTCTCCTCTTCTGGTTTCTGAGCCTTTAATAAACCTGCAGGTCATGGTTTTAAGCTTTTTCTTTTTATTTATTTTTATTTCTCCACAAGCATGAGAACTTGAGATAACTTTTAAAATAAACAAAACAAAAATCCTACAACTGAGACCTTTGGATTCTCACGGAGTCTTACAGTTCCAGCAGCTGGAGCTTTAGGAAAAATATGAAGCTTGTAATAATAGTCACTCCACCCAAATGGGTTAAAGTTTGGACTTCCATGGGATTGCACATTTCAGTTAAATGCGAGATGCAGTAATGGGAGCAAGGTCCTGAGCTAAATTCCCATTACACATGCTTATTTACATGGACAAAAATTCAACTGAGGGAGTGCAAAGGAAGTGGGCAGCATTAGAATGTGTGAAGTTTAAAGAAATTTGGTTATTGTTTCCTTCCTTTCTTCTTAGTGGCTCTGCTTTTACATCTGTGTTGCACCTCTGATTCATCCCGTGCCCTTTGCCTTTCCTTGATTTTAGAAATAGAGAATTTCATAGTTTCCCTAGCCACTAAACCTAAAGGATTTTTCCTTTTTACGTATGTTCTGCCTTCTGCAAATCAAAGATGTTCTTCAGGGAAGGGAGGGAATGGGGTGGGAGATGATGCCAGGTATCCCAAAGTGTCTGCAGAGCTGACGTGGTTGGGCTGCAGGAGGAAACTGGAGAATATTTCCTTGCTGCAGTGGCTCAGGTTCCCTTGTTTGTCTCTGAGGCAGATGTTTTGTGTGTTTCTGTCTGGGTTTTTGGTCTGTGTCAGGAGCACCTGGGGGTTCCAAAGTACCTTTTTATCAACACATGTCTGAAGACAAATTTCCCTTCAGTCCATAACTCACCCTCCCACCTTGTGCCAAGGACTGCCATGAGGCACTTCCAGAGGTGGCTCATCTCTCTTGAACATATTTTGGGACAGTCATGGGCACAACACACTTTTCAGTAAGAAATAAGTCTTTAGGCCCATGGTATCTTGGGCATCAATTTGGTTAAGTGTAGAAAAGCAGGATAAAGCTGTTGCCAAGCAGGGTATAGCATTTCTACCTCTTTGGCTGAAGTGCTCTGACTTCTTCAGCCCTTAGTGAGTGACAGGTAGAGCTAATTTCTGTCACAGAGGCACAGATCAAGGTCTAAGAGTAGCTCATGAAGGCTGACACAGACTCTTGGGTTGATGGAGATTGGATCTGTGGCAGTGAATTGGAATTGTGTGATGGCGTTGGTACATCTGAAATGCTCTGACATGTAGGTGTTTGAACAGATACCAGTAACTTTGTAGTCTTTCCTTTGCCTTCACCTCACTGGAAATTCAGTAGAGGACTCCCTTTGTGTGCTTGAAGTGAGTTCCTTCCTTTTGCTGATACGTGGGTCCTCCTAAAAATTGGAAGAAGCAACATGCTTGCAATGAGTGCTAAAAATGTTAAAAAACCAAGCCCAGCTGAGAAGAGCTTTATGTTTCCAATGCAGATGTCATTGCTGGGGGCAGATATGGTCATTTGCAAGGGTCCTTCTGTCCAAACCCTCCTGGTAGTTTGGGAGGTTGTAGGGCTCTGTGTCTTTCATTATTTATTTTGCCATCAACCTTTTTGGTGCTGTGTGTGACAGATGCCTCACAAGTCTTTTCATTCCCTTGAGGAGGACTGACTGCATAGCTGGGGAAAGATAATCTTGTGCATAAAGCTGCTTTTCCTTGTGGGAAAAGAATTTTCTGTTTGGTTTGTTGTTTTGATTGCATTTTTTTCCATTTTTTGGTGGTTTTTTTCAGAAGGGTTGCCTTGCCAAGGAAAAAGGAAAAGTTTTAGTCTTCTGTAGTTTGGAATTGGTCCATTTTAAACCTTTTAGGAGGGATGTCGCAGCTCGTGACTTTTGCACTTTTTAATTAAACGAATGAAAAAAGTCCATGTGTTGTTACCTATAAATATTACACGACTAACCTTGCTGTGTATTTCCTACAAATCCCAGTGTGTATCACAGCTGGGGCTTAATCCAAGGGGAGGCTGATTAGCACAACTTGTTGTGCTCTTTGGTGCTCTAGATTTGGGACTTAAAATATTTGGGAATGCCAGGAAAGAGCCCATGGCTGTGCTCTTGAGGCTGTTCCTGCTGCTCTGCCTGTGCTCCTGGCCTTTTCCCTCCCCTCTTTCAAAGACCTGCCAGGAATAGCACATTTTATACGATGCCAAATTTATAAATTCCTCAGACCTCTCGGTCTGGGAGGAATGTACTAATGGTGTGGCTGACTGAGTTTTAATCTGGGATGTTTTTAATTTTCAAACCACGTTAATTTATTTTGATCTGAGAATTACAAGAGCCGCTTCAGTTCTCCATTTTATTGCTTCTTTTAATACTTCTTATTTGCTTTTTTTTTTTTTTTAAACAATTAGGTCTTTCCAGTGTGCAGTCACACCTTCTTTTTCTATCTTTGATAACTGAGGAAGAAGCTGTGTGTTTCAGTAGCCTGTGAATCCCCTTGAGATGGTCAGATCAATGTGTGAATTCTGGTTGATTTGTGTTACTTATGGTTTTTATGCCAGCAGCTGTTTACTAAACATCCAGCTAGGGCTTATCTCCAGATTGTTAGCAGCTATTCAGAAATGTTGTGTTCTGTGGGATCCACTTCTAGGACTTTTCCTCTTTTATGGCCTCCAAGCTGACTCCAAGCTGAGGGAGTGATGGAGCGCCCTGTGGTGTTTTTGTTTTTCTTTGACATAAAGTCTGGTTTTGGAAATTTCCTCTTAGTTTGTTCAAAGACTTTTATTTTACACTAATGCCACAGACACCTGTTGTCACTGCTGTGTCAACCTCTGTTGTTGAGCAGCTGACTGAAATTGGTGGTTTTGGCCCTAGCTGCTTGCCCAGCCTCAAAGTGAATATTTGATAACAATTGTCTGAGTGCCTCTCCCGAGTTCCCAGTAAATAATTTCCATTTCTGGATAAGATTCTGATCATATTGGACTTCTTCATCCTCCTCTTATGGAGTTGTTGTCCGTGTTAACTCATTTCATACAAACATGTTTGGTTTTTCATTAGGGTTTCTTGCCAGTAGCTCTTTTCTTCCCACCTGCTGTAGCAGGAAAATACATAACTGTGACAAAGCCTCCCTTGCAATGCCATTAGCCACTCAATGCCTGGAATTGGGAGAGGCTTCTCACAGTAGCTGTAAGTCAAGGAGCTCTGCAGAAAGGGCTGTGAATAAATCTTCCTGCTGGTTCCTGCTGGGTGTCAGCTGGATTTTAGTGCTGCCTTAGTGTCATCACACATTTAGTTGATGGGGGCTTTTCCCCCCACCCTCCCACTCTTTCAGTAGGCCCTTTTCCATCTCTTGATACAGCCTCAACTCTGTTTAAATTATTTCTCAGAAAGAAGATAAGATCTCGTACTGTTTCCAGCCTGCACAGACCCCTGGCTAGTTGCTGATGTAGAGACTGCCTGCTGGGTGCCAGCTCAGGTTCTCCTTGGCTGATGGGACAGACAAGCCCTGCTTTGTGCAGTCCTTTTCCAAACCTCCCCACCAGGATGGGGGGCAGATGGCAGAAACACCAGCCCTGTGTCAGTGAAAGCACCGTGCCTGCTGGGAGAAGCTGGAGGGATGGAGAGCCCGTGGCCTGAGGACAAAATCTGGATTATTTCCCTCTCCAATCACAGGTCCTGTTTCTGCAGTGACTCTGGTGGCGAGGCTGCTCCTAACAGGTGAGCGAAACAATGCTGCCTGTGCTTTTGTCCTGCAGAAATTGCCTGTTTACAATACAGGGAAGGGTTAGTGCAGCACACTGTGACCTTGCACGTTGGGTAATCATTTCAGTGCCTCCATGGCGCCTGCTAAATGCATTTCTGTGCTGCTGGAGCTCTGTGCATGGACTCATTCCTTGGAGCCTGCATCAGATGACAGCACAGGGGGAGAAACACACCACTGGCAGTAGGGCAGGACAGCCAGTACGTTTGGAAAAGCTCTTCAGCTTCATGCTTGTCTCAGTTACAGCTGTCCATCTGCCAGTTTGCACCCTTTGGGAGGTGGGGGAGGTTTTCTTGCCATTTTTCTCCCTGGAGAAGGCTTAGATGACTTGTCATTGTATATTGGTTTTGTATATAAATACATAAACATCGGTGCAGTGGTGGTGAGAAGGAATATGCAAGTTACAGCTCCTTTTTTCAGAGATTTCAGGCCAGTCCCTTACCTCTGGAGGCTGGGAGCATATGTGTCTCAAGAACTGGCTCAAGCAAAGATTAAATTCCTTGAGTGCTTGCTGGAGCACTCCTGAAAATCAGCATCACTCAACTGGCAGTGTTAAAGCAATACCAATCTTAAAGTTTGCATGCTAGAAAAAAAATCCAGTCGGATTTTGTGTGACAGGGCTGCTTTATGACCCCTTTTGGGACAGGCTGCTGCCCTTATAAACTGAGAAATGGCAGTAGAAGGATTTCTGTATCCCAGGACCTTAAAATTCTGGTGCCTAAGTCAGAGGCAAATTCCTGGCCATCCAGGAGCAAGATAAGTTGGTTGGCACTTCACTGATGTGTGCTGTACAAACAATTGTTTGGCCTGTGTAATTTTTTTCCCTGACTCTTCCTTTTGTTTAGGCATCTAGATACAAAGGCTGAAACTGGGTGAAGGCTACAGGGCTAACAAATCCTAAGTCAATTCCTTTCTCTGTTGTCTTTTTAATTTTTTTTTTCTCCTTAACTAAGTTAAATAAGGGTGAAATCAAACAGGAAAAGATGCTGTTGTGTAATTTATTATCTTCTTTAAGGCAGGCATGGAATAGTCTTACCCCACTCTTCCCATGCTCAGAAAAGAAGAAAACAGAGCAAAAAGGGTTGGGTCAAGTTAGCAGAATTGTTTTACCTCTCCCATTGTGTGTGCTCCTCTATATGGAACTTCATGCTGTATTACAGCAATTTTCACTGTGACAGAAAGTGTTCAGAAGCCCTGTTTTGAGTAAATGTTTAACTTTTGATAAATGCTGTATTGTTCTAGCCAAAGAGCAGTACAAACATGTCACCATTTGGTGCCTTTCCAGCATGCACACCTTGTTCCTCTGTGATGCTTTGGTTAAACTTGAATGAAATCAAGGTACATTAGGTACTCATCTGAGAGACAGGCACAGAATTCAGGCAGCACTCTGCAGGGTCAGGTCCATCCTTGGTGTAAGGTTTTCACTGCCCGTGGAGGAATGAACTTGTCCTGTTGCACATCTCTTCTTGCTGGTTGTGTTGGAGAACAAGTCCATTTTTGTGGGACCATATCTTTGTCAGGAAATCTCAGAATCACAGAATCACTGGGTTGGGAGAGACCTTCAAGGTCACTGACTCCAACCCATGCCCCAACACCTGCACTAAACCCTGGCACTGAGTGCTACATCCAATCCTTGTTTAAACACATCCAGGGATGGTGACTCCACCACCTCCATGGGCAGACAATTCCAGTATTTTACCACTCTTGCAGTAAAAAACTTCTTCCTAATATCCAACCTAAATTTCCCCTGGTACAGCTGAAGACTGTCCTGTCGTTCTGTCAGAACACTGCCTGGAGAAAGAGACCAACCCCACCTGACCACAGCCACCCTTCAGGGAAGTGTGGAGTGTGATAAGGTCTGCAATCTGGGATAAATAGAGATACCATCATCTTGTTTTCTCTTCTGTCCAGATAAGACCAGAAGCTGGGGTGTCTGGCTGATGCTGCTCACTGAAATACAGCTCTGGTGGTCACAGGCTGAGGTGGGCTGTGTAGGATTGGGAGCATCCCTGAAGGTGTGGGGAAGAGCTCTGATCAAGCAGATCAGCAGAACTGAGCTGTAGTTGAGACAGGGAAAGCCAGGATGCTTCAGAGACCATAAAATAGAGCTGCTATTTCAGGAAAGGGAGAATATTTGGTCTAGCCAGTGGTTGCCTCTAAAAATACTTCAAATATCGTTCCAGTCAAAAACAGGACAGGCTATATGCATATTTACCAAAAGGAGAAAATTAACCACCAGGCATCTTGCCTTTCAGATCATTTCACTGTAGGTGAAAAACATTGTTATTCTCCATATCTGTCACAATTTCCCATGGCAAAACTTGATTGGAATAAGCAGATATGAGCCCAAAAGTACATCTAGACCTGGAAGCAAATGTGTGAGGATAGTTCTGATACAGAGGTTTCTGCTGTCTTCTTTTCCCTTCTGCTGTCAGGCTGTTGCTCCCTATTTTCTGATGGAGATTGAGGAACAAAGCAAGTAATGTAGGGAAAATAATTACAGAATTTCCAGCAAAACCAAATCTTAGTGACTTAGGGATTTTTTGTTCCTTGAACCAATGAAACAGTGCTTCAAAGTGATTGGTTTTTTCAAGGTAGTAAGTGTGGTTTTTGTCAAGTGACAAATTTCATCAGGATCAAAATAGTTTTTAAACAAAACTGCAAATCTGTCTAGAAGAGTTTTTACCTTTTGGTCAAGAAGTTAAAGCAAGCACAACCTTTCACAGCTTGTGTTTTCCTGGGAATTTGGTGGTGAACAGTCCACGTTAGTAATCCAAACTTTACACTTCTGCAGCAGTGTAAATAACACTAGAACAGAGCACTCTTTTAAGTTGGGACATTTTTATTTTTGGCTTTCTCTCCTCATGAAAGCAGCGCTGTGTAAGCATCAGTAGCACACATATGATTACAGTAAAATGAAGAATTCCTCATGCTCCTTGCTGTTCTTGAGTCAGCTGGTGCAGGTTGGATGGGGGAGTGGGTTTATCCAGCTGTTGCATCACCAGCACATGGCTCCTGCAGGTGAAAGCTTTGAGTGCACAGGCTGAAAGCATTCTGCACCTGAGTTTGGGTGGTGATTTGCCAAGGCCTTGAGGTACTGGAAGTTTGCTCCTTAATGTAATTAATCATTACATTGTTTAGGATTCTAGTTGATGGTCCTCTCTTTCTTAGTGTGTTGTGTTCTTTCTGCACTTCATATTTGCACCACCCACCCCAATATTCTTACGCCTTTTTCTCAAATATTAATGTGTTAGCACCTTTTCCATTACAGAGCTGCTCTTTTCTTTAGAAGCAAAAGATCATAATGATCTGGTGATGATCCTTCTCAGTATAAAGCTCTCTTCTTTATGCTCTACACAGTAAACAAACCACATCTCAAAGTACCTTCTGGGACCATCTCATAATTTGGACAGTTTGCAAGGAGATGAATATCTTCATGAAGACCTCAAAAACAGACACTCAGAGGGACTATATACACCTGCAAGAAAGTGTTTCAATTTATGCTGAAGCTAATAAACTTGTGTGTGTCTTTTCTAGTCCAAATCAGTATTATTCTGGCCATAGGCATTGTTTTCCTGGCCAGGGCTGGATCACAGTGACCAGCTGTCACTGTTGGGGAATTCCCAGCAAGTCAAGCTCCTCAGTTCCAGGCCCAGGTAATGAAAGCCACTTCTTGTTTTGTTGTGGGAATGCACCTATGGAAGTGTAAAAAGGAGTGTATACGTGTGAAAGAGTTAGAGGTCGAATCTGGGCAAAGATGTCTGGCCAAACCTGCTGCTCTTCCCCTCACTGCAAATGCTAGATGTGACTCTTGGATCTCGTATTTATCAACATAAATGTGCTCCCTGCACCCAAAGAACAGCCCAGGCACCCGACCCTTGCCCCTGCAGTAACCCACCTCAGCAAGAGAGATAAACTGGCACTGCCCATCCATCCTCTGCAGGGAGAGGTCTGGAGGACAGGGACAAGCAGTGATGGATGTGCTCCCTTAACACCCTTGTGGGAAGCACTCAGGTGATGTACCTGGCATAGGAGTCTATTTTCTGTAACTTGCCTTTATTCTACTTCCAAGTATTGATGTTTTTAATTTTTTCCCATATTTCACTGTCTGAAAGTCGCATACTGCTCCAGTGTGCAAGCTGGGAAACTTGGTTTTGGCAAAGCAGGACTGGGCCTTTAATAATTTTTCTAGCTGAAAGAGCAGCAGTGAAACTGCAGCTTGGCCTTGCATACGTGGTTTCTGCAATTAAGGGCTGCAGCTGTTCTACTTTTTTTGTCCCTGTGACGCAAATCAAAGCGCAGCAATGGCATTGCCTGGGGGAAGAGAGAAAGCGACTTGCTCGCTTCCCCGTGCTGATAACTAAGCAGTGATGACAAGAAACTGGGGCAAGGGAAAGTTCAAAAGCAGAATCTGAATATTGTAAATGACTGGAGAAGCACAGGTGCCTCTTCCTCGGCACAAAAGGCGAATGGAGCTGTGCGAATGTCAGAAGGAATAATCAGTTACCCAAAGGAAAAGATGTAAAATTTCTGTCGCTCAGAGGGATTCTGACATGTAAGCAAGTTGGGGTCTGTATGCTATCAAATATCTTAGTCAGCCCCATTTTTAATGTGATTAATTTTCACCTGGTGACTTCAGCCATAAGAACCTTGGTCTCTCACTTTCACATGTGAGTCCCCTTTTCACTTGTGTTCTGATGCCTGCCTGAATGGTGAGATCTGATTCACTGTCCTTGTGTCCTCCTTTCATAGGAGGAAATTGTAAGGGAACAGAAGCATTAAGAGAATAAGCAGCAGTCTGAGGTCATGCAGCAAGCAGAGGAGGGAGTTTGGATGTCCTGATGTCTTGAATCACAACCTGCTTTCTGCACTAACTTCTCAAATGGTAGGTGTTTATTAAGATAAATCTTGCAGATTTGGTGTGGAACTAAAATGAGACTGTAGCTTCATTTGGGCATCAAACAGACTGCTGCCAGGTGAGCTAGAGAAGTCCTTTCTGGTTGTTGCTGTCTGTGTGCCCCAGCCCTGGCAGCTCCCTGGGAGGGCAGGAGTTGCAGGGCTTAAGGCATCCAAGTCTCTGCTTTCATTGTCTCACAACTTGGCCATTTTGAGGGAGCTGGTGAGAGGGACAGAGAATGTCATCTGCAGTGCTGTGTCCCCTCCAGACTGTGAAATTCAGCATTTGAAACAAGACTTACAAGAAAGCAGATTTCATTTTCCACAGTGGTAGAACAATGTATTTCTCTGTCATCTGCACATCCGACCCATATCCACAATCCCAGGCACAAAATGAAGAATCAAACATTGCAGATGCAACTTAAAATGAGCTTTATCATGGGAAATGTTGGGCCACTTCAAATTGCTGCTGCTAGTCCTGCCTGTACTACAGTTGCCCATGAGTCAAGTACAGACTTGAGTGTTTTCTTCTGGTGGTACTTGCACCAGCAAACCCCACGTGCTATAATGGAAAATAAATCCACATGTATTGTCAAGGCTGGGATTTAAGTTTGTTTGGTTTGGTTTTTTGTTGTTTTTTTTTTTTAACTCCAGCTTTATTTTTTCAGCCAAGGCAAAAATAGATTTCAGGATTGAATAATTACCATCAAGCTAACTAGTTTACAACACTTGACTTAAAATAAGGAAATAGTTTAAGAATATGTTTATTTGTTTGCTAGTAGCAATTTTATTGGTAATAAAGAGGCTTGTTGACTTCTTTGCTGGAAACTGGATTTATGTCTTGGTTTTCATGGCTGGGAACTAAGGAAGTGCAAGTTCTTTATAATGGTACTTTTTGAGCAAGATCCACAAAAGTACTCAGGAGCTTTTCAGTCACCTGGACATTATTGGGTAGCCCACAAATGACCTACCCACACTACTGTAGTTATTCTTCAGTCCTAAAGCATTTTATGTTTTTACCTATGGGATCCCTTCACTGTAAATGCAATTTCCTCAGGCTGATACTCTGAACTCTGCAGTTCCTCCTCTTGTTAGGTGTTGGCTCAGCTTAAGGGATAATATAAAACAAGCATATGTTCATAGGTCTTGTCTTCTAATGTCATTTTTATACTATTGTGTCATTTAGGGTGATAAGGGAACATTCCACTTGATCCAGTTGTAACAATAATAGCAAGTGAATTTAAGATTGGAGTTCTGCCTTTTTTAGGACTTGCTTCTTTCATGAGGAGAAGGTAGAACTTCAAAATCTGGTGTATACTGAATATTTATTAATGATGTTTTGTAATATTTCTTTCCCGTCATTCTGCTGTCTTTCAATTAGGTAATGAATACTCACTAACTTTATTATGTCAAATCAATATCAATATTGATCTAATAGTAATAAACTAATAATTCCTGCTGTAAAATGCTTTAATATGAACTTCAAGAGGAATATTAAAACTTATTAGTCATTCCTTAAAGCTGATTGATATGCTAGGGGCTTTCATCGAAATAAAAGACCTAGATGGGATGCATGCAGTGCTAGCCTGATTTCAATGAATTTTAAATATTTTTCCTGCTGTTCATAGTTATGATAATTGGGTGTTAAAGACTTTCTACAGAGTCTGATGCTGACTCTCTTTCTTTATTACTTCCTGCTTCTAATCACCCTTGAACTGCATTCATCTCCACCACAGACACATTATTTAGCACAAAATTCCTTGCCACTATTTGTAGAATTTTCCAGGGCTTTGGTACTGACTCGTCAGCAAACAAACTGTTTGTGGTTGTTTTCTTTGCACTTGGCATTGTAAAATGTGACTGAATGCAGAGTTCTGGAGGGACACATGTGCTTTCCATTTCTCCACAGAGAAAAGGTTGTCCCTGTGTCAGCCACAGCTCCCTGTGTGATGGCCACGTGCAGCTTTAAACTTCATCTCTCTGATTTTCCAGGGCTGTACAAATAATGGGCTGCTATTACAATCTGCCACTTGTCTGGAGAGACATCTCTTTTTGCAAAAAAACCCTTTTGTGTTGGTAGCTTACCTGTTTTTTGAAGATAAGACCTTTTCTTCTAAGTAATCTGAAATGCTGCTTCAGCGTGTTTTCTGCTTTGTGAGTAAGGCCTTGAACAAACCAGGATTTGTCCAGTGGTTGTGAAAATGCTTGAATTACCTGCAGCCTGTACCAGTGTAATCTGGTCCCCTGGGTCACTTACTGGGCAAGGTGAGGTCAGATTTGTAGGAGAAATATTCCCATGCTTGCAGTTCAGACTTGCTTTGAACAAATATGAAGACAATTTAAATGTATTACAAAATCTTTGCTGATTTTATGGGGTTTCAAATAAATTCCAGTGGCCTGCCAAACAGAAACGTTTCTTACCTTCTCTCTCCTCCCTCTTGCTTCCTCCTCCTCTGACAGAATGATACCTGTAAATAAGAGATAGAGTAAAACTGTTCCTGTAACTACCAAGGAAAAGGGAGAGTCCTCTTCTGGCTTTGAACATCACTGAAATGTTGATTGATTAGGCTGCTGAATGCAGGGGTGTGGTCAGGTGGTGCTTTATGATACGGCAATCAGCACTGTTGAAAACTGCTCAACTTGGTTTTTTTAATTACTTTCAGTACTTGGTATTTGACTTCCAGGTTTTTTTTGTTTGCCTTTCCTTCTTCGATAAACTCATGGGCAAGGACTTATGGTTCCACTCCATTCTTTTCACCTAATGTTAAAATACTGTCACAGAAGTAACTAGCATTATTTTTTATTCCTATATTTGCTGTTTGACACTTAAAGCATTAAAGTATTCTTGGCCCTTCAGCCTCTCTAACAAAATGGCTTGGTGGAGTGGGTATGGAATAATTTATGAATTTTTACCTGCCTATGGGAGACTGGGGCTTGGGATAGCTGGAAAGAAACAGGCAGGAATCCTAACTACTTTATTCTTTTTAAATTATTAATATATTAGATCTTGCATAAGCACTGAGCATGGGAGGAAAGATGTTTCAACTGGAATGTTTTTTTTTTTTTTTCCTAGTGACAGCTCTTTATTGGCCTAAGGGGATTTAAAAAATCCTGTTATTCTATTCTGTATTGGTATTAACCTAGTTCTGTTTTGTCCTTACAAACTGCTATTAAAAATACCCAGAAGTAGATCTTGGGAACTCTTCTTCAACTTCTTTGCACAGGTCTGATGCCTTTTGAAGGCCAGGGCCAATGGATCTGGAAATCCAGGCACAACCTTTTCTTGACCAGAGAGATTATTTTGGTTTAGGGGCAATGTTTAATGCATCCTTTAAGCAGTTTTGCAGCTGGACACGTGTATTTTCCCATGTCAATCACACTAGTATTTGTACATAGCTGAGAAGAAATTGGACTTGTTAAGTTATAGATTATGGTAAACAAGAAATACAAGCCATGCTAGAATCTAACAGCAAGATTTTCATGTTTCTTCAGTGCAGCAACCAGAATGTTCATCTGTGACTTGAATGTCTCTGTTAAACTTAAAATAAATGAAGCAGTAGATGTATTAAGCTCAAAATAAGAGTTAAAAGGAACAACGGTGCAGAAGATGTGGTGCAATATATTCCCCCCTTCAAGAAATGTGTTGATTTTAAATGCATTCCTGGAGCTGTGTAGCTTGTGTACAGTTCCTCATAATTACCAAAGGAGCAGACAACGGTAATCAGACAGTCAATTATTTACTGGTTCCTCTGCTTGCATTTGCATCTATTTTCATTCACATTATTACAAGGAGTTTGAGAGGATTTGCAAAGTGTGGAGGCAGAATGAGAGGTAAGAATTTCATGTGGCTCTCATTTTTCATTGCCTCCAATGAAGTTCATTTTTAATGTTTGCTCCCAGATGTGGATTTGAGTGTGGGGACAGAGAGAGAGGCAGGCACGCAGAATTCCTTCTGCTGCTTCCCACCTGACTCAGTGCCCAGCATGGAAAAAGCTCTGGAGTGCACTGACAGTTTTATTGACTGTCCCTTTTGCAGTGACATGCCAGCCCCTTTGAAATGGTGGCAGACAGGGGTGAGTGAATGCACATGGCTTTTGTGGGACAGTGATAAATTGGTGAGCAGCTCACAAGTTACGTGTTCACCATCACTGCCCCGGGGCCATTTATGTTCTGTGTCAGTGGGGTGCATGTGAATGCCACATGTCACAAAGACTGATGTCCTCCCTCTTCCTTCTAATGGGCACAGCAGACACCACACACTTGGAAATTTCCGTGCCTGCCTCCCAGATAAACAGCAACAGGGCCAGCTAATTGTGTGTGTTGTTAAACACCAGAGCTGCTCAATTGAAAGCTGGGCCCTGGCAATTAATGACAGCCATTAAGGGACTGAACAGACCCAAAACAAAAAAAAAGGCTTTTTTCTCTTTCCTGACATGGAGTTTGGTGGTAACAAATTAGGTGGGCTCTTGTCCAGCCTGTTGCTGCTTCACTAGGAGAAGTTAGGAGAGTTAGAAGTTAGGAACAGGTTGGATGTCATAATTTTAAGAGTACTAGGTGATAGTTTGCACACTTGTTTGCAGAGGGCCAGGGCAAGAATACACATGAGGCTATGAAATCTCCCTTTTAATTTGGACTGAGAAACTGAATTCTAAAAAATTAATAATCACAAAAATGTATAAAATTCACTCCTGAGAAGAGGTCAGATTGCAATGTATATACTTTAAAGACAAGGGGTGCAAAATGTTAATGAACAGGCACAGTGTTCTGGAGCAAAGCTTTGGGGTGAGCACATGTCACATGTGCAGGGTGGAGTTTATTACAGGGGTACACTCCAGATTAAGTGAATTTTGGAATTCATTCATCTCTGAATTGACATAAATTTAAGTTCTTCTGCCTGCATTTGTGCATTTGTCCCTTGCTTCCAGTCTTGTTTAGCTCAATAGATTTAATGGAGTTTGAGGTAAACAGAGCTGTTCCATGTGTTATTTCAGATGCTGGATGTTCTGGGAATGTCTGTGGCTAATGGCTGAATGACCAGCATTGTAAATCACAAGGAAATGGCAGCCATGCAGAGAATTAAACATATTGATTATGGATGCATTTCATCTTGTTGTGTAAGTCAGGAAAAAATACATCCTACAGTAACTGCTAAGGTCATGGCTCTGTTCTTTAATGCTTTTAGAAGCACCAAAATCACACTGTGGCATAGACAAGGGGTAAGAGGTGTGTGCTGGAAACCTTTGTTAGTGGTTGCAGTCCAGTGAGGAATTTGTGGTCACTGGACCAGCAGGATATGGCCCACAACTTGCAGAGCCCATGGCCACATTTCCAGCCTTTTCCCTGCTGCTGTTGGGGTTTGTCTGGGGTGTGGATATGAATGTGTGGCTCACCAAGCACATTTGAAGGGCTCAGACCTTTGAAGAGCTCTTTGAAGAGCTCTGAGCCTCTCCTCTGAGGGGAAGAGAGGCAGAAGAGAGCAGGATGTGCCAAAACCGATGGCAGATCTGGAGAATAAACCCCTCATCCTCCCTGGCTGGTGACAACCCAGGTTTTTACACTGTGTAAGGAATTTGTGTGTTTGTAAAGTCGGAGGCTGATACTGAAGGTGACATCAAGCACACTCCTTGTCTCTTCTAGTAGCAGTATCAGCTAACTCACAAACCTTCAGGCTCAAACTGGAAAAAAACCCCAAAAACTGAGATCCCTGAATCTACTCTTGCAGTTATTATCAGCATTCCATACCAGAGAATGCTTCAGGTTGCAAATATTTTTGTCTGAAAGAATACTTTGCCTGATTTTAATTGAGGTTTTTTTGAGGGAGAGTTGGTTTTGTTTCCTTGACTCAGACTAATCCTGCTTCCTGCAATAAATGGCTTTCCATGTAATGGGTGCCCTGATTACTCCAAGGCACACATCTGCTAGAGGATGCCTTTGAAAGTCAGGCTAATTTGTTGGATAAGTGGCAGATTTCTGATTGCAATCTCTTCTCAATACAGGGGATCACTAAAGTAAGACAATAATCCTCTCTATTTTTTTCCAAGCCTTAGGTTTGGTTTTGGTTTTTTTTCCCATCTCTGTGTTAATCATCTTACTCTTAATTTTCCCTCCTCTCTGGGCATACTTTGGTTTCTCTTTCTTCATGAACAGTTACCAAACATGATTACAGGGACTTTTGTTGTAGTAGAGCTTGCATATGACATTGACACTGTTGTGAACTCAGAAACTACACTACATGAAATTGTAGGATTATGTAGACTACTCTGGCTTCAAAACAAAAACCATCTCTTCCAGGTTCTAAAGTCCACATAAAAATGGCAATTTTGGAAATAGCTGTGAGAGAAATCCTTAGCTGTTATTTTCAATACCTGCCACAAAGGCTCTTGCTACAGAGGTAGGAAAGGAGCCTCTCTGGGTGTTTTGCCTGTGTTTCTGTGTTCATTGTGTGCATAAGGGCACAGAGACTCAGTGACACAGACACAGTGTGACATTATTGTACTCTCTAATAAATGTCAAATATCAAGCCCTCCCTTCCTCCCCCCCCCTTTTTTTTTAATAAACAATACTCAAACTGCTTTAATAACTTTAAGGCTAAACCTGTGCCACAGTTTTTCAGAATTTAGGGATGGAAATTTATTTTCTTCTTTAGTAACTTTTACAATCCTCTGTGTGTAGTTGTTAAGCTAAAACATGCCTGTATTTAACATAGCCTGTTTCACTTCCCAAACCAGTCATAAACTGTGTTATCAAAACCACCTTTTGGTGCCTGGCAGTTGTGTTAGAAGGCTTGGCTGCTACAGCTGGAGTGTCAGATCCAGAAAAGTGCTTTCTTAACATTTTTTCAAGCCTTATTTTCAAAGTGGGCAGGTGTGAGGAGTTCCACTTTGGGGTAAGCAAACTGAGAGGAGAAGTAAGTTACACTTCAGTGCATGTAAATGTTGTTGCCCAAAATGGAAGCTGGGTCTTGTAGCTCTCTGCAATGCTGTGACCACTGTGTCAAAGAGCCTCCATATATAAATTTATCTGTATTTTCCATATATGCATCAAATAAGTAAAATGCTTCCACTGGAGATTTGTTTCACCAGACAAAACTGTGGGTGTGGAGAAACAGGATTAACAGTGAAGTGAACTGAAGACTGGGCAAAGCTTCTCATCTTTACTTTTGCAAATCTGGAGTTGGCTTTGGGGTGTTCTTCTTGCCCTGATTCAGTGTGTGCTCTGCCAGGGGTGCTGCACAGTTTGCAGAAAGAGCTGCTTCCTGGAGGAGATGCCTCTGAGGATACCTCCTCACTCTGATTTCCTTTAGCTATTTTATGTGAGCACCAGTAACTTTTGTATGAAACATGGATGTACAGTTGGGTTAAATTGATCTCCTTCTGGCTTATTGAAAGAGCTATGGATGGAGAACATGTGGAGACTTCTTGTAAACTTTCCTTTCTGATATCTCATGATCTGTTTTTAAAAGCAGAGCTAATTAGAATAAATAGTTGATCAGGTACATGTGTTTTCTCATTCCTGGTCAATTTAAGAAGAACCAATTGAAGGCTCTGTCATGTTCTTTATATTTTCTTGTGAGTTATTTTGAAGGTTTTTTCCACTGTACTTCTATTTTTTTTTTTCCTTTTTTCCATAATAAAGTTTGAATTTGGAAGTGTGCACGAATTGGAAGTAGCAGAGTTAGCAGTCCTCTCTTTTGGCTTTCTAAAATAGTGCAAGGCACTGAGTCACTTCTTGCCACTAATAAGTTGCGTCATTTTGCCAGGATCAGAATGTTCCAGCCTCAAAGCAAATAGTTTGAAAAGTGAAAAACCAGTTGTTACCATATATGTGTGTGTGTGTTCATGCACACAGACACACACACATACACTCCCTCTCTCTGTAACATCCCTGCTTATCCAAAGGTGATGATTGATCCTTCTGTCTGTGGGGCAGTGGATTAATAATCACCACTTCTTTCCACTTCACCACAGGCTCCAGTTTCAGCAAGGGGGGAGATAAAAAATGCACTCTTCCACTCAGTGTTTTCAAAGGTGAGGCTTATAAGCAGAAATGAAGAAAAATGTGTGGAGATTCCATGGGGGAAAAACAAAAAAAAGGTGGAGAGAATGCTAATCTTCTCAGATTAACTTCTTTTTGTGGTTTTATTTTGCACGTTTGATGTATGATTTGTTATATCTAGCAGTGAAGTGATTTCTGTCCTGTGTGTGTGTTGTTGCAATGCTCTAAGGTAAATTGCACAAAAAGCCAGGTGTGTTCCTGCTCCTGGTTGTCTGCAGATGTTTGCTGTGCTGAGCATTTGATGTGTTGATTTGAAAACTTCATCAAACAGGAATGAAAAGCAGCATTTTTATGCTGATTATTTTGTGTCTCTTTATGTTCATGCTTTGCCAGCAAACCTGGTCCATTTTGCCATCAGGATTTCATCAAGATAAGTCAATTTTAACGTTTTAATGACTTCACTGGCAGAAAATTCCCTTCAGATGAGAAAAAGTGACTAAAGGGGAAAACCACTGGAGAGATGTTTGTGCAGGGACCCATGGCCAGAGAGGCCAGGAGGGGCTGGGCTAAGGCAGAGGCAAAGCCTTGGAGATTGCCTGGAGGTAGCTCTGGTTTATTCTAAATAATCCCACTAAACCCCTGGCAAGGGACTGTGAGTGCCAGCACACTGAATCTCCTCAGAATAGAATCTGAAAATTCCTGGATCTCATTGCACTGCAGCAGTCAGACCCCAGGACTGCAGTGGCTGGCTGGGACACTGAGATAATTGCTAAAAGCAAATGAAGGACTTTCTGTGAATTTGCTGTTTCAACTCAACAACTGGTGGGTTATGATTATTAATGAATAGCAGGAAAGTCTCCAATAGCTGCTGTCATTATGGTAATGCTGAGAGAGTCTGAATGCTGGGAAATCAGTGGAGCAACAGCTTGCAGAGGATATTGATGGTGGCTTTGGAGGAGAGGAGCTGAGCAAGAGGGCAGAGGTTGACATTTGTGGGGTTACTGAAAGCCATGGACTGTGGAGATAATTTTACTCTTTGTGCTGACAGGTTCTGTAGCTGCCATTGGTTGTGCTTTCTACTTATGGAGGTTCTTGTAAAAAACCTCTAAACATAAAAAGGCATCTGCCTTGTGGAGCAGGATCACTGAAGGGTGTCCAGTGACCTGCTCCTTTAAGAAAATAGTCTAAAAGCTGGATTTCAAAGGAAGGCAAGGTGATAATCACTACAGACTTTAGTATGAAGGGGAAGAGAATCTTTCTTTTCCTCCCCTGTAACATTCCATGAGATAAAAATAGCAAGCAATGGGTTTTAAACCCCCTCAATTCAGAGCCTGACTAAGTGGTGGAGTTGTGTGGCCACAGAGCATGTGACTCCAGGTAAGGAGTGATGCTTTTATTTCAGCATCCTTGCTCTCTTGCTATAGCCTGCATGGTGTCTGTCTGTCCCACAAGCTGGCTGCACACAAAGCTCATAAGGAACAATCCCCCCATTTTTTTCCAGCCCAGCACGGACTACCAGCACCTATAAACTGTGCATGGAAAAGTAATTTAATGGTACATTTCTGCACTGTGATGTCTTGAACAGCTGAGCTGCCTGGATCAGCAACAATTTGCCTTGTGGATTGCTTTTGTGGATGCAGGTAAGAAGTGCAGGGGGGACGTGGCCCCTGAGCTGCAGACCTTGCACAGCTCTCGTGGGTCATCAGAGGTCACACATGCCTGATACCTCCTAGCAGAGCATCCCCCTGCCACCACAGGGGCTGGGAGAGGTTTTCTCTGTGCTGGCATGACTTTCTCTGGCACTGATGCTCTGTGAAAGTGTCTTATAAAACCCTTCCATGGTAAACAAAGGATTTTGAGGAGAATAAGTCAGTTTGTTGTAGCTAAAGCTGTTGAAGCCCCAAAGACTTGACAGATAGATTCAGGTTAGATACACAGTGTGTATTTTGTTTGATCAGGCATGTTTGCCTGCTGCCTTAGCTGGAAAAAAAATTGTATGGCAAATTTCAAAACAAGCACAAAAGGTTTTTTAGAGAAAAAAGAGTTTTTAAAAGTTCTTTAAAAAGTTCTTTTAAATAAACACAGCTCTGCTCTTGCAGCCAAATATAAGTTATTGTGACAGCTGCTTGAATGAGCCATGTCATCTCCAAGCTATAAAAAGAGAGAAAAAAACCCTTTATGTTATAGTTTATATACCTCTTAATATCAAACTGTGTGTATACATTGTTTTTACTTGTCTTGTGAGTGAGTTTTTGTTTTGTTTGTGGTTTGTCTTGTTTTGTTGTGGGTTTTTTTTCCTGGTACATTTCTCAAGCTTTTCCTAAGCTATTGTCACTGAAAACTGTACTTTAAAATGAAAACAGGAATTTACCCATTGTTACCTTTCAGTGGGCATCAAAACTTCTAGGAGAAAATATGAAATACCAAAAGATTTGGGTTAGGTCTGTGACAGCTCATCATACTTTAAGTGGTTCCATGCAGAAATAAAGAATCCAAACCATGCTTTGCACTATCTGATAAAACAGAAATGTGTAGTAGTTACCTTTGACTATTTAAATTATCTGAAAATGGATTAAAATTTTGCATAATTTGTGTGCATCATGGTGTCTCAAAACTCACAAGAGTTTTGGTCATGGGCATCTTTATGTGGCAGAAACCATTCAATGTATGGTGATGAATCATGAAGTATTTGGGGTTTTTTTGAAGTATTTGTTTTAGCTGAGGTTCTTCCAGTCACACAAATTCCATTTTTTTTGTTCCTTGTATAAAAATGTGTTTTGCCCTGTCCTCTAAGACTCTGAGCCTGCTGGAGACAAATTTCTCACAGGATATGAAAAGGTGAAAGGAACTTATTTCCTGCAAGTTATGTGAAAAGATGGATGGGTGAAGGAAAGAGAAAGGGACTCAGTTCAGTTCCCTCCATTTCACAGCTGAAGGGAAAAGCCTGGGATGATTTCATCCTGAATTTCACATGAGAACATCCTGTGGGCTGGGCATGGACGTGTTCTGTGGTCATGGAGTCAGGCTTGGGCTTTCCTGCTGGCACAGCACCAGGGATTGCAGACAGGTTTCCCTAGGGAAAACCCTCTCTCTTAACAGGAACTGCTTGAGCAGGCTGAAATGTTATGGTGAGAGACAGAAAGCCAGGTCCTGCTTCTGAGGAAGAACACTGGAAAATGGTGAGGTGGTGCAGAATCCCATGTGGCTCTTGCTGAGCCTGCAGGAAGCACTCACAGTGTTATCATTGTAGTGGATATACACACTTGACCCAAAAATATTTGTTTTCAGAGAGTATCCTTGCAGTGTCTTTGTGGCAAAGTGCAGGAAGTTATTTATTGTACAGCTGGTTTAAATTGAAACTTTTGAGGATAATGGGACAGATCTCCATCCCCATCCCATCCCATCCCATCCCCCTCCTGAAGTTTTCATGCGAGAGCACATTTTCCATGACTCCGTTATTGTTTGAACATCAGGATATTGCATAAGCCTCTCTTGGGGAAAATAGAATATACAGAAGCAGAGAATGACCTATGCCCACTCACAAGGGCTGCTAAATGCAGCTTCACATATAGTGTCAATAATGGAGAACATCAGAAGGGAAAAAAAAATGTGTGGGCATTTGAATGTTTTAATTAGTGAATGTTTTAATATTCACATCCAGGTTCTCACGCTGTCTCTGCAGTGACTGTCTGCAGGATGTGGGTGTATCTCCTGACCTCCCTGTTCCTCTCCCCTGATTTGGAACAGAGCTCTCCTTTTTCCTCATGGTAAAGTGCAATGGGCAGGAGAGAAGATAAGGAAGTGCACCACAAGCTTTGAGGTTTTGTTGGTTTTGTTTGGTTTTTTAAAATTTCTTTGCCTATAGAATTTTAGAGGCAGCAGTCATTAAAGAAGAATGTAAATAAACAGGCTAAGGTGTTAGCTTGTGCCAAGTTACAGAGTTTACTTTGGAGAAGTAGCTTTGGTGGCAGTATCATATGACAGGCTTCATCCTAGACAAGGAAAGATCAATGCCTGGTAAATTTACATAACTGCTACTGAGGATGAGCATTCACCCAGCACTCCTGTCAAAAGAATCTGGAGTTTTGAGCATTGCACAAGTTGAGGAAATGCAGTTCAGTGTTGTGGTTGGAGTCAGTGGCCCAGCTCATTTCAATGTCAAGACATGCACCTTGGGTATTTCTGAATCCAGGATTCAATTTGTGAAGTATTTTACAGACTGCTTGTGCTTGATTTCCCTTCACTGCCTGGAAAGGCACCATCTCTGGGCTGGATGAAACAATTGCTGAAGAGCCTGGAGTGGTGCTGGAAGGGTGCAGGACAGGAGAGCAGGTTGTGGCCTCTGATCTCTGTTTGGCCAGTGAAGAAGGTAAATAAAAATGTTCTTTGCCTGCAGACACACACGTGCATTGAGTCCACAGAGTGGAAATAAGCTGTGTCTGTTTGCAACATTATCTTATCATATCTATTGGAGACTGCCAATTGACACTTTGAGGGAAGATTGTCTCTTCTTCTTCTTCTTGAAAGGCATCTCCCCTTAAGAGAATGTCTGACTGTGAGGCAGAAAGAGGAGTAGCCCTGATGGGTACTATCTGGTACTATAAATCATTTACTTGAGATAAAATTTTGATAAGCATTACAGAGAAATGACCTCACTGTTTTATTATTTCAGTTAATGTGAGCTGTCACTCTGTGTTTATTGCGCCCATAGTTAAAGTTTATGGGAGTTCCTCAAAGGGATGCCCTTGAATCTGGGACTTAATGACTTCTCCTTCTACTGGAATTGCAGCTTCTAATTGGAGCAGCTTGGATGAATTTCACTTTTATGCATGAGTAATCATACACAACCTTTATGTATGTGAACTCAGATCTACAGAACTGCAGTGCTAAAAGCCAAGAAACTCTAGGTCAATGACACATCTTAGAGCTCAGAGAGGAATTTGAAAATCGTGGTAGTAAATGCTCAGAAGTTATTGGGAAAAAGGTTTTTCACACCTCCCTGATGGGTATTTTTGAGAGAGAACCTCAGCTATTGTAAAACTTATTACAGACTTACAGGCACTGAAAGTTGAATTAATGAAGACATTTTCAGCTTGGTCTCAGATTGCATTTCAGGACCAAGAAGATGCAGACCTGAGTTTCACTGGTGGTTGTTCAAAGAGTGGAGGAGATCTTCATGTGAGTGGTTTGAATTCAATTCATACAAAATAGAAGATGCCTCATTTCAAATGGCAACAGGTCAAGAAATCGAGGGATTTAAATCCAATCGCATCCTGCTTCATTCAAACTGCAAGGTTCTTAAAATGTGAGGGAAGCCTAAAAAATCTGAAGTAAATTAAAGCTCTCCCATTATGAAACTACCACAGAAGAAGTGTGAACAGTGACATTTCTGTCCTTAGGCAGTGTTTGAATTTTTGGAGGTGCAGAGCAGTGTCTGTGAAGGTCATACGAGAGTGCACGTGTGCTGTGCTGCTGGAGATCACAGAGTGGTCAGCTGGCACTGTTCCATTCCCACTCTGCTCTGATGAGGTTTGCTTGGAATACTGTGGTTCAGGCCTTGCTGGCTTTTATTCTGGATTTTGTTAATACTTGCCAGTACAAAAATTTATAACAGATTCTCCTTATATTTCTGCATTTAAGTTTTGTGTAACAGAGGGGCTCAAAAAATTGCCAATTTCGCTTTCCGTATTTCCCTTCTTTCGTGTTGGGGTTTTGTTTTTTGTTGGGTTTTTTTCTTTTTTTTTTTTT
>VZTZ01045096.1:128152-207005 GCA_013400955.1 Drymodes brunneopygia | reverse complement strand
TTTAATTATTTGACTGCTTTGATGGCAAGCTTTATGGGGCACACCAGGTCTTTATCTCTGCCAAGCACGTGGTGTACACCTTGTACAGCAGTGAGAATCATTAACTTGCATGTATTGTAAAACAGGTTATCTTTGACACAAACAGGTGAGCAGCCAGAGGGATGGAAACACTGCAAAAGAGTGTGTTAAGTAGGTGGTTGATAATCCCTTTTATCAATGTGATTGAGTAAAACACTGGATACTTTGGCCTTAAACCAGAAGAGCTCTTGAGAGCTCTTAGCTGTGTTGAAGTGTTGAGCCCAGCAGTAAAAAGTGAAGGCCTGCAGTGATTTCAGTGAGGTTTGTTTGCTTGCTGGCATTTGAGCACCTGCTGGCATGGATTTGTGGAATGTGACCCTTCTTGGGCAGAGCCCATGGAGGGGAAATTGCAGGTCCCACCTCAGCTCTTGGCTCTATTTACCTTTCTGACATCGGCCTGCCCCCTGTTTTGCATATCCTAAAAGGACTAATTGCTTTGTTTTCATGTTTCCTCTTGAATGAATCAGTCCTGGAAGTGGTAAAGCAGTTTTATTGTTGCAGACAAGGGGACACATTTCTGGTTGTGCTCCTGTGGAATTCCACAAATGGTGAAGTCGAGCCAGATGTTTTCAGTGTGTCCTTCTGGTAGGTCAGGGGATCTTCCCATGTGCTCCCTTTGTACCAAAGTTACTCATTCCCAGATGCTTTCTTAAAAGCATTCCTGTAATTTGTGACCTCATATTTGCCTGTATTAGCTAACTCAGGTTGAAAACACAAGAGCTTGAACATTTAGACTTTGCCACTTATGCTTCCTTAAAAAATAAATTATTTTGCCATAATGGGTATTGGTTGGCTTGTTGAAAAAAAAGAAACCAAACAACTTAGATTTTCATAGTAACTTGTCTGTTGGTTTGTTATAAGAGCACATGATTTGTAATACTGTGCATATAAACTAAGAAAAATCAAATATGGGGTTTCTTATTCTAGAAATATTTGGACTGAGAAGTATCCAGAGCATTGGAAATTTAATGGGAGACAAAGAAACAAATACAGTAGGCTACAGTGAAAAACCTCCTTCCTGTTTTCATAATTTTATTATTTGTTCAGTAATGGAAACATGATGTGGGTAAGTTTCCCAGAAAATCTCCAATTTCCTCACAGACTTTCTGTGAGGTAACTCAGAGACTTGTCAAAATCTGACCTATTTTCACGCTGCTGTTTACATGTACTCCTAAGCTGCTTCTCACTAAAAGAAGTTGTTTGGCTTTGAAACCTGATGAATTGAAAAAAAAAAAACAAAATAGTAAAGTTGAACTTGCTAACTTTGTTGCTTGAGTAAAGTAAACCTGTCATGGACAGCATGATGTCTGGTTTGGTTTTGTGTGTATATAAACCAGAAATAAGAAACAACTAAACTTCATTACCTCTTTTTCAATAAAGGACTCTAGCCAACCAAAGAATGTAATGATGTAAAAGAAGGAAAAATTACTTAGTGTGGGGTAGTTCTTCTTGGCTTGGCGGCAGCAATTAGTAATATGGGGGGAAAGTACAAAGTGTCCTGACTGTAAAGCTGCAGTTTTGTAAGAGAAGACAGAGACACTCAGTGAAAAAGGGGAGACAAGACTAAAATATTCAGTGAACAATTGGCGATTTATCCAAGTTCTCTCCTCAGTAACCATTTGGTGTTTTTCCACAGCCATGAGCTGGCACTCTCAGGTCTGACTGTCCCAAACATTTTCCAACGTGCCGAACACAACACATGGCTGGGTGCAGAGCTGGCAGCCTCCAGCACTCAAGAGTTTCCACTCAAAAAATGCAGGCAAATCAAAGGTGAGAAAAATTGATGAAGAGCAGATTTTGTTGGTGTTGGAAGCTTGTGAAGTTGGGTGTTTAATCCTTTGGTCAGGTCCGTGTTCCTTCGTTTGGTTGTAGGGAGTTGATGTTGGTTACATTAATAAATTTAGGATTAGAGTCAGCTGCTGTAAAATTGGTCTGGTGTTTATTACAGCTAAAATATTGGGAAGTTGGACGAGATGTCCTCCTGAGTTCCCATCCTGTGAATCTATGAGCTATTAACTGCTTGTATTTGAAGCTGGAGAACATTTGCAAGCATTAAGACAATCTGTTGATGGCTGCTAAAAAGGGTAAATAGTGCTGTTTACTGGCATTTTCATTATGGTGAAACACTGGAAAGCTGTGTCCCTTTTCTGGTGGTGCCTCTACACTGTGAGTGGCACTCCTTTGGGACTGGTTAGTTAAATTTCAGTAGGATCCCTTCTTCCCAGAGCTCAGACCTACTCACTGCTCGTGTCAGCTTCAGCCTGCCAAGACAACCTGCTTCTCTTGCTTGGAAGAGTAATACAGGGGGAATGTGCTGCAGCTGTGTGTCAGAAAACTTCTGAAAAACACGGCAGTTTCTCATTTTATTGCAAACCAGAAATCCTGCAGGAAAGGTAGTCTGAGGGTGTATCTTCCAGAGAGTGCTGGGAGTCCATGGGGAATACAAAGAAGGGAATGCAGAATGGAAGCAGACAAGGTTCTGGTTGTTTTGATGACAACTGAAATGGCCATCAAAGGTTTTGTTTTTTCCATGACTAAACTACGTACAAGGGCTGTCATAGAAACATGTGATGTGAGGGAGTCTGTGAGCTACAGCTGTTAGATCCAGAGGCTCAAAAAGGCAGAACTGGTAATTGATTTTGCATGTGGTTTTTTCTTTTTCTTTTTCTTTTTTTTTCTTTTTTTTTTTTTTTTTAAGGGAGCTGAAATAGCTCCCTTAGCTCTTTGTATGTAGGTTAAATGTGTTTGAGTGGGTCCCTGAGCTCTCCTGTGCTTGCCACTGATTTTTCAGAATGTTAGGAAAATGGGAGAGAGAGGCAGTTCACTAGGATTTTTACTTGGGTGAATTAAGGCTTAAATGAAGAACAGGGATAAGAGAGAGATCCTTGTTATGCTGTGCAGTTACTTCTTACACATGAACTCCAGTGATATCATGTAATTAATAAATTCAGGGAGCTCTCCTCTACGCAGTGTTGATGCTGTTTGATGATCAGCCAAGACAAGGGGAGCATAACAGGAAAAACACCTGAGAGATTACAGCAGGATTTAGAGATTACTAAAACTGTCCTGCATTGTGATTTCCTGGGAATGATGGGTTATTCTTTCCTTCATTCTTGCACTTTATCTGATCTGAATTGAAATAAAATCAGAGGTGTGAAATCTGCACTGCATTCTTCAAACCCTTGGGAGCCATTCCATGAAGTGCCCAGGTGCTGATTTGGTCTGACACCTCTGTTGTGCTGGTGGCTGTGGCTCACATGCCTGTGCCAGGGTGCAGCCACAGGAGAGGAAAGAAAATAGGTGTTTCTTCAAGAAAAGCTGAAAAAAGGCACTGTGTTTCTAAGGATCTTGTGAGATTGCTGGAAACTGTTGAACACAGTTTTTAAATGGGTTTGATAGCCTCCTTGTAAACCACGGATTTGAAATATTTGTGCTTCGTGTCAGACAGCTGGAGATGTGGCAAACTAAATACACAAGAGAACAAATTGGCCAAGACTGAGATTTGGTCATTGTAAATTTGATTATTTATTCTTTGTACCACAAGAATGCTAGTCTTCATGTTTGGGTGCTGGGGTTCTTTTTGTCTTTATGGGTTTTTTAAAATCTGCTCATGTAAATAAAAATTCCTGCAGCACATGAAGCCTTTCATCTTTTTACTGGACTCATTTTTCCTCTGCCTATAGATATAAATAGAATAATGACGTCCTACTCTCTGGGCTTGGTGCATCATTCATACAGTACATCTCCTTTCTAGGTCACAAAGCTTTCCCACATACACTTTTTTATTAAACTCTGTGACAATGCTCAAGAACACAGCGATTTTGCATCTGAAAGCAGTGCCTCGCTGCAGGATGGCAGTGGGGTACAAAATAATGAAAATACATCTTTGATTCAGAATTGTAAGATCTCCTGATTTCAGGAAAAATATGCTTTCTCTTAGGAGTGACTCACAGACAGACCATGGTGAGTTTGAGGGGGCTGCTTCATTTTATTTGTCCTGTGGTTGTTCTTGAGAAGTTTTATAGAAGGGTGTGGTAGATATTACACAAGACCAGTGAGTGAGTATATGGTAGAGTTGTCTTCAAAGTGAATTTTCATGGGGAAATCATGATATTAGCTCTTATTTTATACACTCAGAACACAGATATTCTCGTATGAGTGCAGTGTAGTTGATGGGATTTTCTGGTGGCTGCCTGAAGGGTACCTAACAGTTGTGTCCTGGTGGGTCTCCCCACTGACCAGAGAAGGAGATCTGTGGTTTCCAGCCCTTCCTGTGCACTGGCTGCTCCATGTCCAGCAGGAACAGTCAGGTTTCCAGTAGCTTGTTGGCATTTCTCCAAGTGAGAGATGAAATCACTCCAAGGCCTCTTTTTGTGAGGACTTCATAATGAAGTTGTTTCAGTAAGAATGCTTTTTTCCTGCATTTCCCATTGACATCTAATTCTTCTTAGAGCAGGGGGCTGGACTGGATGACCTCTGGAGGTCCCTGCTAATCAAAATTATTCTGTGATGCTTTTGTGTAGGCAAACTAGAGATGCCTGAATAGGGTGGGAACACTGTGTGTATCTTAAACCTTAAGTATAAAGCACTGTGATGCAAAAGTCTATGAGCCAAGACTAAAAGCTGGAAATTTTACTCAGTCATGTCATCCACATCTTTAATGAAGGCAAACAGGACCTGGTTTTAACCAGTGAGGTAGTGCAGGCAGTTCTGCTGAGCAGAGATTGAAGTGGTGCTGAGTTTTCAAAGGCCTCAGTTTTGCATGGCAAGTGTTGTTTTGAGTAATGTGGTGCCACTTTAGTACATGATGCAGACACTTTTCATCACAGCAGATTTTCCTGTGCCACAGTATACTTGAAAAGTGATTTATAACTTGGTAAGTACTTGTAGCCTTGTAATCTTTTTAAAAAAGTTGACTCTCACTTTCCCAAAGAAGACATTTTTAGCTATCAGCATATTTAGTAGTTGATTTTTTTTTTACCAACACCCCCATGCTAGCTGCAGAGTAAAGTAATTTAATTGTGGTTTCTAGACAGATGTACTTGGAAGAAAACCTGGCCAGAAATAGCACATCAAAAGACAATTACCATTTTGTTACATATTTATTAGGTGGCATCCTCTTTCTTTTCTTGCCCCTTGTTTGCCAGCTGAAAACTTCTTCAGGTTTCCTTTTAGAGGTGTTCCATTTTGGGCAACAAGCAAAGGCAGAAAATCAGTGCCTGCCTTGTTTCCTTTTTTAGCAGGAAATCAATGGGAATATACATTACCCATAGCAAGCAAGCAGCTGTTCCAAAGCAAGGTCCTGACACACAAACATTGTAATGACGTACAAACACTAATATATGTACACACACTGAAATGGCCATGTGGTTTTTTTTTTCCCCCAGGGTCTGGAGGGAAAAAATCCCTCCTGTTGGTTACCATGGTCACTGTTTATAGGGACAGCATCTGCCAAAAGTTACCACACTGCACTTCCTTCAGCTTGGTGCTGCAGAGCCCTCTCTGCCTTTCAGCTTCTGGTGAGGATTTTGCTCCAAAAGAGATCAGCTACAAAGGATTTGGTTTGTATGTTTTTTTCTAACAACCATGAAAATCAATAACAGAGCTTCCCTGTTTTCAGTGATGTAGGATCCTAATCTGAGCACACACTTCATTCTTAAGAGGAAACCATTGTGGTAATTTGCTGGCAGATACTCCAAGGCGGCCAGCAAAGTGCTCTTGTGTTTTCTGCTAACCCAAAGGAAACCACAAGCCAGTCTGTCTTGGGTAGTTCCTGTGATTTTTCTCATACCAGCAGCTGATGCCTTTTTTTGTCCTTTTCCTGTGATGCTGCAGCTACTTCACTTGGACAGCCTCGTGCCTGCAGACCAAGCATTCATGTTGGCTTACATGAGAAACCAGTTTCTGCATATTTTGGTGTGTTGGAAAATTATCTGATCCCTGGCTTTCCATCTCCCTCACTAAATATACAGGTCAAATTTGTTCCTTTTTTTACTGTACTTGTATTGACTTGAAGACTGGTGGCATTTCCAGAGATTCTGAAGCTGCAGCTTGCATTATTTTTTTTTTCAATCTTATCTCTGTGGTTTTTAAGATCAGTTCTTTCAGCAATACATAAGCTATTTAATACCAAGCTTCCTAGGCTCAGTATACAGTGGTATGAAACTGCCTTGTGTAACACAGACATCCAAATATATGGCCAGTGTGAATGTCTGGACCTTATTGCCTTATATGAGATGTTTTCCAGATGGTTTTGAAGGGCTGGGCAGAAAATCAGTTAAGGGATGATTTGAATGCATTTTGGAGAGTTTGCATGTGCAGGCAATTCAAGCAGTGGTAAAAGATGAGCCATGCCTTTTGTTGGTGGAGCTGCACTGTGCCAGCTGGAGCTGGAGCACCTGGGAGATTCAGCCACTCCTGTGGAACTAAAAAAAGCAGTTCCTGTCCTATAGGAATGAGAGCTGATGTTTTCTTTTTCCTCTTGAGTGCCAACACCAAGGGTAGTATGGGTAACCAGCAAGGGTAGCCGTGTTCAGCTGGGGGACTCACTTCAATTCTCAAAGTTTGCATGTTCCTGTCTCTGTCTAGAAAGACCTTTGTTGTCAGGAATGCACAAGTGACTTGGCCTTCACTCAGTGGCAGTGTTTTTCTTGTCAAGGATGTTGGAAGCATGGATTATTTAACTGTTTTTATTCGCCTGTGCTGAGTTTGAAGGCAAGCAAAATGCCATCATCTTCCTCCTTTGGAAGTGCCTTGGCTGTCCATTTTCCTTTCTCTCCCAGAAGAGGGATTTTTGTGCTTACAAACTGGATTTCACAATGACAGAATCCATTTTCCAGATGTTCCAGTATGCTCTTTCCTAATGCTTTGAGTGCATTACAAAAAAGCATTTTGGAGAGCATCTTAAACAGAGATTCACCTTATCTATAAATTATTGTGTCCTTGTTGTAATTACAAGCAAGCCAGTTTTTCTTGTAAATAGGAATTTATTCATTACTCAGTCAAGTTCAAATTCTTTTTCCAGCCAGTGGAGAAACTGCATGAGTTCCCTTTATTTTGGAGGGTGAAAACAAATTTGAAGGCTGCATGGATTAAAGTGCTGCAGTCGAGGGAAGTGGGATTGACTTGGAAGCAGATACTGCAGTTTCACAGAAATTTGAAGCTTTTTTTGAAACAAGATAGAGACAGGTATAAATCTTTCCCAAATGGAGATAACTTGCTACCTTATCCCACAGTTGTTTGTGGTGGTCAGATTAAAAAAAACCTCCAGAAACTGAGTCTCTGAAAATCTGATTTTCAAGGTGCTTACCTGGCTGTGGTTTCATCATTTTTATCTTGTTCAATTCACGTGGCTGTTGATGGAGTAATAGTGCTTTCTAACCATTTTTGTCCATTTTATACCAGCACTGCTCTTAAATCAGTTGCCCAGTAAGCTGTCATGAGCTGACCCTGCTGAAAATGGGGGTTTGTGGAGTTTTTTGGTTGGTTGGCTTTTTGTTGTTGGTGGTTTTGGTTGGGATATTTTTTTTGGTTGTCCCTTGATTGTTTCAGTTTTTGCCATGAGCCTGAAATTGAATTGGATTTATGTACTCACACAGCAGCACAAGAGTTCTTTGGGCCACATTTCATCACTGCAGGATGTCAGCAGGCTCTGCCTGTTGGTTCACTGGCAGCATCACAGTGTTCAGTGACTGACCAGTGACTCTCCCTGTGGGCCTTGTATGTAAGGCCTGATTCTGCCTTGGTTTTTGTGTAATGCCTAGGAGCTGAGATGAACCTGAAATCCTTTCAAGGAGGTGTTTTTCACTGAGGTCATGTCAACAGTGTGTTTGTGGCTCTACAGAAGAGCTGTATGTTGGCAGGGTGGGGGGGGAGAGCTGGCAGACTGCAGTGAGAAGATCTGATCTGAGGGTCAGGAGTTCCCTAAGAGAGTGAGGAGATTTTTTCTCCATGGAAGAAAAGACACCTCCCTGAGGAACGAGTGGCTGTGTGTCACCCTGCTTTGCAGGGTTCCATGGTTGTAACTTTGTAGTACAAGTTTCCCATGCATTTTCTATAAACATGGTCCCTGTTTTTCCTAACTGGCCGGGATTGTTTTGCACTTGTAGATTGTTTTTCATTCCTTTCCCCTGGGGTGGAGAAAGATGACTGACCATGTCTTTATCCTGTGAACTTACAGAGGTGTTGACCCCTCTCACCAATCCCTGATTGTCTTTAGAAACAGATATAAATGAGAGAATAAAGAAGGGCAGGGCCCTTTTGGTTGGTCCTGCCTGGAGATTCAGCTGCTGCTCTGGAACCTGCGCGTTTCTTCTGTTGCCAGCTGTGCAACAGCTGTGTTCATCTTTGTTCTTCACTCCCCAGCCTGCCTCATTGGCTCACAGAGAAGGTGATGGGCACTGTGGGTGCTCAGCATCCATAAAAAACTGGCTTGCTTAACTCTAATGGTTCTTAAATTTAAACTAATATGCTGCAGGTCCAGCTTTGGCTGTTTTCAGGTGCATGCTGTTTCTCTAACCAAGACTGTGCGCATTCACAAAACCTCTGTAAATAAGAGGTTTAGTACCTGCAGGTTTCATGTTTGGACCTCAGGGGGTTCCATTTTTGTTTCATCCTATTATTTTAAATTTTTCTTCCATTGGCTTAAACAACTATTTCATGCCTTCTCACAATATTAGCTTCAAATGTATAATCTTTGTTTGCTCTTATAACAGAAATTTGATCATGGAATACAGTATGAAGGAAAAATAATAAAAATCTATCCCAAGGTAGTTACAGAATTAATTGATGTGAATTATTGAATATTTTGTTCAAAACAGTGATACTCAGCTTGCCTTTGGCAACTAGGGCCAAATATAGAGGAACTTCTTGATTTTTAATTTCAGTATTTTTGTTCTTTGAAACAAGGTTTACACATTCATTCATTACTAAGTTTTCTTAGTCATGAGCAGATTTTACTCTCTATTCTGCCCTGGAAGGCACAACTTAAAGAAATACACAAAATAGCAGAATTTAGGGTATCCTAAATCAACTGAAATATTGTTCTCTGTGATTGTTGTAAAAAAAAAAAGGCCAAAAAATGCAGGTTTCTGCCTGAACCTGCTCTATTTTTCTGGTAGGTTCTGAATACTGGATTTCAGTGTTTTATGCCTTCTTTGTGGTTTTTTTGCTATTTTTTCCTGTCCTGAAGAATGGCAAATAATCCCAATGCATACAAAAAAATACCAAAAGTAGTTTATGCTCTTAAACATTATTGTGTGGAAATAGAACAGGAAAATGTTTGGGTAAGTGAGTGGGTCTGGTTTTTGTGAGGATCCAAATCTGTAGCCATTCAGTGACATATTCATGTTCTTAGGTCACAGCCTGTCTTATATGAGAAAAATAGTATCACATTACACTCACAGGTTCTTTTGGGCATGTGAGGATATTTTTAACAATTCTGTATTAAACAAATTCAGAAAAAGCTCATTTTATGGAAGTAGACATCAACATCTCTTTTTTTTATCTTTTGATTTACTAATCTGGTTAAAATACAATTTCTTAAGAGTCAGAAGTACTGTTCTTTATTTTATGCCTTTACTATAAACAGTGGGACTTTTTCTAAATCAGTACGTGGTACCTAAGTAAGCTTGGAACAGTTCACCTTCAGGAAAACCTAAAAAATAAGAAATGTATGTAAGATACTTCTATTCTAGAGCTAGAAGGTACTTTGGAGAGGTAAAATCAATTGGATTTTTTGAAGCATATTTTAAAGTCACTCTGCTTTCTTGTATTTTGGCAGTAATTTTTGTCTTAGGGCAGATACTTAAAAGAAATCAGTTTTCGTGCCAGTAAGCAGAAAATGACTTATTTTATGTAAGCTTTACCACAGCGCTCTTCATTAAAGTGAACAGAGTGGCTCTTTCAATACTGATTCTTCATTATTTTACAATACAGGACAGCCCATCTGTAAAACACAGGCCTGTGTAACTGTCACCATGGTGGATGTCTGCTGTCCTTAAGAAATACAAGCAATTGAATGATATAAAATAGAGACAGAGCTAAACACTGAATTAAAAGAAGGCAAAACCTTTAGATTGCCTGTTTATAATGTGCTTTTTTAATGTGCTGACAGTAAGGGTTTGGTGACAGCACTGTGTTCCATGACTGCTTTTTGACATCCTCATTCCCCTGCTACTGCCTTTTTAATTGGGTTGTGTACATGTGCTTTTGTCACAGGTGGTTGATGTATTACATTGCTACTTTGAAGAGTTAAATTAATTTCTAAACTTTTAGCCATCCTTCTTGGGAACTATTTTGTGTTCTGCAACCACAAGATGCAGAAGGGAGAGCAGCTTTTCCTTCAGCACTGCTGCTTTCTGTTCTTGCCCACAGGGGTTCTGCTTGCACTGTCCCTTTGGCATCAGGGTTCCTGCTTTTCTTGCTCTGGCAGCATCTTCCATCTGTGCTGGGCTGCAGTGGGGAAGCTCTGCTGGGGCAGTTCTGTGCCTGCCTGTGAAACTCTGACAACCACACCAGAACTTCTCCTTTTTCATCTTTGCTAAATAAAAAGGTTTGGCCTCCTCCTGGTTTCAGGCAGCCTTTGGCAAACGACTGCTTTTCATTTGTGGTTTTATGCTGGTTCTGACTGGGGTGCTCTTTATTGCCCTGTGGTTCTGGCAATCAAATTTCAATTTGTTCTGTTGGCAAATGCATAAGGCACAAGTGAAATTTGCTGTATATGTGAACAGAAAGGTGTTGTTTTCCTTTATTTCTTAAACCCTTGGTACGTTTTTTCTGTATCTCCAAACCTGAGTGTTTCCCATATGCACTCTGTGTGTATATGCTGGTTGAGTTCATCTTTTTATTTGCCATAAATTGTATTTCTGTGTATCTTGCACCACTTAGCAATGACAAACATTGTTTTATTTTGGTTTAAGCTCCCTTTGTTCTTCAAAGAGAGGTTATAAAACCATTTACAAACCCTGAGGTAGAGAAAGATGATTATCAAAGAAAACATGAAATTTTAGATGTTGAGGAGACAGTCTGTATGTCTGTTAGGAAAGGATTGCAGCATATAATATGAGATCTTCTCCAGTGATGTCCACATTCCTACCAGAAATGATGGCATCTTCTGTGAAATTGTTTGGTCTTAAGTAAAAAATGTGGATCTTTACTGCCTGTCTTTTAAGACAGGAAGGAATTAATCCTGTTGGTTTTAATGCTGGGACCCCTTTACGTCCCAAATTTGTAAAGACTGTGACACTCACGTGCAGCACATTGCTCCATTAAGTCAGGAACTGTTTGCAGTAAGGAGGCATTGTAAAAACATCTGTGGGATGTGGAGCTTTTATTTGAGGATCAATAAGGGTTGATATTTTTATAGCTGTTTTTGAGATTTTTCAAACCATGTTTTGCAGGATTGGAGGAGGATTGTGAAATTGCTTAGAAGGAATATGCTCAAAGTAAGCATCACAACACACTTGGGTTATCCACATGAATAGAAATATTTAACAGATTTAAGAGACCTCAGCATCATGCAACAGCAATGATATGTTACATTCCAAGGTCCCAAGGCATGTTAGAGTCATTAATTAACTGGAAACAATAATTTTCTTTGATGACAAGTAGTGTTTCCTCCTGGTGAGGCACTGAGAGTTAGATGCCTATCTCTAAGCAAAAACATACTGCTCTTAAAAGATACTTTTATAAAAAAGTGCCTCTTCTTTTCCATTTTCACTCACGTTCATGTAAGGGTGTATATCACATCACCTCATTGTGTGTTCAACTGCATATAATTGCATCCTACTCTTCCTCTGCTTTCATGCTAGTGGGGGAGTAAATCACTTTGCTCAGAGGGCAGACAAATATTCTGCTGCTGTGTGGAAAAATTCAGCACAACATTATTTTAACAAAAAACTGAAAGCAGGCACTCTTGCGAGCCGTGAATTTTCATGGAAAATGCAACTTTTCTCTTACAAGATTAGCAACAAAGTTCTTTTTTAAAATAAATATGTATATTCATTAGCATGCAGTACCTTTTACCCTAAAGGAAGGATGTCAGCTCAAGTGGAAGAAGATAATGTGAAATAAAAAAACCCCAATTGATGAAGGTTTTGTTAGGAAGGGAAGAGAAAGATGATGTTCCTTTCTCCCTGTCTTTTGTCCCATGTGGCCCCAGGTCTAGTCCTTCTTCCTGTGCAACTGAAAGTTTAACTAAACAGACTAAATGTTGTCTATTGGTTGTAGTTCCCAGCAGAACACAGGCTGGTGTCACAAGCAGGAAGGGGCCAACGCTGTGCAGCAAGAAGGAAACCCACTGCAGTTCCCCATTCCCTGCTCTCTGCAGAGCACAGATGGTTCTCATGATTTACTTGTTTTAATGGGCCTTCATGGGATGCAGCAGGAATGTTCCAGCTGAGGAGAGGCAGTGTAGTAACACCATGAATCAGTGTGCCAGACTGATCTGTTTGCTTCCCAGGGAAAAAAGAAAAAGAGGAAAAAAAAATGCAATCAAAAAGTCATTCTGGTTTAGGCTGGATAAAACAACGGCTGCTCCAGGGGCTGATAAAGTTTGGAGGCCTCTTTATAAAAGGCCTGTTTGAAAATTTGTTTTTTCAAATTATGTCCAAATACTCCCTGTGAGCTCCCAGTCCCACCCTTCTGTCCAGTGCTGAGCCCTGTGCTGGGCTTATTATGTTATTACAGTTATGCAATGCAGCCTCTGCAAACTGCACTCTGTTCTTAGCAGACACCAACCTGGATGTCAGGGGCCAGGGTGGGCTTGCTTTTCCTGTCCTTGTAGCTGTTTGTCAACAAATCACTCTGAAATTTGTTCTGTGGGGGAATGATAGGAAGGATGAGTTGTTGTTGTTACTGCCTTGCCTTTCTTTTTCTCTTTTTTCCTTCCCTCTCCTCAGAACCCCTCAATAGGCTCTCATTTTTTATTTGGGTTTTCATGAGGAATGGTATTGTGATGTGTTGGTCTTGTAAGGGATGCCTTGCTCATCAGAGTGAAGTGCTGCATGCACAAAGGGATCCATCTCACATCATAAAACAGAGGAATGAAATTTGGAAAGCATAGTTACAAGTCACTGCTGCACAGATTTAGCTTAGTGAAAACAAAGACAAGGAGAATCCTACGCCATAAAAGCAAATAAACTTCAGTTCTCCTCGTGGCAATCAGGAATTAATTTAGTTGGTTGGGACTTCAGGATGAAGTTCTAAGTCAGGTCCAAAGCTAAGGTGGTGGTCTGAAAGGTTGTTACAGAAATTATATTGTATTTGCAGGTCTTTTCAAAGCCATTTGTAGTGAGCAGACAATTTATTTAGGTCCTCTGCACTTTCTTCTCTAGAGAATAGAGGTGAGCGACCCCTTCCTCACAGAAAGGATGCTCTTTCCTCTGCTTCATGGCACTTCCCATATTTGATGAACCAAGTTCCAGAAGAGTCCAGTTTAGACAGGAAGATACACAGAAACAATCAAAACTATATGTGTGTTGGATGTGGCAGGGGAAATAATTATCTTGTCTTTGGGACTGTAAAATGAAGTGTTGCAGCTTCTGCTCTGACCCCGGGAGCTCACGCTGTAAAATCTTTACATGTAATTTAGAACATAAATTGGAAGCTTTTGGCTGTTGAAAGTTTGATTTGGCTGGGACTGGATCCTTCTGTCCCCTGGAGGGACCAGGCTGAGGGAGGGGCAATGTTACAGCAGGTTTGGGAGCTTACAGTGCAGTTTAACATTTGCACTTGTTTTCTTGTAATACATTACCTTTACAAAAACAGCAAGGCCTTTACTTCCTTTTTCATCACATCTGGCTCATGACAGCATAGTTCTTTTATTTTCATAGAGAAAAATAATTTTAAAGCCTCTTAAGTACAGCGTGGAGAGGGAGAATTCCCTCGAAATTTTTAAGGAGAATGTGTGTGTGTGTCTTCACTCTTGGTTTCTGCAGAGCACAACTGGGGGAAATCAGGTTTGTTTCAGCCCTGGCAAGGCTTTGGGGTGGCAGTGATCTGGCAGGATGTTCAGGATGAGATTCCCAGGAATGCCCAAGTGTTTCTGGGCAGCTCTAGAGACATAACTGGGCTCTCCACAAAGGGCTTGTTCTCAGCATGCCTCGGGTGTCTCTTGTCTGAAGCTGATGTTGGGTTTTTGTCTCAAGGACCTGTTACCCTTAAGGTGTTTTGTTCTTGCTCTGCTTCAGATACCTTCCCAGGAGCTTTCTAACTCTTCATGTTTAGTGCTGTCTGTATCTTCAGCATTAAAGTACTGAGAACAGTCATCATTTTTGTGGCTCTCTCTTTAGTCCCCNAAGAGAAGAGAAGAGAGAGAAGAACTTGCTGAATTCCCAGTAGTTCTCATATCTTGTCTTTTTCTTACCCAATAAAAGCTCTGATTCCTTTCTCCTTTTCTACCAAGAGAAGTTTTTACCCTTTTCTTAGTGGCTCTTGCTGACTATCTAAAATTTTTCCTGCCCAGAATTATCTCCAAGCTTATTTCCATGCTTATCTTGCCTGGTTACTGATTTCTCCTTTACACTCCAGGGGTGCTATCAGGGTATATAATGTATATATGTAATCCTCTTTTCCCCATAGCAACCTGTCTTGTAGTGATGAGGACTGAGAGGTGAAGGGCTAAAACAAGAAATAAGTCAAATTTTTAGTCAAATGGCAAAAGGCATTATAAGAATTAAGTATGTAAATTTTTACATGAGAAGATTTTAAATGCTCATTTTCTTCTCTCTAAAATCTTTTTACTTAAATATTTTTAAAATAATACTAATTTTAGACTTCTGAATACTTACAAGGAATGGGAGTATAACAATCTTTGGTTTCAGACTTTAAAAGATCATCACTTGTGTCTCTTGCATGAAAAGAATTTCCATGTGCAACTCTGGGGGATTTTCATAATTACATTCTTGCTTGATTTTTCTCTTGAGTTCTTGAGAATGGGGAGCATATGAACACATGAGTCTAGGAGGTTAAAAAAAGGACAGATGAATTTAAATCAAGGGCCAGAACAAAATTAGAGCCAACACTGAAGAGAGTGAATATTTACCAGCTCTTTTGCGTATTAAGCTCAATTGACAGAAAAAACTGTGCAGCATCCATGTGTGTTTTGTTTGTGGCTGGGGTCTGTTCCCCCTCCTGAAATTTTATGCAATCCCAGACTTCAATGCAAGGAGTTTGGGTCCTTATTCTTGATTCCCAAATCTTAAACCTAAACATGAATTATCTTCATGAGTCACCACTCTTCATTTTCCAGATAATTCTGTAAATTTTTTGGGCTCATTTTTATCCTCTGCTTTGAATGTATACAGACAACTGGTTCTACTGCATTTTGTTGCTTTTGAAGTATTCCCAGTGAAATTTGTGTAGAGCTGTGAGTTTTAAATTGGTCTATATATAGTGAACATTCTCCTCTACATTTTTGATTGACTCATTGAAGTATTTTAAGTCTGTTCTGGAATAAAAGCCTCAGTTATTTATATGATTTGTGATAAGGTAATGACAACTATAAGGCATAAATTTGCTAAAGGTTGTCTGCACTGGTTTCAACTGAAATTATTATGCTGATGTGAGAGAGCAGACATATATCTAAGAAGTGAAGTATTCTAGAACAGTTTTGTCATGTAATAAAGCAGTTTTGGGGAACTGTATTTGCTGCTTTGAAGGGAAGAGAGCTATGCCATCAAATAATGGTTGGAAGAACCTATTTGTGCTGTCCTGGTTTCTTGCTGAATTCAATTTCTGATGTTCATAGATTCTTCTGCAGTGGAAAATTCTTCCATTCCTCTACATTATGAAGAACGGATCACTTGGAAGGTTATGTGAAAAAAAATATTTTGTGACGAGACTTGTTCTGTCATTTCCTTATTCAGTCATTTAAAACCATTGCTCCACTTTTGCATGACTGTGATCTTGATGCAAGCTCCATAACATGGAGAAATATTTGGTTTGAGATGCACTCACCTACATTTATCTTCAGTAATGCATTGCTGGTTGACTCAGTTTGATTTGAGACTCCAGGTGTTGTGAGAGGTTGTGACCACAGATGTGTTATTCCTTTTGTTCTTTCTGGAGACAACCCTTTTCTCTTAAAACAAATTAACAGGAATAATACCAGCTCTAATAAAGCTGTTTGATGGCCCATCTGAGCTTTACCTTTTGCACTCATTCTGGCACTGGATGTGGAGCAGTGACAGATAAGAGATCAGTGTGACTCCTCTTCATACAAAAGGCTGATGATGTGTGTTCAAAGGCATTCTGAAATTTGGGGATGTGCAGATCTGTGTCAGGGACACCCCTGCAGCTCAGTCTGCTCTCCAGCTTCTGCCAAAGCCATGCACACAGACACTGATTTGCTCTTAACCCTTTCCTTTGGAGCAGTTCTTGGTAATTCTGGCTAAATCTTTGAAATGTGTATTACTCAATGCTCTACTTCCTTAGCAGCAGATTAAAAAACAAACAAACAAACAAGTTTTATTAGTGATTTATCTACTCAGTTGAATGCTAAAAACATTTAATTATAGAGGAAGTAACAAAGAAGGTTAAGGAAACTCCAACTTACTCTCCAGAATGTTTTTCCCCATGCATTGTAACTTAAAGGGGGGGAAAAGGACTCAAAGGCTGGCGTGGCCTCAGGAACAAAAGTGCATCTTGCACTGCTGAGAGTCACTCATAAACTGCTATACCCATGGTCATTTGATCTCTGTCTGCTTGGCTTAATTAAAACACTGGAATGTTTGTTCAGTAGATAAGAACATTTCTGGGAGTTATTTAAATTAGTAAGTACTCTGCTTACTGTCATTAAGTGCCTTTCCCCCAGCCCTCCTCCCCTACTCCTCACAGCATGTAGCAATAAGTGATTTATGACTACAAAATAATAACAGTTAAGTCACAGATGGTCGAAGGTAAAGCCTTTAAGTGAGTGCTGAATCTCTTTGCTGTTCATGTTAAAAGTGGTGTGGGAGTGTTTCTTTTGTGTTCCTTTTTTTTTTTTTTTTTTTAAACCCACTTCTCTCTCTTTTGTCTGGAACTCTGGGTCTTGACACGAGCAAGACATTTTTTGTAGAAGAAAATCAACGTGAAGTTGCAGATTGTCTCAAAAACATGTTTAAATTTAGTAGTGGCAATTGGAAGAGGCTGAATAATATTAAAATGTTCCATCTAGTTTTTGGATTGTTGTTGTTACCATTTGCTTTCCAGAGTATATTTTAATTTGGTTTTTTTTTCCATTTGCCTTTGTTTGAAATATTCAACAAGTATTTGTATTTTTCAATTTCTTAGATTTTACTGTTGCAACTGCAGAATTTATTTTGGCCTTTTAGATACGAATGACTTGATATTTTCCCTGTCCTTGTAAGGCATCCAGTTGCTCAACCTCTGTGAAGCAAAACATTGTTTAATGTGCCCTGATCACCACCAAGGGCAATGGGAAAAGACTGCTATATCACTTTCTTTCACTGTGCGAGTTCTTTTAAAATTTAATTTGAAAGAAAGAGTACAGATCGGAAAGCTTTCTACGTGCCATACGGGATCCTTTGTCTCAAGAGGTTAACAGGTTTATGGAAATGTCTGCTGCTTACAAAATGTGCAGAGCCCAGGGACCAAATATTTAAGGTTTCTGCCTTGCTTTCCATACCTGGTGGCTTGGAGTAAACTAAAGGCTACCATTTAATTCATTGGTGTGAGTTTTGTGAAGTCAAAGCTAATTTGTAAAAATCCACTGCTCTTACCAAGGTTGGCCGTCTAAAGTTTTTTAAAATCTAGACTTTTTCTGGAAGGCCCGTTTTTATTAATCTGTATTGCTGTCCAGTGAAAAACATATTGAAATACAGATCTGTTCCAAGTATCCAGAGGTGGGGGGGACGTTTCTCTACATTTTCCATTACTTTTCTGTTTGTTGTGTTTAAGATCAGTACATGTAGAGGATCTGCTATCTCAGCTGGTCTTTGCAGAGTTGTCTGTGTGCCCCTCACTTTCACAGCCTGTTCCTCCCCACTGTCAGATCACCATATTTCAGTGCATTATTTCATGTTCTCCAGGGTTATCACCTCCCTTAGGAAGGCAGGTTGCTCTGCATTGCCCCTGTGGTCCTCAGTAATTTATCTGCATTTGGTCAGGGAGCAGCAAATACGGGTGGCAGAAGTGCCAGGTGACAGTCACATCATTTGGGAATCAGGCAAGGAGCAGGGTGCCTTTGTACATGGGCTGGTCAAGCAGCCAGTCACCACTCAAAAATCACTTGTTTTAAGTATACAGAAGAGTTTTCTGATATTTAAATGCTGTGTTTATCCAGTGACAGTTTCTGAGGGTCTTTTCAGGAAGAGAAATGGCCAAGCAGGATGACAGGCAGTGTGGATTAGTGCAGCAGCCTCTGTGCCTGGTAAGGACTTAGAGCTGGTTCATTTCTCATCTTTTCCCCATCCTGAAAGCTGCATGCACTCCTGCTTTCACCCTGCTATTTTCCCGTTCCATCACCATGTGTGCTGGCTGATACCACATTGTTTCCAATGGCTTTATTTTCACCAAAGGTTTTCTCTTTTCTCTTGGTTTGCATTGTGTCCCAGCGCTGCAGGGCTGGGTAATGCCATGCATGAGGTGCAGAGGGGGAGGATGAGGGAGGGGAGAAGCTGTGCAGGTGTGGATGCACAGGGAGATGACTCCAGGCAGCAGGAGCTGCAGAGGAGTTGGCTGGAGCAGCAGCAGCACTGAGGTTATGCAGAGAGCTGAGAGGGCAGCCAGCTGAGATGAGTGCAAGTTTGCAGCAGGGGAATAGAGAGAGAGCAGATCTGCAAAGTATGTTGGATGAAGTCCACAGGGAGCTTTACAAACCAAGAAAGATATTACTTATGCTGGGTCAGGTTTCTCTCCACGCAGATGTTGTGTTAGCTCTTGCATTGTCATTATGTTGGACCTCTTCAGTGTGACTAATATTGCACAAATTTCAGACCTTTTTGTCTCCATGAATGCTCAAATGCAAGGAATAAACCTAGAAAAGCTTTCTTTGTTGCTTATCCTTCTACTGCCCTGAATTAAAATAACTTCCATTTTAAAAGACTAAATAGGGAGTGAGTATGCTTTCATGTGCAAATCAAAATTAACTTACGTGCTTTGCATTTCCAAGTACAGGACTGTAAAAAAATCAAGGTGTTTGTTTTCTGTGCCCCATTGTATAATAAGGAAAGTGGTTTCTGAACTTCCTTGCTGTTGTCTGTGATTGCTGCTTTAACTCTTCTATGAGTTAAAGGGCTGGGAAGAGACTGTGGACATGGCTATGTAAACTTTATCATAATGCTTCATAAACGCCAGCTCTGTGAAAAAATAAACCCAGTGTTTCTGCTTTCTGTGTTTCTCTGTCATTCCCTTCTCTCCTAGCAACAGCTAATTTGGGAAGTGGCTTTTGATGCTCTGTGGTATTCAGACAATGTGTATCCAATGCCATGATCAGACGTGGCTCAGTGCAGCTCAGCCAGAGCTGCAAGCATATGGTGATGTCCGTGAGGAATTCAACCAAAGCCTCCAGGACTGGGCAGAGCCTTTCCAGAAGAGCAAGGATCTGTCAACACAATTGTAGCCCATATGTAATTCCTACAAATCTGGGAGCGGGAAATGCCAGTGCTTATTAGACCATGCATTAAATATCATTGAACAGATGTTCAGAGAGCCTTTCATTCATAGTGCTGTTAGCAATGAATGGGGTATTATGCTCCCATTCTACATTTTTAAGTCAAGTGTAAAGATATGTTTGAAAAGGAGGAATAGTGTTAAGTGCACCCTGCTGCCATTCATGTTCAAAGACTGTGGGGTTTTTTCCTCCATTACATAAAATTAATTACACTGGAAATAAGTATTTAACAATACGGTCTCAGGTTGTACAATGAGTATTGTTTGTTTTTGATTTTGATAAAATACATGCACATCTCTCATCTGGCAGAGAGAATTTTTCAGAAAGAACAGTTCTTGAGCTCTAGCCTTACCATTTCCCAAGGGCTGTGTTACCTTTATTCTCAGGGTTCCTTCAATATTTGTATGTTTTAATCATACTGCTTTTAAAGAGCTTAGAAGGCTGCAGGGAAAATTAGGTGTTGTGCTATTTTCCTAAATCCTATTCAGAAACCTTTCATTACTCTCCTCCACTTCCTTTTCCTCTCAGTTCTCCCCTTGTTTTACACCAATGTGAATTACCTTCAGGAGTTTCCTGTCACTCTCTCCTGATTATAGAAGAGTCTCTGCTGTCTGACTTAACCTTATCCTGGTGCTTAGTCAGTTCAGCTTGTATGAAAGGATTGCACTCGAGATTCCTGTTAAAGGTCACACAGGAGGGCTGTATTTTTCTCATGGGTGCCCTGATAAAAGCCTGGGTTTGTGCATCTCAGATCTCAGCCCGTTTTTATCTTTGTTGAGATTAGGATGTACAGATAAATTTATCATGTTATCTGTGAGCTTCTTGGCCTCTCTCAACAATGGTGGTCTGGGTTTTACAAGAAAAAATAATGTTTAGGGTTTGTTGGTTTTTGGGGGGTTTTTTGTTTTGGATTTTTTTAAAGAGAGAGAAAAGCAAAAGTGTCAGAAAGGGGTAAGATACAGCATTCTTGAGAACTACATCCAGAATTTAGGGCTTAGGAAAAGACCTTCCTGGAGAGTAAAGAGTATCATATCTGCTTGTCAGGGAGTTCTGGACCATCCTCTTACACATCTGAAATATCTGGGTGAGGGACACTGAACTGAAACAGCAATGAACTGTTCAGGGCCTTGTCAGATGTGTGACTTCAGAAGGTCCCCACATGGAGAAACGTAGCATTTAAAGAAATTCCCTTTTTTTAAAATTTAATTTATCAGTTGCCAAAGAATGGTGTAGAAGGTCTGCATTTTGGACTTCAGTGGAAAGAAAAAAGTACAATAAGAGTAGTTCTGAGGCGCCTTCATTCATCTGCCACCGTCTCATATTCCTGTCTAGATTTTGTATCATGCCTCCTCTTGGACTTGTGTGTTTTGTAAAGGGGGAGTGTTAAATGAACAGGAGGTAACCTAGAAGGCACTTATGGGGACTTGCATTTTATTCCTTTTTTTGTTTAATTTGGTTGACTTGCTACTCTATTTTTATCTAAGTCACAAAGACTTTTGATATCCCCTCCTAAATCATTGTGGTTGTGCTTATTCTTGTTTGAAAAAGTATGAGAAACACGAAGTTACTAAGTTGGCTGTGCTTTGGGTGGAGTTGGACCAGATGAACTCCAAAGGTCCCTTCCAACCTCAGTTACTCTATGCTTATAAAATATTTTAATTAAAGATTCATGTGGGGTTTTTTTGAGCTTTCCTCTCAGTAGTTTCACTATGAGAAAAGTCATTTTGGAACTCCAGATAAGCTGTCTTTTCATGTTCCCCTGGGTTTTGTATGTTGGCATCAGCAGCTGTGTGGGCATCATCAGGGAGTGAAGTCTTGAAGGCTTCAGTGGCATCTTCGTAGCATTTGCAAAGAAAAGTGTGGTTGGTGGAGCAGCATGTCCCTTCTGTCACCCCATCACAAATATTTAAGAAAATGAAGAGGATTAACCCGATTGGAGCATTTTCAGCCAAGGAATTAAAGACGACAGTGGGATGAACTCTAGAAATACCAAACGAGCTAGGTAAAGAATTTGTCAAACCTTATTTCAAAGCAGAATTTGTCACTTGTGCTTAAATGTGAAATTATGTTTCACTTTTTAAAGATTAATAGAAATATATGCTAGCCAAAAATGACATAAAGAACTTTATTTTGAGAAGAACCTGCTCTTGGGGTTACTTTGAAATGTTGCTGTTTCTTGGATTTCTGCTCCCCCCACTTCCCTTCTTCATTTTTACCCAACCATGAAGCCAGAGAATTTCATTACTCATTTAGCTCAGCTTTCAAGCTCTCAGCATGCTTATGTTAACCATATAATTGGGCATTTCAGAATGCTGACCAGATTAATTGATCACTTAAAATATTACCCTGTTTCAACTACAATTTACATCAAACTTAGCACTCTGAAATAATGCAGTGTTTCCTGAGACCGTGTTTCATTTGAGATTGAAAGTGCTTTGGTAGCTGAAAGTACACTTGATTGGGAAGGAAAGAGGGGATCACAAGGGCAGGATAACAGGCTAACAAATAACCATCTGGATCATCTTGCTTTCAGTATCCAGTCATCTTAAAAATCTTAGTTCTGGAAAGGACATATGGAGTGATCTGTTCCAATTCTTCCATGTCATGGTCAAGCGTGTTATGCATTCCTCTTCATAACCCAAACATGTTCCTAATTCCTGACTTACTGAAAAAGCATGGAACTCTGCTAGCATTGCAATGCTTTTAGTCTTTGCTTGGAACTTTCCTTGAAACTGGATTACTTTTAGCTTCAGTAAGAATTTTCTTTTGGCAATGGCTGCCCCTGATCTTTTCATTTGTCTATGGTTGATCCTTTGGTGGGAGGTACTCATCAGGCTATGTGTTAAATTCCACTAATCTGTCTTATGCCAACAGAAATTGCTATGGCTTTGTCTGTTTCTTATTATTTCAGAGTAATGTCTTTTTTTTTTTCTTAAGGTCTGTTTTATGTTCATTCTGTTGCAAATTCAATGGAAAGAATGTCTCAGGGCAAAGGGAAAGCCTGTCAAATAGCAGGAATAATGGAGAACACGGTCTCAAACGGGGACACTGGTGGTCTTAAACGTGACTAACAGCTTCTTGCTTTTATTTTGGTAAAGCCATTAAAAAGCCAGTCCTGCTGGAAAAGTGACACAAAGAAATGGCAGCTGGCTGGGCTGTCCTTGGGTTGCATGAATGGGCTGGGGCAGGTTTGGGCTGTGAGCTCTCTCCAGGCAGGGACAGTGCTGGCTCTCCGGCCCAGCCTCTGGCAGCCACTTCCAGCAGGAGTGACCCCGTGCCAGACTCCACCAAGTCCCCAGAGTGCCAAAGCCTTGAAGGCTGAATTTAAACAACAACCACAACCCGTGTGAATGTAACAAAGAGAGCTTGAAAACCTTCCCTGAGAGTTTTCAAATGGCTCGTGGGCTGCTCCAAACGTGCTGTTGATGCAATGTTATTGGAACTGGGAATTTTAAACCATCGGGGTGTTGCTACCACTGCTTGTACAGCATGTGTTAGATTAAGTGGGGTTATGATAAGGATCTACAGCCTTTTTATACTGCCAGGGATGACTGATCCCAGTTCTACCTGTGTGGAACTGTGTTGTAGAAAAGTATTTTTTAAAATGTGGGATTTCCTTAGATTATTTTATCTTAGAGCTTTTAGACAGAGAAGACAAAAATCCATATGTAGGTCAGTGACAGTAATGGTTTGTGTCTGTTCACTGACTCGAAGAGTAAGATGAAGCTGAATGCATTGTACTTTTTATTGTTTACTTCTTAACTGCTTTGTTTTGCCTGGCTGTAGGTTCTTCTTTTGAAGAATAAAGTTAGGTAACCAGCTGTTGCTGAATACACATGCTGCTCATTCATCCTGTCCCGGTTCTGAGCACTTCATTTGTAAATTGTGGGGTTTGCATTAGGGAAATAGAGTTCATTTAAATAGCAAAGATAGCAAATTAATTTGGAGGGGATGTGTGTATTTGAAAGAGATCCCAAAGAGGCTGGAGAAGCAGCCATGGCAATCTAAGGATGCAAAAGGACTTTTGTGTGCTAGAGACAGGCCAGTTTGTGTGGTTGCTTGGGGCTTTTAGTCAACACCTGCACTGCATCAGATCATCCTGTTTAAAAAATGTGGGTTCAGTTCCTTTCTCTGGATCTGGAGCACTATGGAAATGGCTTGCTTCTAAAAGTGGATGGTCTGTTGGGAAAGCAGTTTAGAAACCTCTTCTGGTACCTTCTGGTATGAAGCTTCTTTAAAATTGAACTAGTTCAGATATTTGTATGTCTGAATTACTGCCTTAAGTTTTGAAAAAGGAGGGAAAGAAAACTGAGGAGACCCATTTCTGAGGTCTGTGGTCTGAATGAGGGGAATGTTTGAATGGAGTTCAATAATGTGAGCCTTACATTTGTAGCCAACACCTTCTTCCATCAGCTTGGGATAGGAAAATATGGAACCATTATTCTCTGTGCTGTCTGTGCAGTTCAGGTATAGCTGAAAACAAGTTGTTCCCTTCCCCCTTGAGTCCAGAAAGGGCTCTGTATAACATGGGATTTGTGTGTGTATCCTGGCAAACTTCTGAGTGAATCTCTTGGAGCTGGCTGCTGCTGCTGTGCTGTGTAAATGCAGTAGTCCATTTGATAAAGGAGTGATGTGTGCCTACATGCTTGAGAACAGAATTGACCTCACAGCTGGCACTGAGCCCTGATTGTGGTCACTCGTGCTCCCCTCCCTGCTTATCTTCTCCCTTCCAGGACATCACTCAGTGGTGCTTTTGGGTTCCCCTCTTCTGGGACTACTTGATCACCTAATTTTTGCAGACATATACACAATTTATTTCTGTTTCTGGGTAAGCACTGAGGCAATTTTTGTCCTGGCCTTTGTTCCTGAGAGGTGTTTGGAGGAGGATTGTTTAAAAAGGAAAAGATTGTTTTTACTGATATCCACTAGAACCCATAATAATTTCTAGGCTTTCATTTGGGGCCAAATGTGAGCACATCTTGTATTTCATTTTTGGCTAGCAGGGCAAAGTGTGTGTTTGGAAGAGGCTTCAGGTTGCACAGAGGAAGCTGCTTGGACCACTGGCTTCAGCAGATGGAACTTCTTACCAGATTCTCACCCCTGCTCTGTGATCCTCCTTAAAAGGTTTTTGTGCATTAATGGCCAGCATTTCCACAGCAGTTTCTGAAATCTCTTGTGTAAAGTTGAGAAATAATGCAGCAGATATGATAAGCTGCATTGCCTTCCTCCACCCTTCTGCTGTGATGTTGATTATAAAACCAAAAAGCTCTTCATTGATAAAAATCTTTCCCGAGCAGGGGTCAGTTGTCCATTTCCTGAGCCATGCATAGATCTGCTGAGAGTATTTTTCTCAGGAACACTCCTTCCTTTTTGTTGTGTTCTATTTTCCATATGCTGTCCCTGGATTATTTCCAGGGAAGGAAAGGAGCCACCAAAAGGAACAAACCAAACCCGCCAAATCTCACCCCACCTTCGTAACTGCTGCACATCTGTGCTCAGACCCAGATGTCAGTACCTCTATAGGGGTGATTATTGTGCTGTTTCCAACCACCAACATGACAAAGATCCAGTTTCCTCCTCTTGTACACTGCCTTAGACCTCCAGTAGCTTTCAGGTCATCTTGCTTGATTAAGGACAGCAGAGTTTGCTCTTGGCTTGTGCTTGTGCATCTGTAACTTTTTAATCTGGAAACACGTTTTAGTCATTTTGGAGCGTAGCCTTGGAAACAAATACTTTTTTACTTCTATCACTTACAAGGTTTATTTGAACTAAGTTCTATTACACCAAATAAATATAAACAGTACTTCTGCATAATACTCCTATCTTGCATTCCAAAACACTTCACAGACCTCAAATTCCAAAGTTTTTATTTCTTAGAATCACCAGAGGCTGGGAAACAGTGGAGCATGGTTTGAAATCTTTATGTAATTTTATGCAAAGCTGGCATCCACACTGCTCCACTGTCAGCAGGATAGTCAGCCTGGAGTCTAAGAAAGAGAAGTGCTGGGGAGATAAGTCATGTTTAGGGGAATGGGAGGACTCTGAGAAACAGGATATGACACAGAGGCCATGGGAAAAAGTAAAACCTCCTCCTTTGCCACAAACCCAGATGCCTGCAGTAAAGCTGGGCTTGCAGACTGCAGCATCAGAGGCCTTGGTGTGGGGGCTTCACATGGGCATAGGAACAGCAATGAAGAGCAGCTGGTATTGGGGGGCTTTATCAGAGCTCACTCACGTGTATGGGCAACACTGAGGATATGCTGAATCTGAAGACAAATAATTATTATTAATTTTTGGCAAAAGCAGCTGCTCATAGAAGCCAGGACAGTCACAAAAAAAAAAAAAAAAAAAAAAAAAAAAAAAAAAATTATGCTGAGAGAAGATTTGGGCCTGGAACAAAACACTGGGGATCTAAGGAGGAGCCCTTAGTGTTGCTAATAAATATCCACTTAGGCAGATTTGTCACTCATGTTTCTGAAAGTTTTGTGGCCGGGTGAAAAGAATGTGCTTTTATTTCTTGAGCAGCTGTTCTTTTAAATGGGTGCAGCTGTAGCACAGTGTCCATTGACACCAATTGCTTTGTGATTTAGGGTATTGGTTGTAGTCAACCGAGCAGAAAGATTTATTTTTTTTTTCTTTGTTAAACTGAGGAAAATCTTGTGAAATAGCTCAAGTTTGTCAGGCTGGAGGAAGGCAGTGTTCCTGTGACGTTACTGTGAAAGCTTTTGAGGGACATGGAAGTCAATTATCATTTGCTGTCCTGGAGCTGCCTGTGTTTGCTCCAGCGAGGGCACGACCTGCACACGCAACGTGGAACCATCAGAAAGATCTCCTATGGCAAGAACAACAGAGCATTTATGTAATGGAGTTTTATTGTTAGAAGTATGTGAAAACAGGAGCTGTGAACTTGCAGGCAATTCAGAGCTGAAATTCTTCCATATTCTCACTCCAAAAGGTTTTTTTGGAAAATTTAATGGAATGCTGCTTGGCACTCTTTTGATGGGAGTGAGTGTGCATGTCTGAAGGAGACTTTATTTTTTAAACTATCCCATTCTAACAGTGAATTTCCTAAATTCAAAGCATTAGAAAAGTAAGAGTTTTAATCCTGGCTCTGCTGATTTACTCAGTCGGTCTGGAGAAGCTCTTCTGCCTTTCTGTTGTAGACATAAACTAATAAATGTCTACAAAAAGATTTTATGGTAAGGTATTTCAGTCTTTTATAGGTGATACTGGAGTTTTAAACCATTCTCTTAAGGAGTTTTTGCAAAAGTAAAATTCAGGAAGACATTGCTGCTACTCAGCTTATGTCAAAACTGAGGTGAAATATCAGGAGGTGGAGTTTGTTGAGGGAGGTTATTTTAAATGTAAATGTAAATGACCACAATTTTTTCAAGATAAGTGACTCCTATAATTATGGATGCCAATTATTTTTTTTACTCTTTTTAAATATCTAACTTTTTGAGTAAATAACAGAGATAATGGCATTACAAATAAAGCCATACCATTGGACTGGTTTCCTTGAATGAAGATGCCTAATTAATTTCCCTTTCCTTATCCAGAAAGCAAACAAAAAGCTGATTTTTAACCTGTCAAACAATTTTAGTTGACCTGGAGAGAATGCTAAAGGTCTTAAATTTCTATCAGTTTCTTAGATCCAGGTGGCCCCATGGAGGAGGGGAATCCACATTGTGTTGGTTGGTTGGGTTTTTGGGGGGGGCAGTGTTGATGATTCTTCTTGTGGCATTTTAGTTAATATTATGTATTTGAAATTGCCTTTTTTTACTCCCTTAGACTGTGCTTTTGGGAAGTTGTGGGGGATTTTTGCTTGGCTTTGTCTGGTTTTGTTTAAACTTTTTCACTTTAATTTATACTTGAAGTAGCATGTATGAAATTTCATGTACATGTACTGTACTAGGCCTTGAAAAGCTGCTTGCTGAAAGATAAATATAGATACATCAATTAAAAATTCAGTGTAAACCACTGAAGCCAATTGGAGTTACTTTAATGGGTTACAGGCTTTGCCCTACTGTGGTTCAAGGGGTAGAAAACACAGCAATCTTCTTTGGAGAAGTCTCTTTTTCCCTCAGCAGTTAATGCTTAACTTATCTAAAATTCCTAGGAATTACTTTGCAGCTGATTTGAATTTTACTGATGGTTATAAAAGCTGGGAATTTCGAGGTCTGCTTGCTTTTTGGATTGCTTTTATAATAAGGTGGGAGCTTTGCCTTACACTAATATCCCTTTTCCCTGAAGAGTGTCCCCACCAAAGACAGGTGAAAGTCTTTGGAAATTCAAAATGGCAACGTTTTTTTAATGATTTGACAAAACATTTGATATTTTTGTGACCAACAAGTGACACTATTTTGGGGTACCTGATACTCTAAAGAGCACAACACCTGGAAGACAGAGGCTTTAAATTAATTTGATATGCCTGATTGATTAACGTAGGTTAATTCTAATTAGGTGATACTTACCAGGCATCCAGTTCATTTCATTTTTACTCTGGCCATGACTAAGGGGGTCTTGTGTCCCATCATATGCAAGAGCTTCTGACTTCCAAACCAACATTTAGATAATTTCCTTGTGCTGTCCCATGCAGTGATTGAAACAGGTGAGCTCCTTCAATGTCCTTTCCTTACACCTTTTTATTCTTTCCCTTACTGCAAGGCAGTTATGGCATTTACTACTTAGTTTAGTCCTGTATTCCTCTGGATATTTACCCTTCTGTTGCAATCTCACTCAAAACTTTATGGAATTGTTCCAAGTGCCTGTCAGATGCTCCTCAGCAGTGACTCTATCTGGAGCCCATATTCTGTGTGAGCAACCACACAGAACCTAAAATCTTAAAAATTATAAAAATTTTTAAAAACGGGATTGTTTTTACATTTTTTCCCCTTGCTGAGCCAATAAATATTTGGCATCCACTGGCATTAGCAGTGGGTGATAGCAGCCCCCATTCAGCTGGACAGCAGCTTTTCCACAGCAGCACCACATGTTTGGTTAAACAGGTAAAGCCTGCGTAAATGCAGGAAAAAAAATTGAGTTCACTGTGCATCAGATCCTGGCAGTCAGATCTTGGATGAGTTTCTGCTCTTTCTTTTGGGAATGGATTCCACTTGGTTGGTTGTCTTCAAGCAACCTGTTTCAGTGCAGCCCTGGACAGGAGGGCATGTCTTTCGTTGTTGCACAAGAAAAGCTCCAAGGTTTTGGGGTAGGGTGCCTTAAAACATCCTTGTGTTCTACTGTTCAGCCAGGAAAAAGCAGTAAATGTCAAATATATTAGATAGTAAAAAAACAAAATTGCTAAGTAAAGAAAACTACTTGTAATTAAAGGCCATAAACCAGTAATAATTCTGAGCATCACAAATGTTTTAATTTGCTGCTCTGACTATAAATCATTTCAGCCACAGCTTGAATTCTTGGAAACTACCTGAACTGTGGCCTAGCAAATATCTGTGACTCAGGGAGAGTGTTTTCAGCCTGTTTCTCTTGGGAATATAGAATATTCCCTACTTTTGAGTTGTTGGAACACTGAGTAGACCTTTATTGTAAACAACATATGCTGCCATCATTAATGGTATTTCAGGCAGAAGGCTCTATTGGAAACTTTGCACTTCTGAGAGGGGACAAGAGTGGGAGCCTGGAGGAAACACTGCTGTGCCAGTTATATGTGGGTTTAAAAATAAAACAATGCCAGCACCACCACCCCACACCCCAGCCCCTTCCATAGGTTCTATCACCACATATCTGTTTATTTCTAATGGCTCTTTTAAATGACAGCTTCATAAACTGAACTATCCAAAACAAAGGCCCTGGAGTTTACTTTGGCCATCTCAAGTAAATTTTCGTAATCTAAACATCAGCAGTGCCTTTCATAAATCAGCCCAATGACGTCATCTTTTGAATTAGTGAAGCTGGTATTTGTGTTCTGGCCTCAAAAGCTATTTGACCAGTTAATGTTTTCAGGTTTTGTAGTAGTCCAGACTTCTCCCCAGTTCTCAGTAATGTGCTTGAAGTGGGAACACATTTATCAATAATGGCCACTTTTTAAGTGCAGATAGCAGACAGTGATTAATTGCTAACCTTTTCTGTTGTCTACCAGAAATAACAAGCACATTCTGTGGACTTTAAAATTGTTCATAATATATCTCACAGTTCTTATTGGGGGACACAGGCATCTGCAGTGGGATAGGTGTTAGGAAGAGTAGGGAAATAAGAAAAATTATTGGGTGGGTTGTATTTCCAGGAAAGGTAAAATGAGGTAGTGCTAAGAGCTGGGAGTGAATCATCTGTCTGCCTGAGTGTGCTAGTTTGTTTTATTTCCCAATAAGTACTTGAAACTTGACTTAAAAGGTTATTTCAAAGAGATTCGACTTCTGTCTTCCTTTCCTGCAGTTTGGAGGGATCAAGCCCCTGCTGATAGGGAGGCTGTGTGTAATGCTGGGTTGGGGAACAGTTCAGCTGCAGCAAATCTTTCCCTGTAGATAAAAATGCTTCCACTGCGTGTAAGAGGTTTATTCTGATAAGGTTTTTAGCAAAATCCACCAACTGCCAAGAAACAGTCAAGCAGAGCAACAGTATTCTTCCTCTTAATCACACCTTCCTCTCCCTATGTGGAAATAACAATAAGGGCTGACATGAGCTGAAAAAAGCCAGAAAACGTAGAGCCCAGCTCCTATCCTTAGCTCACCCTAGCAACACAATTCACAAATTGCAACACAGATGCTATGTAAGGTCACCTTCCACCGTGGTGTCAGCTATGACTGAATTCCCTGAAAGAGAAACCAAAAATTATCTTAAACACACAAACTATCCCATATGTGTGTGTACGATGTATGGTTTTGTTTATGTTAATGACGAGGCTTGGTTACGTCCTTGGCTTGAAATGTGCAAGTGCTTGTAAGCTGGCTCTGTGAGTCTCTTCCAGTGTCCTTTGAAACAACCTGAGCTTGGCTTCCCGTGATACTATTTCTGTTCTTCAGCTTTCTACACACTGCAGCCTTTCACCAGACCTCCTGCTGCTTGTCTTAGCTTGTTGATAGCAGAAATGGGAGCTCTGTGAGCTAGACAGTGCTTTTTCCATTTCTTTTTCTGTAGAATTGGCAGTTCAGTTTCGGACGGTTGGGTCTGAGAGCATGAGGTTTATTGTAAAAGGGTGTGGGTGGAGGGGACCTGCCAGGAGCTGCCAGACACAGCCCAGAGCAGGGCAGAGAAGTGAGAAAGCAAGCATGAGAGGGAGAGAGTGGAGAAGAGGAGAGCGAAGAACCAAAGAGAGCGTGGTTGCCATTTACAATACAAAAAATTATCTTCTCTGCTGAATATTCTAATTTTCATTAACCAATCTAGAACAAGCTACAAATCCTACAATATTTGCATACCTATAAGAACCACTGTATTACCATACGGTGTTATATTTTAAACCCTAAAAACTGCTTTTTGGCCCCTCTGCCAAGTTGGTAGGGTCTGCTCTGACCCTTGGAGCTGTCTGCAAGCAGAGGGGATTGTTCAGTCCAAAGGGGGATCACCTTCAGTCGGCCAAGCCATTGTTTGCCAGCTGTTCAGGAACTGGGGTTTGGTATCTCAAAGCTTGTCCTCATTTCAGTTTTGCTATTCTCAGCATCTTTTGCCAGGTAATCCTATTTATAAGGCTTTCCTATTTCATCTTCCCCAACATTTTTCCATTTCTTTTCCCCCATCATTTCTGAGGCAAGTTAGGAGCCCTGATATTAGCAGTGCTGTTGGGCTGCAGCAGAGGCTGAAGGGGCAGCATCAGTGGACACTGAAGCCTGTGTGTAGTTTTAAGGGAGGTAATGTTCTAAGAGAGCAGGAACAAGTTCAGGAAAGGCAGGAAAATGCCATCACCTTTGCTGCTGAGATACTTGCAGGTCTCAGCCCGTTTCAGTGAGGTGCTTTTTGCTTCTTGCTTGGCCATGAATGTGTGGCCCTCATCATAAAGACTCAGGTGTGAATTGACCACTGACTTGCTTGAGAATATGGAGACTTTTCCCTTGATGTTCTGTAGGAAATGTTTTAAGTCCTGAGGCTCATGCTTAGCAAATTGCTGAGCTGATAATCATCCCCTTCAGTTTGTCTTCAAGCAAGGGAGCAGAGTGTGGGAGTGAGCATCACACCCATTACTGAAACTCATGAGTAGAGTGTGGATGCTTTTGCTTCAGTGTGAATTTCCTGGGAAAGAAGGAGGAATGCATTAGAGCTGGAGATGTCTGGTAGTCTTGTTGAGACCCTTGGGCAGCATCTGTCTGCACTGAGATTTTTGCCTTGGCTCATTGGTAGGGTGGTGCTTTAAGTCAATTTAGCCCTGACCAGATGGGCTCAATGGTTGTTCTACGGGATGAGGGTTTTTTCTTCATGATTTTTGCAGCTGACTGGGTGAATTCCTTCTTGGGGGGTGTGAGAGGATATTTTTCTAATTCCCAGTCTAAACCTTCTCTGGTGCAATTTAAGCTGTTTCTTCTTCTCTTATCCTTTTAACCTGTGACAAGAGGCCAACTTCCACCTCACTACAGCTTTGTTTGAGGGAGTTGTAGAGAGTGACAGGGTCCCCCCTAAGCCTCCTTTTCTCCAGTCTAAACAACCCTATATCCCATAGCTGTTCCTCAAAAGAGTTGTTCTCCAGCCCCTTCACCAGCTCTGTTGCCCTTCTCTGGACACACTCCCGACACCTCAATGTCCTTGCAGTGAGGGACCCAAAACTGAGCTGTGGCAGTGATGATCTCAGTCAGGGGACACTGCTGTGGAAAGATGAATTTGGTGGTTTGAGCCCTTGAGGAGGATCTTCATTCCTCGTGTAACTTGTTCAGGATGACTGGGCTGCAGAGCTGCTGAAGTCACGGTGAGAGCAGGCCAGGGCTGGAGTGCTTGCTGAGAACCTCAGGGTAGCAAATCCCTGTCCAAAGCCTCTGAGCATTCAGGAATCTGCAGAGAAACAGAAGAATGGATGATTTCTGGCATGTGTTGAACTCAGTGAGCAGAGCCTGTGTGTTTGTGAGAGGCTGGAAGGGCGGGTTTGTGCATTATCTGTAAATGTAGCAGCTAGCTGGGTTATCAGCTGTGCTGGCACGGATCTGCCTCAGCAGGCCCTTATCTCCCAGCGCTGCCACTGCAGGGCAGGTGCCTCTTTTCTTGCTTTCTGCAGCAGCTTCTCACGTGTCTGAAGGGAAAAGCTTTCTCCTTTCACTGCCATCACCTGGGCACGCCAAGGTCAGCAGGTGAGAGGAGCAGGGTGTGAGTGCTGAGGTTTGCTCCGTGCAGACAGAAAGAGGCAGCAGAAGGGAAGCTGTGTCTCTACAGGCCAGCATTAAAAACACCCCAAGAGGATTTTTTTTTCTCAAAGGAAATAATTACAAAGAGCACTAAAAGCAACTTCAGCTTGAGGAGGTGATTTAATGGAATTTGGGGTTTGTTGTGTGAGTCTGGGATAGGAGTGGATAAATTGACCCACGTGCAGGTGAGGCAAGGTAGCCTGGAATGGCTGCATTCCAGCAGAACAGAACAAGGATGGCTTTCCAGCATGGAGGTGCAAAACCAGTGCAAATTCATGAGTGGTGTGATTTCCTTTGGGCTCTTCTGTTGAGAGGAAAGGATTGACGTGGGCAGCACTGATTTCCCAGCCCTACTGGGAATGCTGTGGTGGGCAGTACATGTGCTCGCCCCATGTTCTACTGGGACTGCTTGAGTTACAAACTCCAGCTGGAATTATAAACCCTAAATGGAATAATGGCTGTTGTGTGTAGGAGGTGAAACCATGCACAAAGGGGGTTTCTTGCAGCCTGACTGAGCCTAAACAGCACAGAGAATAATGGTTCCCTATTTTCCTATCCTGAGCTGATGGAAGAAGGTGTTGGCTACAAATGTAAGGCTCACATTATTGAACTCCATTCAAACATTCCCCTCATTTAGACCACAGACCTCAGAAATGGGTCTCCTCATTTGTCTTTCCCTCCTTTTTCAAAACTTAAGGCAGTAATTCAGACATGCAAATATCTGAACTAGTTCAATTTTAAAGAAGCTTCATAGCAGAAGGTACCAGAAGAGGTTTCTAAACTGCTTTCCCAACAGACCATCCACTTTTAGAAGCAAGCCACTTCCACAGTGCTCCAGATCCAGAGAAAGGAACTGAACCCACATTTTTTAAACAGGATGATCTGATGCAGTGCAGGTGTTGACTAAAAGCCCCAAGCAACCACACAAACTGGCCTGTCTCTAGCACACAAAGTTCCTTTTGCATCCTTAGATTGCCATGGCTGCTTCTCCAGCCTCTTTTGGGATCTCTTTCAAACACACACAGAACATACAAGAACACAGCACAGAAGGATGCTCTGATGTGTAAAAAGTGAAGGTAGGAACAGTCTGGATGATTTTTTATGTATATGAGAATCTGCATCTGTCCTGGAAGAACTGAAGGAGTTGACTTAGAGAGGTGCAGGAAGTTCTTATAGGTAGTGAATATATTTTGGTAATTGAGCAACAATTACAGACTGAGAAAGATGAGTGAAGTGAAACGAAATGAAAGAGCGTGTGGCTAACTCCTGGGCAAAAGTTGATAGCATAGGCTGTATCTTTGAGGGGCAAATTTCCTTTTTCATCAGTCTGGTTTATACACTTAATTAGATATGGATTTTTTTTTCAAGAAAGGAATCTGAGCCAATCTTATAGTTCAGATTTTTGATAAAACTGATTTTTCAGTGGTGTTCTGGGGTGAGTTTTTATCTAAATTACCTATGGACTTTTTAAAAACCCTTTCAAGAGGCTGAAAGACATCTAAATCTTATTTTCAATTGTATGCATAGCAATTGGCCTTGGGCTACACATAATAGGTTCAACAGTTTCTAGGGACTGTAATTTTGATGAATGGGAATAATTGCTTATTCTTAGGCTCGAGAATGCAAATTTTTAACAGTTACAGAATAAACTGCATTTCTGAGGCTTCCATTGTACAGAATCATAGAATATCCTGGGCTGAAAGGGACTCACAAGGATCACTGGTTCCAGCTCCTGGACAGCACCAGAAATCAAACCATGTGTCTGAGAGTGTTGTCCAAACTCTTCTTGAGCTCCTGGTGCTGTCACCGCTGCCCTGGGGAGGCTGTTTGAGTGCACAGCCACCCTCTGGGTGAAGGTTCTCCCTTTTCCACAGCAGTATCAGAACTGGAAATCAGCATCAGAGCTGTAGCATCACCACAGGAATTCATGTGGAAGAGCAGCCAGGAGCTCCAGTGGGGTTTGGTGTGCCATAAGTGTAGCTTTTTAGGCAGTCTCTGACCAGTGATAAATGCAGCAGCTAGACTGCCTTCCAGAAGCAAAGTGTCTTTATTTAATTTTAACATCTGGGGAGAAAAGTCTGAAAGCAGATGATTTTATTTAGATATATATCCTACTTGAAGCTTATTCTCCTTACATAAGCTTCTGCAAGTACTTTCCCCAGTAGAAGTGAGAGTTCATGTGTGTAGGAGATGAAAGACAAGAATTTCCTCTTCCCTCTGGGTTTTTTAGCCTTGTACTTGCTCAGGAGTCCTTTTAAGTTGCAGTTTCCTTGATGTGTGCTATCCAAAGCAATTTTGCACACAGCTGGAGGTTTTTAAAGCACTTTCTAGAAGTACCCTGCTGCCCCAGTGCCTTGTGACTGGGAAATACTGGTTGTTTTTCATTGGCACTGGAGTTGGCAGTGTGTCCTGGCAGGGCAGCTGGGGAGCCCCCAGAGCTCAGGGGACACTCCCTGCTCTGCTCTTGGAAAGAGTGGATCCTAGTGGCTGTGCCTTTTTGGAGCCAAGGTTTCCCAAGTGCATTTCCTTTGGCTCACAGAATTGTCTCTGTAATACAGAGGAAGGAGGAACTAGGTCTGAACAGGTGCAAGAGAGAAGTGTGAAGAAGAAGTTGGAAAAGAAATACAAATATTTCTGTGCTAAAGCTCAGGGAATGTGACATGCTGTGCATTTCTCGTGAGAAGACTGTAAGTTTTCCATTGAATTTAGAGGTGAAATGCAGCCACTTGCCTTGGCCATGCTTTTATCACATAGCCACAAAAGTGAAAGGAGAGGTGTTTAAGGCTTTTAGGAGAACATAATCGATTTGAAACTCATTTTGCACCTTGTGGACATTGGCTGCATGAGTATAAAGGCTTGTTACATCTTCAGGCTGAATTTTGAAATTATTTTAATCTTTGTATTAAATTTGGTAAGATGTGTGATCTTGTAACTGTGAACTGAAATAAGACAGATTTGCTGCTGAAGCAGGAAATTTGCAGTTGATCTATTTCCTCTCAACAATCCTCTGGGTAATGGCCTCCCATTTCTACTTCTTAAACTAAAATAAGGTAAGATAATCTGCCTCTCCTCTCCTCTCCCCCCAGTCTCTCATTGTTCTGGCTTTAACACTGTCAGACCAGGGAGGGGCCATACACTGGTCACTAAAGCAAACCTTTATTTCTTGAAAGCGATAGTACTCATGAGCTTCAAGTGCAGTCAGTCCAGTGTGCTGGGTATTTATTATGTTATCAAGTTTTGGGAATAAAACCTAAAGATTCTTTATCTCATCCCTGCCATGATGATAAAAGCCTTTATTTTTAAAAGGTGCTAATGCAGAATTACCATTTTCTGGTCTCAAACTTCAGGACCTTCGTTTAATTTCATACCTTTTCTTCTTCCTCTTTACTTTTTTTTTTTGTTTTTTTTTTTTTTTTTTTTTTTTTTCCTGACTGACCCTTTTCTGTTCAGGAAAGCTGGATTTTTGTCTGGATAGCTATTGATTTATTTGGGCCAGAAGCTATATGGAACTGTTAGCATTATTAAAACTTGAAATTGCTGTGATAAGGGACTCTTGTGCTTAGCTGGCCTTCGACTTGCTCTGTAGGAGACTTTTAAATATATAATCTAATTTTCTCAAGCATTCATAACAATCTATTTACACGTAATTTAGAGGTCTGTCAGATCTCCAGAATTACCCTGTTAAATTATTGGAGCTAACTTTTAATGCAGGTTGTAATTAGTTACTTGTTCCAGCGGGGAATTAAAATCAAGCTGTTAGCCTGTACATCTTCACTGAAGAACAGAAAGCTGTGGCTAATTATTCTGATGGTGTGGGACTGCAGGAAGGGAATTACTTGAAATATAATCTCTTTGGAGCAAGGCTGTGTATTGCATCCGTGTTGAGGACCTAACAGTGAATGGTGGTGGCTTCCTGGTTTGGAATTACCGGCTAATTGTTTTTTAGGTCATAGATATTGCAGTTTTTGTGCATCACAGCCTACACGTGGAAAAATAACATTATATGGATGTGAAAAACAGTTAGTGCCTTAATGACTACCTACACCAAACTATTGTATCAGCAAGAGAAATCACACAACCTTTCTACTTTGCTCTGAAATTGCAAAGCTCCTTGGCTTCAGATTGGGTTCTTTCTAATTCTGTCCCCCACAGTCCAGGAAAGATATGAACCCAAGTCCAGAGGAGACTTCTTAAAGTGACTGGAGATAAAGAAAACACGACTCCTGAAGAAAGACTGGCAGAATCTGAGCCGAGTCAAAAAAGCTGGAGGAGTAACAGGACTCTTTAAAGGCTCTCACAAGGAGGAAGTAATCATCATTGCGTTAATTAGCGCAGAGCAGGATTACTGGCACTGGCAGCAGTGCTGGCAGACAGGGCTCACGCGGTGTCTGTCAGGAATGTCACCACTGAAAGTGATCCTGACTCAAGGCAGGGCTATGACCTGAGGTAATTCACAGATTGCTTCCAGTCAGATTTGATTCAGCAGTGGCCACACTCTGACCCCCAGTACAACAGCACAGCTCTTGGCAATTGTGAGCACTGAGGCTGATTCCAGATGAGAGTTTGTAGTTTGCTTTTTATCTTTTCAGTTCATAAATGGATCTTAAGTTTTTCTAGAAAAAACATATGGGGCAGGGAAGAGTGATTGAGGGAAGAAGGATGGCAGTCTTGTGCTTGAAATGAACCTGCTGCTTTCCACTTCTATATTTACTGGCAATTTGGAGCTTATTTTGGTCTCTTTCAGTAATTATGCACATAGATGTTTTGATGACCAAAATCTGAAATTCTTTATACTGGGATTTCATTCTCCAGATCAAAGCTAATTTGAGAAGAATGCACTCATAGATACACATGCAACCCATCAAATTCTTAAATGTACTTTATTTTGTCTTTCTTTTTGATCACACCAATGCAAATGATTTCGAGTCTTACCCTTTTGAAGTTTGCTTTAGGGTGAAGTTTGCCATAACAGCTCTGTTAAGAAGTCTAGAAATGAACCTTTTCATTTTAATTAGAACTTGATGGAGGAAGTAGGATCCACTCTCTGCAGAAATGGGAAAGAGGGATTCAAGCCTTTCAAAAATCCCCAAAACAATCAGGTTAACTTTAAGGAGCAGCTGTTTGGCTGCAAGAAACAAAGGGAGAAAAATACTGAAGGAACAGTGGGAGATGAGAATGAAACTAGTATTTCTGATTTAAACTTCTGAAACACTGGTCCCTCCCAAGCTTCCACTGGATCCTTACTTCTTTCTCACTCTTCCTCTCTCCTTTTTTTCCCTACACCTCATTTACTGCTTTCTTTCTGTCACATTCACCACTGACTGTATATGCATTTCCATTTAGCTGGGATTCTGAAACTGCAAATGCAAAGGTGAGTCATTTCACTGAGACTAAAAGCCATAAGTATGTGTTTAAAATATTTCAATACCTTAGACAAATGCCAAGGTGTGCTATGATTTTAAATTCCCTGTGGAAAGCAATCTTTACTGGATGGCTACAATATGTGTTGATTTTTAGGCTTTAATTTAGAAATGCCCAGGAGACATCATTACAGTTTGACTTGCTATACTCCTCATTTGGAATGGTGTTGGGGGTTTCACTGGTTTTAGCATCAGATGTAAGATTTTTAGTGACATAAATATGTGCTTTTCCTTTGAGTGTCTTCTTGATCCTGGTTATTAAGAAAAGTGCCACAGGACACTGAAGCATAAGGTTGTCATCTGTTGCTTTCTTTCACAGCTCAGTGGAGGGAGCAGATGTCCTGCACTTCTCTGCAGTTTTTAGGGCTCACTGCTTGAAATGCTTGGTGCTGCATTCACTATCACATTTCCTGTACCAAGAGAGACTAGAAAAAAGTTGCTCTTTGCCTGGAAATCCAGGATATAATAAATTGGCCAGAGCACAGGATGACCAGGGCTCTGCTACCAGTTATGTACCCCCAGTACACAAACCAGTGTCCTGTCTCCCACCAATTTACCATCTGACAAAGTTACTTTTCTCACGTAGGTGTCACAGTGAAGGTTAACTGAGGGTGCCTGAGGCACTCCTGTGTACCCACAGTATCACCAACTATTTTGTGTCTTTTACAGCAGAAAGTGGAACAAAAACATTCCTTAAAATTTTCAGCATGGGAGTCAGAAGGGCTCTTGCCAGTGTTCCTGAGGAGGTCTGCCCATCACGAGAGAGCAGTGCAGAGCTGCCTCCAGTGAGACTGGGGAGGCTGGAACAAGTTTGTACAGCTGTGTTTTCATCTCTTTGTCCTGTGCCTTTTGGGAAGAGGGCATTTTTGGGAAGTATTGTGTGTCCCAGCACCTCAGCCCAGCTCAGGGCTCCCAGTTGGTGCTGATGCCTTTTCCTGCTCTTAGGAAATAAAAGCTCAGACAGGGTTAGAGGGTTGGGAGTGGTTTCCCTGGGTATTTTAATAGGATCCCATTGGATGCATTGATTCACCCAGGTGACAGCGTCCCAATGTCCTCACCCCCCAGTTGAGTATACAATTAAAGACCTTACTCATTAGCATATCTAACAAGAGGGCCCAAGAAGGGGCTGGGCTGGGATAACTTCCAGTTTACAGAATCTGTCCTGCCAGGGGACCTTGAGTTCTCACAGCAATAGAATGTTTGGTCTTCTAACTCTGCAGCTCTGGGGTGTTTGGTCTCCTGGCCTGTAGGACACCAAGAAACCAGGCTGAGTTCTCACACCTAAAGCATCACAAGTATCCATGCTAATACTTGTGAATATAGGGAACTGTGTAAAAGATATTTAGGAGAAAAAGCAAAAAATCCTTCAGGCATCAGTGCCAGTGGGAGTGTGGGGATGGCTTCCACTGACCTGGCCACCTTTGTGTCCCCAGGGCTGGCAGGGAGTGCTGGCTGTGCATGGGCTGCTGTGTCTAGACAGGGCAGTGCCGTGCAGGAATCCAGCTGTGCTCCTGGAAGCAGCAGCACTGTGCCCCAAGCAGCCTCTAATTAGCCTGGACACTGCAGCACACCGACGTGGCAAGGCAGCCTCCCACACCTGAGCTGGCTCCCCCAGCCCTGCCTGGTGCTGCAGTTACGTGCTGCAGACTTGCCTGACTTGTTTTGCAGAAGCTGCCAAACAGTTATCAGGCAGATAATGGTTTTGGCTGCTGCTGGCCTGGGTTAGATTGCACCTGATACGTGTGAGCTGGCAATCCCGTATCTCGATTACAGAGCTGTTGCATTCCTTTGTGTACAGTGTAATAGTTATTATAGATTGATTTGATTACCAACACAGTGTCTGAGCCTTTTGTTAAAAGTGACAAAGCTTTTGAGACTTGCAGGATTTAATGTTCTTGACTGGCTCAGTCTTTCAGGGTAGCTGCTTCTTCTGCATTTGTAATAACTGGCAGATCTCCTTATTTAATTCAGTAAGAGCAAAAGCATATTTCCATTGAAATGAATACCTCAGGAATGAATTCTGTTTTAGTGGGAAGTTTTCCAGTCTGTCTGTGCTTTTATTTTGCTCACCATGTGAGTCGTTTCATATATTTTACTGTATTTGCACTTACTTGCAGCACCATATAACAGAGCCATGTATAGGTATGAGTGCTTTTCTGTTCCTAAACCTCTGCTAGTCTGTGTGTGCCTGTCCATGAATGTGTGTCATAGACAGAGCTCTCCAATCATCTGGGATCAGTAGGATCAGTAAAATCCTGGTAGGATGTTCTGTTGAAACAAATCTTTATTTTCTTTTGATGTAGTACAATTCATTCATCCAGCATACCCTTGATACTCCAGTTTGTTTGCACTACAGGCCAATATTAAAATGTCACCCAGTCAGATAAAAAAGTTACTAACATTGTAACTTTTCCTTTGTAGTCTAAACTTCTAGAAAACATTTATTTCATGTAGAAGAGTTGCTGTACTTGTGGACTAGTCAGTACTGGAAGTCAGTGAGTCCTTTTTGCTGCCTGTCAGATAAATCTGTCTGTTGCTGCATATTAAATATCTATAACAGGTTATTTAGTTACAGGACGACTGTTTACCTGTTGAATCCTTCTGCAAGAAAGAGAATCAAAAGTGTTTGAGAGCTCCCATTTAATTTTGGTATAAAGAAAACCAGATTAATTTAAGCCACTTTTTAAACGTGCATTTGACATTAAAAAAACTGCATTTGTCTTTCCTTTGCCTTGAGGCATGAGAAAAGTGGCTTGTATCTGGCTGCAAAAGATCATTTTAACTTTTTATAGTCTTCTAGTTGATGACTGGCCAATGATTTTATTGACTGTTAAATGGTCTGTATCTCACTGAGGCTTGGAAAATAATCCATACCAAGAAAGCCATGGGCAGTCACTTGACTCGGAGGCTGTAAGGGAGAGTTCCAGACAGATAAGTTTTTTTCTTTCTGTTGGGAGGTGGGATTTGAGACAGGTATTGCTCATAGCTGATAGCAGGTAATGTGAGAGTAAAGAACTGGATGAAATGGAGCTGGAATCGATTTTATCAGTAGAAAAAGCCTAGAAAAGTAATGTGAGTTATGCAAAGGAAACTTCACCTGTAGTGTATCTTCATCAAGTCTCTGTGTGTGACACTGTATGGAAAAAGACAACAATAATAGGCTGTGACCTGAAGCCATTGGCATAAAAACCTCCACAACAACAACAGTTCTCTTTCTATAAGGTGGTCATTTTTCTGTTGTCAGGCTGAGATATATTCTGTGTAATTATCAGAAGGGAAAAAGGAAAACTGCCTCTTTAGCCCCATTTGATTATTTTCCCCTTTTACCACCTTTCTAAGGGAGGACTTGGTTAAATATTCTTGGCAGAACTTCAACAGATTTTTGGCATGCCGGGGGAAAGACTTAAACAGTTAAGACAATTCTTTATGTACTTGCTGTAAGAGGGGCTTTTTTGGGGGAGATGCAGAAGCTTTGGGCACATTCTCTGTGTAGCACAGACCTTGCCTGGCTGCCCCTGAAGAACTGTGGCTCAGTTCTCAGAGGAAACACCTGGGAGCACAAACACATCCCAGTTTGCTCTGCCAGCTGTGCGTGCCCTGGAAGCTGGGAAGGTAGATGGAGCTATGGTGCCAGCAGATTGAACACTTGCCTTCTTTCTTTAGTGTAATTACATTTGCTTTTCAAATTAAAGTATTTCCTCCTGGCTCGTGGTATGACAGGTCCAAAACTGTGATTGAGTGCAGAGTTGAGGGCTGCATGCTGGAAACCAGGTGTTTGGTTGACCAGTAGTTGTCTGGTTTTCTTGTTTTGTTGCATATTGGGAATCAGGGGAAATGAGGTTTATTTTGGAGTGCTGTTTATCTTTTGCTTTGTAACACTAAGAAACTCTTTGATTTCAGGACAGATTTCCATAGGCCTGTGGCCTTAGTCCAATATCCCTTAAGCAGCTGTCAGCCTTACAGTTAGATATTCTTCCATGCAAAGTCTTTTTTGTTGTGTAGGTGACATTAAGTTAGATACTGACACCTTGTTTTGGTTTTTTCTAGAAAATTAATTCTTTGACAGTTGCCTCAAGTATGGCATCAGTCGGTTCCAGAGCACTCAGTCAAAGCACTCCTACCACAGCTAGCAGAATTCTGTGAATCATGGAATACACGAGGGCAAAAGCAGCAAGTTGCCCTTTTCAGCAGTCCATTAGCACTGCAGAGTGATTAACTCCAGAGCTTCCAGGGAAATGAGTGAGCAAGGAGCCAGGCCACCTCTGGGTCATCCTTGTGCCCAGTGCTGGCCATGGGGGCTCACCAGGAACCCGCTGCCCTTGCAGGAGTGGAGCTGCTCAGCTGCTGGAAGGCACCTTCCCCTTCCCTGCAGGCATCCCAAAGTTTGTTGTGCCTTACAGGAGTGGAGCTGCCCATGGAGGGCACCTTTCCCTTCCCTGCAGGCTTCCCAAAGTTTGTTGTGCCTTGCAGGAGTGGAGCTGCCCATGGAAGGCACCTTTCCCTTCCCTGCAGGCATCCCAAAGTTTGTTGTGCCTTACAGGAGTGGAGCTGCCCATGGAGGGCACCTTTCCCTTCCCTGCAGGCATCCCAAGCCTTGCTGTGCCTTACAGGAGTGGAGCTGCCCAGCTGCTGGAAGGCACCTTCCCCTTCCCTGCAGGCATCCCAAGGCTTGCTGTGCCTTGCTGTGTGGGATTCCCTCTCACTGAGGCTGAGACAAGGGGCTGAGGAGCAGGTTTGAACCTCTCTGCTCTCTCCAGTCTACCTGAGAAGGGATCAGGGAGAAGGTGGAGCCAGGTTTTTCTCAGAGGTGCAAGTTGTAACATCCAGGGGCAATCAGCAGAGCAAGAGAAAGTCAGATTAAGTGATCAAGAGAACTTTACACAGCAAGGGTAGTGAAACACCAGAACGTTGTTCTGGTGAGGCTGTGGCACGTCTGTCCTGGGGGTGGAAAGCTCACCTCAGCCAACACCCTGAGCTAACCTGCTTTGAACAAGCTCTTGAATTAGGTGACCTGGAGAGGTCCTTTTCAACCAGAATTATTCATGATTCAAAAATCTATCTGTTTATCTGTGCTCTAAATCAGAGTTTTCAAACCCAATTTTAATCCAAATCTCAGTTTTTAATCCAAACTGATTTTTACCCATAATATTTGAATTGTACTGGTTTCTTAAAGAATTTTGGGAATTCTAATCTTGATGATTTATCTGCTAGCATTGCAGTTCCAGAGGTTTTTTTGCATTCATGGAAAATAAAAGTTTTCAGGAAGTGAGATTGCAGAAGTATGAATGGTGCAGGGTTGGGTTTGGCTTCAGTCTGTGACCAGATCCAGGGATGTTTGTTCCTTTGGGAGTGCATGTCCTCAGTGCTGATCTGTGGCAGTGCTGTGCCAGCTTCTCTTTGCCCTTCATCATTGTGCATGGTAGCCCCAAATCTGTACCTGGGTAGCCCAGGGGACCTTTGTGCCTGCACTTTTTTTTGCAGTGGTAAAAAAGTCCTGTCTGAAAGGCCAGTGTGGCAAGGGAGTAGCTCTGTGTCTCTGCAGGAAGTTTATGGTTGCAATAACACAGATTAAAAGGATTAGACAAATGTATGGAGTTTCTTAGACTCTGTGAAACTGGGAAGAATAACTCTATTTTTTTTCTAGTTACTTGTATCTCAGGTGCCAGTATGTAATGTACTCCCAGGCTTTTTTTTTGTGGGTCCTTGATGTTGTTCCTTTTGAAAAAAATATTACGAACTACATTTAATAATTTAAAAATATCATACTACTTTGAGAGTTCTTTTTTCTTTCTTTTTTTTTTTTTTTTTTTTTTGATACTTGCTTCTCTAGCAAGTAATTTTTAAAAGCACTGCTCAAGTAACCTAGAAATTTGCAGATATATTTGCTCACTTGCAAGAAAGACAACACTGTCATGGGTTTGTCCTCTTTGAGGGTAAGGTTTTTTGGTAGTTTTGCCACTCCCAAGTTTCCCCTTCACTTTTCTCTCAGGAGGGACTTCATTTTTTTTTATGCCTGACACTTCTTGAAGTGAATATTGAGTTTTTGTTTTTCCTGTCATTAGGCTGGCCTACCTCAAGGAAAAGTTCAGACCCTTCCAGAGAGAGGATCAAAGAGGTCAATTATAAATGAAAGGTAGGGGAAGGAGGGATATTTTCCTGTCTTGCTTCATCGTTTTCACTGATGGAGTCTGCAGAAGTAGAACAGTCTGGTGCTTGTAGTATTTGGGGATGGCTCTGTGTTTTCTGAGCTCATTATGGAAAGGAGCCAGCGAGAGAGCTGGAGCAGTGCTCAGCCTGCCCACATGTTTAGGATGGGCTGGGAAGCTGCTCCAGGTTCTGATTTCCCAATCACTGCCTGCAAAAACGAGGGATGGGGAGGGGGGAGGAGATTTCTCCTATACATTTGTGGAGGTGGGGAGAAAAGAGACAGGAATTAAGAATTCCTTAATTAATAATTAAGAATTATTAAGAATAAGGGAAATGAGGGATAAATAGGAAGAATTTGCTTTTTTTCCTGCTCCTTGGGGGACTTTTGCCAGATAGAGCATTTGATGAAGAAAACGCCATGTTTGGGTTTTCAAATACTTGAATTTCAACTGTGCCATTGGCCTCTGAAGCTTGTGAGTAAATCCAGGAGAAACAGCCTTCCTCTCCAAAGAGGTTTAGCTTGCATCATGTAGGCTGCTTTGCTTGTGCAGTCATATGAAGTGATGTAATGAAAAAAAAAAGGGGAAGTGGTGTCTTTCAAATCTCGTTCTCCACCAGCTTCAGGCCTGGGCAGGAGGAACGAAGGGCTTCTTGTAGTCTGTATTTGTCACTGTGTAGATGAAAGTAAAAAAACATCCAGCTTTGTCTTGGTTTCGTTTGTAAACGCTCGATGATAAATTCCACACAGCCCCTTCCCACCCCCACAAACCAGAGAGGGAAGGAAAATGTTGACTTTGGAAAGGGCGAGCTCTCTGCACAGGAGAGGCACTGATGTGTGGTCGGCTGCTTCGGATTTTTCTCTGGGGTTTTTGTGGGTCTGTTTTTCCCCCCACCAGCACAAGGCAGTTCATTGAGAAAACCTTAAAACAGTCTGCAGAACATGATTGCAGTGGCAGCTCTGCAGTGCTCACCTACCTACTGCAGCCTGTCCTTCGGGTCAGCACAGGAAAATAAAATGTTTTGTGTTTTCAGCATGGAGAAGTTTTGTCCTGCCTTTAAGGATTTCCATGTTTCTCCAGCCAATTTGTAATTATGATGGGTCAGGACCTTTACATTTTTTACACAGTCTTGTCATTCCCTCACATAAGGAAATAATTCTGGGTGACCTCTCATGAGCAGTGAGCAGGTTTTGCACATTGTAGAATTTACTGCAACTTAGACTAAAATGTGCAGGATTACTGTGGTGACCCAGAGGTGACTGCTGTGCCATCACCCTGCCCATGGCAGCAGTCCAAAGTTCCTGCTTAATTAATTTTTACTGCTTCAATCTGTTCAGAGTGGAAAGAAAGCTGGAGCTTTAAATAACACTGTAATGGAAGATGAGCCATTCATTCACCATTCCCATGCTCAGCTTCTTGCTAGAGTTTGGCCCAGGTGGGAACAGGGGAGGGACAGACAGGACAGGTTTCTGCCTGGCCTTTCCTCATCCTTCAGGAGACCTCTTTTATTTTCAAAACTTGAAAGCTTTGTCCTCCCCTGAGCTTTTGATACCTGCCAGCATCAATAGACCTGAACACAATGCTTCTATCACCCCATGATGTCCCAGGGGAGCTGAGGGCTCAAGCAACTCAGGAGGGAATTCACAGTCTTGATTAAGCCAGCAAAGCTATGGGGTTGATTTTAGTGATCTTGTTTTGGAGTAAGGAGAGTGAGTAGAAAAAAAAAAGCTTCATTTTTTGATAGAATTGAATTTCTTAGGCATAGGTAATTCTGACCAGAAGAGCAAATGAAGCCAAAGATCTGTATGTTTTTGAAGAAGCCTAAGGTTTTTTTTTTAATATGCTCATAGTAAGCATATGTTTTTAGCTAAATGTGCAGTGTTATATAAAATTAGTCTTTGAAACCCAGTACAAAGTAACAGCTGGTTTGAACTCAACTCCAGGAGCTTTTTATGGCTAAAAAGTAAAAATAAAAAAATCTTATATGAGATATAAAAATGTTAATATTTCAATAAAATGTGTTTTTTCATGTTGACCAGGTCACTAGAGCTACTGTAAGCAGTAGGGCTGTTGCAGGAAGGTTTTATATTTCAATATAAAGATCCTCTTTGTAATTAGTTATTTGGATATTTTGCAGCTTTCCTTCTTGGAACTCAGAATATGTAAATATTCAGCCTTGGAAGCTTGTTTGCTAAAGGAAAAGGAAAAGAAAAAAAAAATTAACTCTGTGAATGAAGGGGCAAAAGTCTCTTGTCTGAGGGCTTAAAAAACAAACTGAATCTGAGACTTGTCTTGTTTTTACAGTCCCTGCAAACCCAGCTGATGGCTGCTGTACCAGCTGGACTTCAAATGGTCATTCCTTCTGTCTTTGCCCTGACCTGAGCACAGGCATCAACATCCTACATTAAATCAGACACCTGATAAAGCAGAAGCCTGAAGTGCAGGTGTTCATCCTTGTCCAGGCTGCATTGCAATGCTGTTTCTAACTTTTTTCCTTTCCTTCAAAATGATGTAAACTACATAAAAGCACCAATAGCTAAATAACAGTGCATGTCAAAAAAACCCATCTGGAAGAACACTGATGGAAGCTCAGGTTTACAAACTGTTGGCTGAAAGAATGAGTTCTCAGGAAAATAGATTGTGTTAGTAAAGCAATATTGGTCTTCAATGAAGAATGCATTTAGAAACTAGGAGAGGTGTTCAACCTTATTTTTTTTCTTCATTAATACAGTATGTGGTTACCCAAACTTAGGATTGAAGAGTTGCTTTGTTCTCTCTGTTAGAGACTAATATTTTGACTGAATCAGGCAAATGGAACTTGTCTTACATAACTAAAAAAAAAATAAAATCTGAACCTAAAATGATTTTTGATTATACTTTAACGAGACACAGTTTCTGAGCTTGTTCACACTGGATGATTTCACTTGCTGCATCATTTAAATATTCATGAAACTTGAAAGAGAAATGAAGGCAGGTCCCACTTTTCTGACTATATACCTCATAAAACCCCATTGAAAAACATTCTAAAAGGATTTATTGAGCTTTCAGAAATTATGAGAAGGCTAAAATTATGGTAGCCTGCATGAGCTTAACTAGCCTACATCCCATTATCCCCTTCATGTTCACCTCATGTCCTAAACCTTTAAAGTAATACACATCTCCTACACATCTCTGCATATTTCCTTTTCCTGTGGTTTCCTTGATCCACCCATTGCACAGAACAAACCTGTGCTGGATGTAAATCTGCTCTCCACTGAGGGCAGCAGCATTTTCTTAGATCACACTTTTAAGGATGCCAGAATATGTTTAGAGAATGAGTCAGGAGATTGCAGAAGGAAAAATTTCAGGGTGAAGATGGGTGAATGATGCTCTTGAGTGATGACTTTTTGTGCAGTACTAGGCAATTTAAAATGTAAAATCCAGATTTAAAGTTTAAAATCCAGATTCTTATAAGCGAGTTCCAGTTTTTATGATGGCTTGACTCCTTATCTTACTTGCTGAATTCTTCCAGAGATCAATGGGTACTCTTTTGAATATGGAAAGAATTATATAACAAGAAAAATTCTCAGAAATAGGCCTTGGACTTCTCATACTGTACCTTTCAAATTAGTAGACAGATTTGACCTGACACTTTTTGTCTTAGCTCTCTCTTCCTTAAGGAAGTTTTATTCAAATGAATGTTTCTGAGGGTTTCAGATGCTGTGGTGATGAATGTTAAAAGCTCCCAGAAGATAAAGGAACAGACAGGAGAATTTCCATAGCTTGGAGTTAAATTTCAGTGCTGTATATACTGGAGGAAATGCAGCTGCTCATTCAAAAGCATTTGCAGGCAGCACCTATTCTGTTTGCCAAATCAGAGTATTTCACCCTGCAGTGAAATACCTTATGGCCACTTCATTAAGCTCCTTTCTGTGTGCTAGAAGACAGAGTGAAGTAAAATTGGACTTCTGAGTTAAAAGTGGGGGTCTCTGTTTATTTGCAGCCTTTTTTTGGTTTTTGTTCATTATTCAGGTGAATCAGTAATTTAGTGAGATCAGCTTTCTAGCAGCCTCTGGCCATATGAGAGCCATGTGTCTCAGCCCAAGGTTTGAAATGTGCCCGTGCTGTGTTGGGTGGATGCTTTGGCATTTTTCTCCCAGCTCTCACTGCTCTTGACTCATCTTACAGGTGTTTTCCCTGGCTCATATCTTTAACCTGTGCTCATGGTGCCCAGCCTGTTCCCACTGTTCAGGAGCTCACTGGGGGATGTTTTGTTGAAGACCCCAGGCTGTGTGTCCCTACTCCACCCTGCTGGGCCACAGTGATGTGTCCATCCCACTGGTTTCCACTGTGATGTGACTGATCCCAGCTCCTTCTCTCCTGGACAAGGGGGAATGGCTTCACACTAAGAGTTGGTTTAGATTAGATACTAGGAAGAAATTCTGTCTTGTGAGGGTGGTGACACAGGGTGCTGAGAGAAGCTGTGGATGTCCCATCCGTGGAAGTGTCCAAGGCCAGGTTGGGGCTCAGAGCAACCTGGGATAGTGGAAGGTGTCCCTGCCCATGGCAGGGAGTTGGAATGAGATGGTCTTCAAAGTTCCTTCCAACCCAGGCCATTCTCTGCTCCTGTGATTTTGGTTTTGCCAAGTCCCACTATGAATCCCTAACTGCCCAATGCCCCTTTCACTGTTATTGCAGGTTTCTTCCCAGGATTGTCATGATCCCAGCCCTTTGCAGTCCCTTGTGGTGGCTGTAGTGTGACTCTGGATCTGAACCACTCTGGCTTTTTTCTTAGCAGTGGCTCTCAGCTTTCACAGCAGAAGACAATGGGACTTTTTACCCCTCTCTTTCCTTATTTTACCTAGGAGATAAGGCTGTTTAGTCTCCTTCTCAAAAGTATTTAAAAATCTGTGTAAGAAGCAGTTGAGCAGTCTGCAAGCACAAAGCACCACTGTTAATGAATGAAATGAGATAAAAATGGAGCTGGTGATGGTACATTGAGGCACTCAGGCACTTTCCTGCCAAGCTGCAGGGAGCCCTTCCAGCCATTTTAATGCTGGACATCACTGCAGAAACCTAGCAGTTCTTTTCTTTGAAGCGTCAGCCCCTGAAAATAAACAGCAGAGGCTTTGAGGCAGTCAATTCAGCCTCAGTTTGGTGTCTCCCAGCATTTGTTTTCCTCCCTGGAAGATGCAGCACGGTGAGCTCCGAGCCCCGCAGAACCTGTGTGCGCTGCCATCTGCCCCTGCTGCCATCTGCTCCCCCGAGCTGGCTGCAGCCACAGACAGCACATGCCCTTTCTGATAGCAACAGGAAGGTTATCTGTCCTCAACCAGGGCAGCATTTCTCTGGAGGAGCAGGGGGAAGGTGCAGGTTTGCAGGTTTAGCATGCTTGTATTCCTGTTTGGCACTGGCAGCGTTGAAGTGTGACCTTCCTGCAGTCTGGCTGCCTTGTAGCAGAGACAGGAGGAGCTGCACAGGCAAGGTGGTTCTTGGGTTTTTCTTACTAGCATATATTTTATTTTTATTTTAACAGCTCTTCTTTTTCCAGTGTGTCAGAGGGATTCTTTCACACCCAGCTGTGTAACCTTGCTTGATGACATAGCAGTGATCCTTCAAAAGAATGAGGGGTTTTGCTTCACTTTTTGTTTTTCCTCTCTTGTGCTTTGGAGCAGAACTTCAGGCCTGTGTGAGGTCATGGCCTCATTTTCTTCATGTATTTATTTTTAACTTGATAAATAATATATAAATGAACTTGAGAGGTAATACATAAATAGGCAAGAGCGTGTATCCACAATTTCTTAGGGTTATCATTACCTTATTGTGTGAATACATATAAAATACATCCTTCATCTGCACATTGGAAAACCCTTGAAGAATCTCTCCAAAAACAGCGCTGGGCAGTTTTTGTTGCAAGAGTTAAACATCTGAAGAGCAAGGTCCCATGCGTGGTTCTCATGGGCCTATTTTTAGTTTCTCTTATGGGAAGAATGGCAAAAAATAGCCCAGGACCGTGACTTTGGGTTTAGTTCCCAGAATGTTTATAGGTTGCTCGACAGGAGTGTGTGTGTGTGCGTGTCTGTGCCACAGGACTTCAGCACTACCCTTCCTGTGCACTCATTACCAGGACTCCCAGCAGAGCCAGTGCAGTTTCAGCACTCACAACACTCATTTGAACACGCTCGAAAGTGCGTCACAGCTCTGGAGTGCTATTTCCAGCCTGGCTTAGGGATTGCTGACCTGAAAGATCGATATTTCTCCACCGAGAAGCTTTCTTGAATTCATAAATCTCTGGGTTTGCCCGGAGTGCTTTGCTCCTCCATCTCTGCCTTTGTTCAGAAGCTGTGCATGGCTGGGATTCACAGAGGTTTGCAGAGGATGCATTTATAGCCTGCAGGTGCTAGAGCTGCATCTTTTAGACGTGCATCATTTTGAACAAATTAAAAGAGTTTCAAGCATCAGGATGCTCGCTTCTTTGGTTATTGCTTTCACTTTCTTCTTCTGTCCTTGATGATTTTCCAGGTGTTGTTTGTTACGATGGTATTTCAAAAGTGCAAAGTGCAGTTCTGCTCTGGCTGTGTGACTCCAAGACAAGGAGCTCTTAAAGCAGACTATATTTTGATGCATATTTTCAAATCATGACTTTACTGGAATCAGGTAAGAGAAAGGAACATAGACATTTGATGTCTTTTCTCTTAACAAAAAACAAAAAAATAAGACTAAAACATTTAAACTTTTAAAATTTTAGCAAAATAACTCTTGCAGCAATTAAACTTTCCATGGAAATACCTGCCTCATATTTTCCAAGTCACTTTCCATTGCAACTGTTTCCTAACTAAGTAAAATGTCCTGCCTCGTGAATGACCTGCTAGCATTTAAAAAAGAAAAAGGTGAGCATCTGACTGGGCAAGGCTTGTCTTCCTGTGGCCTTCACACTTGTGCAGTGTTTGAAGCCTTTAAAAGGAGGGGATAATACTGAAGTAAAAAGCTTCCTGTCCCCTGAGACAGACAGAGAGGAAAACAAAAGCCCCAAGTTCCCCAAAGTGGAGCAAGAATTGAAAATGGTTCAAGAGTGTCCCCTCCCTGTTCTGTTTGACACTTCCAGAATACCTGCACTTAAAAAAACCCCTTGAAATACTGATTTGACTAGAAATGAACTTTAATTAAAAGCTCTGGCCTTTGTTGTTCATCACTTATTGGGCAATTACATGGCAGCTTTGGATGAATTTGTTGGCATGGCTCTGAGTTTGGTGTGCAAGACTGAATTGTTCAACACGCAGTTCACTGGCCATTAAATGAGCAAATTATTCCAGTAGCAAAAAGGGCAAATTTTTACCTTGCCCTTGTGTTTCCACCCATCTCTGTCATTCTGTGTTTATGTGAAAGGGAGTGAGGAGGAAAGGCAAATATTTCCCTGCTTCCAGGATTAGTTGGAAGAGACACTGGTCACTCCAGTCAGCTCCAGACTTGGTCCTTTGCTTTTTCAGATGTGAATGTAGTGAGAGTATATCTCTTCTTTATAACAGCATAGAGATTTGAAAAGCCATTTTCCTCCAATTAGTGGATACTGATTAAAAAAACCAAACCAAAACCACTGTAGAGAGCCAGGTTAGGGTGATCAACTGGGAGGGTGAGGTAGCAGTTTTTCTTTCAAAATCTGACTTCATCAGGCAGCCAGCTCCATTTCTGCTTGGATGAAGGCTGCAATCGTATGTGTGGCACTTTCAATTTGCATTTTATAAAAGCACAAAATATTCCAAGCAGGTTGCAGAAACTGCTGGCTGGCCTGTTAGAACTGCGGCGTTACTGCAAATAACAAAGCGTGGAACAAGAGCAGAGGGAATCAACTCTTTCAGCAGCCTTCCTCTAAGGATGTGTATTTAATTCCCCCCATTCTCCTGAGTGCAAAACCAGCAGGAAGGTCCCAGAGCCCCCCAGAGCAGAGGAGCAAGCTGGCAAGGCAAGCTTTCAGTGGGGAGATGCAGTCACAGAGCTCCAAGGCTGATGTTTCCCCTCTCCCCCCTCCTGTGTTGGCTCCCCCCAGCTCTGGGGCTGTTGTGACGTAAAGGACTCCCAGCGAGTGACCCCCGTGGCAAACCTGTAAAACATTAGACAGCATGAATAAGAAGTCTCTTATTAGGCCTGCAGCTGGTGGGATGCAGACATATGGCAGCAGGGATGTTTTGGAAGAAAGGCATGGCTCGACAAAGAACCCAGTCTCCCGATAAAGGTTTACACTGGCGCTTTCCTGTGTTTACGATACCATATGCCAGGGCCATGGCCTCTTTTTTCATCATATTGTTGTTTAAATTTTTTTCTAAACCTAATCAGCCCTCAGGTTGAGGAGTCTGAAAAGCAGAAACTTGATCTCGATGTAAGTTTTTTTCCTTAGCGTTCTTTGACAGGAGTTACACTCTTGTGACTGCCTGAGCTCAAAGCTGCTTTCATGTCTGAAGTGAAGTAAGTTTGTCAGGACCAATTGTTCCTGTTATGGGAAGAAAGTTTTATTTTTAAGAACGTTCTCAGAATAGATTCAATATTGCCTGCCTTTTTGGTTGGTTGGGTTTTTCCCCTCATGTAGATATTCAATCTTGTTTGCTTGCTTGCTTTTTTGCTGTGTTAGTTTAGTATTACAGGACAGTGTAAGCATGGCTGTTTTCAAGAAGGGTTGCTATTTGAGTGTGTTTTTAAAACCTCTTTCCCTGAGAGCCTCACAATCTCAATAATAAGCTTTTCTTAGGTCCAGGCATCTGGTCTCTGGTTGAAGAGCTGCACAGTCATGCTGTTCCTCTATCAGTTATGTGATAACTGGTACTTTAAATAATCATCCTTGACCTTTTTGTAGTCTTTCTTGATTGATAGGTTAAATCCATATTTACAGTGGTAGCCAGAGAGGCTTTTGTTCAAGTGTAACTGCTGGTTTGGGGTTTTGTTATTTATAGAACAGTAGCCCTTAGGATTTCCCCTTGGAAATTGGCCCCATTGTTCCAGAGGCAGCACAGAACCAGGACAGAACTGCACTTTCTTCTGCCCCAGAGAATTTTCAGTCAAACTGAGTTTTGTTGGAGGAAAGTTCTACCTTGATCTGATTCAATACCACCTGCCCCCCATGTGTTATGCCGAGTGTAAGAATTTCTCTTGCATTGGGAAATTAATGTTTTAAAATGCAGCGAGTTGTTTTTCTGGCTTTTTTCCAGCTGCATTCAGTGACAAAGCAACTCTTTGGCTGCTGAAAATTGAGGTGTTGGAACTGTATTGACTGTGTCCTCTTAAGGGCAAAAAAATTCCTCCAGCAGTAGAGAGTTCCCCACTTTTTAGCAGTCAGGAGTTTGTTGAGCAATGCAAATTGTGAGGTAAAAACTGAAAAGAAATGGTAGTAGCATAGGAGACATGCTAATGAAATTAAAAAACAACAAGAGTGAAAAAAAGGAAATCTAGGCTCTTCTTTTTCACTTTTTTCTTGACTACTTAAGATACAAATTAACCTTGTCTCATACCTCCTCCATATCTTGGGCTTTTTCTTCTGGTTTTGGCCAGAACCTGACAAAAATCATGAATGAACTCCACCCTGGTACAGCTAATCCCATGGACCTTTTCTCTAAGTGAAGTTACTTTTTCCTGTTGTTCCCACAGGGACTTGGGAACAATTAGAGGAGATTGGTAAAGAAGATTGGAGCAGCTAAATTGGCCAGTTCATCACTGTCTCTTGCTTGTTTGCCAGATTTAGGAGTGGATTTTGCATCCCTTTGTAGAAGTGTGGCCTTTAAAAAAAACCCCAGAACAACCAGATAAAAGAAACAGTGAGCACTTGTCTGCTCACTGAGCAGTTAGCTGTATCAGCTAGACAAAAAGGTGAGTTATATGTACTGTCCTGAAAAAGTGAAATTCCTCCCTGGGATGGAATCCTGGACTTAGGTCTCCTCCACACACAGCAAAACAAAACCAGCCCTGTGTTTGCCCCGTTCCCAGCACATTCCTGGTTTGGGTTCATTGTTTGGTTACCTGCTGGTTGTATGAACATGGAGGATATTCCTTCTCCTGCCTCTGCCTCCCATCCCAACACAGGATTGCAGCAGATTTTTGGCCTGGATGGGGCTTGCTGTGCTCCCTGGGCTGTAGATCTGACTCTGACCTCGTTCTGTCTCTGCTCTCTGGTGTCTGCATCCTGTTAGATCTCCCAGGCCCTTGGTCCTTCCAGCTGGGCACTTTGGGAGTGTTTCTTTGCTGTTCTGCCCCAGGGACACGTTTGGCTGGGCAGGAGCAGTGGGGCTGGACTTGCTCCTGTGCTCCAGGGTGCCTGCAGTGCTCTGGGGTGGGGTGATCCATCCCTGAAAGCAGGGAGAGGAAGGACACCAGGGTTCAGTGTTGTGGGTTCTCCTAGAGCACAGCTCTCACAGGACAGTCTCCAGGTGAGCATCAGCTCCTGCTCATGAGCCTCTCCTCACTCCCTCTCCCTGCCCTCCTCCCAGCTGTGCAGCTTCTGCATCCTGGCCTTGGAAACACTGAGCAGCCTGTAAATTCTGAAAATCTGGCCACTCTCTGTAAATCAGAGCTACCCAACAGCCAGATCTACAGCCCAGTCACCAGATTTGCAAGAAGGACTCAAAGCATTTCAGGAAACACAGCCTGAATATCTTGAGAAACTCTGGGAGTACAGTTTGACAGCAGCAGAAAAGCTCATTAGAGTCAGTAAACCCTTTACAGCCTGAAACAATTGTGGGGGTTTTTCCCCCTGAAGTTTTGGGCTTTTTCTTCTTTTCAGATTTTAATTTCAACACACTTCAGTAAAACAAAACTAAAATGCTAGAAATGTCCTAGACATCGAAATACTGAAAAAGGATGTCCTGATGTCTCAAAAAAATCCTCCTTCTCCCTTCAAGTACTTGTATCAAAACCAAAATCTTTAGCTAATTCAATTTGTGAAGCATTTGAGTTTTGAAGAAACTCAGGTTTAATTCTTCCAGTCAAGTCAACTGGTTGTGTTATTTGCTTATATGCAGGTGCTCTTTGCATTCTTGCATGGGGACAAGGAATTAGTCTGAACCTCCACAAGATACTTCATATTAATCACAAATAAATAACCAGAAAGCTATTTCATTTAAAAAAAAAAAAAAAAAAACCAAACCCAAAAAGTCTTGTGTATTAGGATGTGAGGGCATTAAATCTGTAATATCCAAAGTGCATTTTTAACTCTTCAAACAAAGACTTGGCATAAGTTTGTGCTGTAAAAGAGTAGGAATTTTTGTGCTGTTCTGTATTGTTGCAACAGCAGATATTTAGGCAATAGATAAGCTACTGGGTAAATTTTCACATGCTTTCTGACCTTCCTGATGCTGGCATTGCCTACTCTTCTCAAGTAGAACTGAGATAATTCGGCCCTTGAGATAAAGACGGAGAGATAAATTTATTTTTAGCATGAGCTTGCTTTAGTTCTGGCATTTTGTTCTGTCCTGCCCATCCTCCTGAGTGGAAGGATGCAGCTTGTTTATTATGTTTTACCATATCTGCTCTTCTGGCTTTTGATTCCAGGCAGAGCTGAGGTTTTCCCTTCGGCAGGGTTCCCACCAGTGCAGGGCCAGCAGATCACACATCAGCCATCAATACCCAGTCTTCAGCCCTTGTATTTATTTTTTTCTCCTCTTTGCAGTCCTGGTAGTTAAAAGCCTTCTTTCTCTCTTAGAGGAAATGTAGTTTCTTTCTTCTTTTTCTTTTTTTTTTCTTTTTTTTTAAATAATTTTGAAGTTTTATTGTATTTTTCTATGATTCAGATCCCAGGAAGAGAAATTTCTAAGCAAACTTGAAATGCTGTAATTTTTACAGCTGCAGAAAACAACCAGCTGTGTCTTCTGTAAGTTACAGTAAGAGCATTTAGTGCTGTTGTCTTTAGAGATTCCAAATGTTTTGAGTTTATCAGTGGGGGCACTACCTGTATTTCCATACACTCTTTTTTTTTCTTCATGCTGTCTATTGAATATTGTGGAAAATGTTGGTAGCATTATGCATATCAAGGCTGGACAGCACTTTTTAGTCATAAGGCCAACAAAATGTGGCATTAGAAGCAATGATGATGATCTTTGATCATCTTTGATCATCTCTTCCTCAATGTCCCACTCCAGACTGCCACTGAGAAGGCTCAGTGGGAAGACAAGTATAAGGTTAGGAAAACCATTTAGGATATATACATTTTTATTGATGTTCTATATTTAGGTATGAGAAGGGGAGTTATTTTTTCCCTCTTCTGTAGTTCTCCCAAGCTCACAAAGCAGCTGTTTCTCAGCCTCTGTCGCCCTTGCCTGAGCTGAAGTTGTTGGTGGCCCTGGTTTTCCTTCAAGGAATCTTTGTCCTAATAAAGGGATTTTTTTAGAGGTCCCAAGGCACACAGACACTGAATATCCAGAATGCAACTGCTTATCTGCTGGTAGCATGCTGGTGGAATATGGCCTTTATACTAAAAAAATAGGTAAACTGTAATTATCTGGGATTTCTCTTCCTGAAAAAAAAGAATTGCACAGAAAAATTGGAAGTGGAAGAGAAGAAAAATGGAGCTCTTCTCATGAACACTGATCTTTATCTCTTTAACTCTTTATCTCAAGCTCTTGTCATGTCAGAGATGCTTCACACACCTCAGTGAATCAGAGGGCTTTGGGAGAATGCTTTCTGTCCTGGCATTTTGGCTCTTTGTCTCTTCCTGTTGCTGTTCATCTCTGCATCCATGGGCAGGGCTGGAGTGGACTCCATGTCCTGAAAGCCTGGGGAAGGTTCAGCCCAGGCCTGGAGCACACCTGTAAAGTTTCTACTTTGCTTAAGTTATCTTCTCTAGCTGAAGTCCTCTTAACTGAGCAAAGAGGATTGCAAGATGCCTGAGTTCAGCCCAGATACGGGAAATAAACTTTATTTTTTAATCCTTTGAGTTTTTCTAACTTTCCTGTTTCTCTGTCTTAAAATGCACTTTCTCAAAAAGGAAGGTTGTTGGTACATGAAGCCTGTCCTCCTTCTGATATTTAGAGGGCTGAACAGTTCGTTTTCAGAAAGAGTGATAAGATCTCCTGGCAGCCAAAAATAAGAATAATTCTGTTCCCTGGTGTATACCCTTGACTCCCCCCAAAAAAGAACTTGGACATAAATAGTTGATCAAAACAAAGCCTATGGTCTGATCCCATGAACTGAAGATATTTAGTTTCTATTCCCAGTTTTGCATTGCTGTGCTGGGTAAATGCCTCGATTCTCCATCTGTGAAATGGAGATAAATCCATTTTTTTTTCCTCAGGAAGGTTCTGTCTGAGTTAACAACTTTGTATGGTGGCCTGGAAATGCTTTAGAAGTGGGTGCTACTAAGATTTCTCAGATTTGCAGCTGACAGATGATAGCAGGGAGAGACTCAAAGCCATCTTACAAAGACTCAGACTAATTGTGTTTAAGCACGGCTCCCAGCAGACCAGGCTGGTTCCCAGGCACAGGAGGGAAAACAAAGGACAGACAGCCTCCAGGCCAGGCTGAACTGATGAAAATATTGGTAGCATCAGGGGCTCAGGACTGAATCTGTAATCAATACAGATCTGGAGAGCTCCTTTTTCATAATCAGAACACCAGAACTGCACAGCCACTTAGCACTGAGCAAAGCTTCCCCCTCCTCCCCCTACCTTTTTTTTTCCCTTGTTTGTTTTGATAGTTAGAAATACAAATACCTTTCAGTGTGGGCCCTCCTGATTAGGATAAAGTGATATATTTCTAGCAAAATAGCATTTTTGCACAAATTGAACATAAGATGAAAGAAAAAGTACTTAGGACACAGGAAAAAGGAATTTAAATTACTTTTTCAGGAACAAAATGAAGGGACTGAGGGCACTGTAATGAAATTAATAGAAAGAAAGCTCTTATTTCTCAGGCAGTACTGAACAGCTTGTCAGTAAGAAGGGGAAGCACTGCTTTTATTGATGAAATTTGCATTAAAATATATTTCAGCAGGATGCAATGCTAGATTACTCAAGGAATAAAATTCTGGGGGAAAAAAGGACCAATGGTGGAGGGACAAGTAGTTACACAAATAAAAGACAAAAAATTTCAGAATTTTCTGTTTTGAATTGAGGGACCTTTTTACACACAGCTTATTCCTTTCACCACAGAAATGGTATTTAATTTTGTTGAAGCCCGTTTCTGAAAGGCTGATTAGTCCAAATATATTTTCAATATGGGGTATTCTTCCAGCAAAGAACATTTCAGCAGTTTTCACATGATTCAGTCCAGCTGAACCAAAATTAGGGGCTTGAAACAGAGGTTCAGCTGCCATATCTCTCCTTTGAGGTCAGCCCTTCCAGAAAGGGCTCCTTTCCCCTCTGTGCTGCTCTGCCTTTCTCCTCCTCACTCTGAAATGCCTCCTGGTACATCCATTTGCACCATGACCCCCCAAATACTGGATATTCTGTGCACCTTTTACACCATGATAGAGACACCACCTTTGGTGGTCTCTGCTTTTGCTGTCAGCAGTGCTGTGACACCATGGAAATGTGATGGAAATGGGGCTTGGGTGACCACATGGAATGAAATGTTGGACAGACAGTGCTGCAGGAGAATGAATTTTATGCTGTCCCTCTAAGAAAACGTACATGGTTTTATTTAAAAATAAAATCTGAGAAGCAAAGCTCATTGAGAGTCAGAGTGGTTTGAAAGGCAGTGTTTCAAACCATGGAAAAACCTGCAGCCATTGTGAAAAATCTGTCTTTACTTTGATTTCTAGGAGCCTCCACTGAAACCACCCTTGTCAGGGTGGATGAAGGTGCCTGGCAATTCCCCCTTGCACAGCACAAGCCCTGTATTCCTCTTGCTGGCTCTTGCCTGTTTATACCCAGCAGCATCTCTGCAATCCAGATGGGGCAGAGCCCATGTGACAGCCTGTGTGTGTGGTTTGGAGCAGCAGATGGGTGCCAGTGACAAACTGTTGCCTGTGTAGGCACCTACCTAGAGCTGACTCAGAGTCCTGCCTGTGTTCCTGTGCTGTTCCTGCACTCTGGGATAGCAGAGGGCACTGCCAGGGCTTCTGCATCTGCAGCTCCACCTGACTGCTCAGGGATCCCGTGCAGGCATCCAGGGTTCAGTGCTGATCTCTGTTGCACAGCTGGCAACAGGAGAAACACGCAGGTTCCAGAGCAGCAGTTGAATCTCCAGGCAGGACCAACCAAAAGGGCCCTGCACTTCTTTATTCTCTTATGTTTATATCTTTCTAAAGACAATCAGGGATTGGTGAAAGAGGTTGCCACCTCTGTAAGTTCACAGGATAAAGACATGGTCAATCATCTTTCTCCACCCCGGGGGAAAGGAATGAAAAACAATCTACAAGTGCAAAACAATCCCGGCCAGTTAGGAAAAACAAGGACCATGTTTACAGAAAATGCATGGGAAACTTGTACTACAAAGTTCCAACCATGGAACCCTGCAAAGCAGGGCGACAGGTGTCTGTTTGTGATGTGCCTCCTGTCTGGGAAAGCACAGAGCGTACTGAATCATACAGGGAGAAAAGCAAGGTGGGATTGGTTTGATGTTCCAGCTCCTTAGTAAAGGGAGATCTCACTTTGGTGTCATTTCAGTTCCCCAAGTGGGGCTGTCACCTGGCATTTCATGCCCTGTTTGAGTGCCTTGCCCTGCTCTGCTCTAGCTCTGATTGTGTTCTGCAGGAAGAGGAGAGTGATGGAAAGGGAAGTGCACTGGGGGAGGAGAGAATGGTGTTTGTGCTGTGATCTCACAGCTTTCAGTATTTCAATGTGTGATCAGCTGGCACAGGGGGTCACGCAGAGTCTGGCAGCATGACCCCAAAGGAGATTGGTGCCAATTCCAGCAGAGGGGAGATCTGTGACCCAAATGCATTTTTGCATGCATTTCAACTGGACTGACACTTATAATTGTAGGGTGGGAGAACCTAAAATGTGTGTGTGGCTTATTTCCTTGAGCTAGGCCCTTTGGAGTCAGCAGGGTCACCAGTGCTGCAGCCATGCATGCACATGCACTTGCAGGGTTGGGAATGCACTTAGCACAGGGTTTGGTGTCTGACTCATGGCATTGATTTAAACCCCACCAATTCTGCAGTTTCTCTGTGTGTTAGTCCTGACAGCTCTGCTGTAAGGCCTGACTGGGCCATCAAAAGCAAAGCCCTACTCTGCCAGTGCTCTGAGCTCTGCTCATTCCCTAGAGCCACCGAAGTTTGGTGCCTGTGGTCCCATAAATTTGAGGCAGGTGATCAAATCCTACTGCTCTCTGGCTGAAACACATATTCTGTGGCCAGGAATTCGCATGTAAATGTCAGTGGGAAATTACTATGAATTTTCTGTGTGACAGCTGGTTTTTTTTCCTTTATTTTAAACCATGTGGTTGCAAGGATGAGTAGAAAAGATGCCTGGTTTGCTGCTGGAGAGACATCTGAGCCCCATGTGAGCTCCCTGCCGAGGACAGTTGGAGGAGATGGGAGAGCTGGGCTGCTTGGGGATGGAGTGGGTGAAATGTGTCGTGCTGGAAGAAGATCACTGAGCTGATTTAATTAGTTCTGTTCCAGAGGATTCATGTTTGCTCGGGTCACTGCTACATTCATCTATTTGCTTTTTTTCCCCCCTCTTAGCAATAGACAAATGCAGGGTGATAATTAATTTGGCAGGTTGATTGAGATTGGGTGGCAGAGAGGGGAGTTTTCCTGGATGAGTGATGAAGCATCGCTGGTTGAGCTTAAAGTGAATAGTCTGAAATAGAAAGTAGTTAGTATAAAATCCCCCCAAGGGTGTGTTTAAACTGAATGTACTTTGGAGTTTTGACATTGAGGTTTTTTAGTAAGCTACCAGACTCTACAGTGTAATTTTAGAACATTTGCTAGCTGGGATCGAGCTGTTGAAATGTCAGTGCTATTCTTCTGCTTTGTGAAACCTCAAAAGCAGGAAAATGGGGTGTTATTGAAAGAAGTGGCTTGTTTGTGTGGGTGTCAGGCTGGAACAAGCCTTGCCAGAGCAATGCTTTTTCCCTTTTGCAGGCCACCTCTGGAAGCTGAGGCTTCACCTGGCCAGCCTCAGTGCTGCCCTCAGGGTGGGGGAAGGCTGTGTGGGTCAGTCTGCTTTGTGGGAGGCCAAATTAGCTTAAAATTTTCATTATTTCATCGCAGCTATCCCTCAGTGCTGCCATTAAAGTTAATGCATTTCAGGAAAACGAGCTGCTGAAATTGTGTTCCATTTCTGGCTTTCTGCCCCACTGTACTGTGGCCTCACCAGGGACCAGTTCCTGTGGTCACCGTGCTTTGTGTTTCACACCAGAGGGAACTAAGTTGCCACATTACCATGAGCAAAGTCTGTTTTTTTCTTTTCAGGAATTGGTTGTGGTATCACAAGGGATCTGATTTGGTCAGGCTGCTGGGTTCTGCTGCTTACAGCATTGCCAGTTTTGGGGGACAGTGGCACTGCCACCTTTCACTTCTCTGACCAAGCACTTGGACTTGGGATGTTTTCTCTCTCAGTCTCTACCTCCTTCCTTTTTCTAAGTGACTGCTCTCTCTGCTGAGGGGTCTGGGTTGGCAGCTGTGACAAAATGCCATCCTGTGTGCACGAGGGAAGGACAGAGGGGACATGAGCAGGTCACATGTGTCCCTGTCCCTGCAGTGGTGGCTCAGTTCCCTTGCACTGGAACCCTTGCTGAAACCTCCCTCCTCACTCAGGCCTAAGGGCTTTTTTCTCCTGAGACTGCCACTGAGGATGTCAATTCAATGATGATCTGGGGGTTTGTTTGGGTTGTTGCTTTTTTTTTTTTCCTGTGAGGTAGACACCCACTGGGAATCGAATTGGAAAATTCCCCTTTTTTGCAAACTACCAGAGAATGGTCAGCTGTGTGATTAAGGCACTTCCTAAACTCATTGGACCAACTTGCCTTCCATATGAGCTGTGGTGATCTGTGCTCACATTGAGGGTGATCCACCTGAAATCAGAGCTTGACTGAAAAATCGCTGAAACGTTTATCTGCTTTTTCCAGTGAATTTTTAATTGCTGGCCAAAGAGACATTCCCTGTATCTTAAAGACATTTCTTTGGAAGCAGAGACCCTTCTGTGCACTGGTAACTGTCCCAAAAGGGCACACATCACCTTTGAGGTTTGTGTCAGCAACACAAAATGCAGATACAACCTGTGTGACACTAGGATCTCTGAAAAGATGGAAAGTGAGAGGAAAACAATGCACTAAAGAGAGAACAGTATTGGGAACATGCATTTCAGAGCAGATTGTTTTGTAGAAATCTTTAGATTCCTTAAAAATGGATTTTAGATACCTGGACATGATTTCAGACTATGCTAACTCTGCTGCAGTAGCTGTGTAATTTATCAAGCTTGTGCCAGCCTTGGTACTGGGAATGGGATTCTTAATGCACAGTTAATGACTCCCAGTGGGGAAAAAAAAAAGTAAATAAGCTTTCTGACTTTTTCTAGGAACTTAATTGCACCAGAATTGCACCAGAATGGACTTGACTGTGTAGCTTTGCAATCCAGGAGCTCCATGTGTGTACTGTGAATAGCAAGCTACATTTAAATAGTAATTTTCTCCTTTTTATCGATCTACTTTTGCTCTTTTGTTAACTTGCTGTTATGTTTAAGCATCTTGACGTTGTTGCCCTGGCATTCCCATACTGAGGAATCTTCTTCTCTAAGTGAATGTAAATTATGGCTGGGGCTGAGGTGGGAGGATATCAGAGTAGCTGTGCCCACAGTTTTTATCTCACCAGGATGGATATTTTTCTCTAAGGCTTTGATTTTCATGACTATGCTCAGGATAGGAAAATGGCTATATTAAATATTTGGTGAACACTTCAGCTTGTGGATTACTAGTCCAGATCAATATGCCTATTATTAATGTACCAGATCAGTTCAAGGGGATAATAAATCTATTTATGATCGGTTTAATTGCCTTACTCATTTATTCTGAAATTAAATATGCAGATTAAGATCATTAATTTAGGAAGCCTTTGTTCGAAAATCTGCATTACATCTGCAAGTAACTCTTTTTGTGACATCCATCCTTGAGGATCACTGAAGAATAAGAATTGCTTACAAAAAAAAAAAACAAAAAAGGGCAAAAACCCAACCACCACCTCCTCCTCCTCCCTCCCTCCCACTCTCCTCAGAATCAGGTCTTTTCTCTATTTTACTACAGCTCTGCCTCCCAAACCTGTTGTTTAAAATCCTCTTTGATGTGTGAAGGATTAATAGGGACCTGAGAAATTCAGTGGTAGGAGTGAAAATAATAGAAACACGCATGGATTTGTTTTACTACTGTCATCTGTTTAAGTAGTTGTGACAAAAATTTGTATAAAACCAGATACAGGGTGTGGAGGTGGATATTCCTGTGCCTTTTCTTTTTCCCACCTACATGGTTTTTTCTTTTTTTTTTTTTATTTCCCAGCAGCTTCACATTCTCTGAAGTTAAACCTGCTCATTTTCAGGGATGCTTTGGAGCAAGGGGCAGAGCAGCTGCCCTGAGCCACTGCTGGCAGCTTGCTGTGTCACACATCCTTGTGTCCCCTGCCCCACCGTGAGGAACCCAGGATCCCTGAAGAAGTCAGATGCAGTTTATTGTCTGGAAATAAAAAGCGCCTATGCTGCCATGAGGAATTCCTCCAAAATGCAGTCTCTTGCTGTCTCTCCCAGTGCCAGATGTGATCTCATTCCTTTGGAGCTGAGTCCCTGGTTTGGAGTTTGGGATGGTTTCTGTGCCCTGCCTGTGGGACAGTCACTGCTGGTGCCTTTTGGGGTGTCCCCTGCCCATCTGCCTCCTCTCAGCCTTGCTTCCTTCCCCAAGTGCCCTATTTTCTCCACTCCCTGCTGCCACAGTGGCTCACTGTGCTGCTCAGTGTCTCAGCAGAGTGTGCCTGGTGTATCAGTGCTCTGTGCAGCCTCTGGCACTGCTCTGCTGCCTTGCTTGACCTCCCAGCCACGTCCTGAGAGGGATGGAGGAGGCAGCTCCCTCCAGGACTGCCACTTCCAGAGCACTGAACTGCATCCCTGCGTGGGGCTCAGGCTGCAGGGAAGGCATTCACTGCAGCTCCTCTTGGTTGTACCTCGCTGCCCCTGCCCCCAGTCCAAAGCAATGCCAACTTCCAAAGTGTTTCTGCCTCTCTGCTTAGGTTTAAAAAGCTTATCTCTGCTTCCAGCTCTTGTCCAGCATCTCAGAAACCTTTGAAACAATGTCTTTGGTTAGGAAGCAGCTGAATGGCTCTTAAATGCTCGCCCCCAATTTATTAATTTGGTTGGTTTGTTGTGGTGAATTATTTTGTTTGGTGTTTTTGTTTGTTGGTTTTTTTGTTTTTTTTTTTAACCAGTCGTGGAACTGAGGCTGGCCCTGGTGATTTGCAGGCCTAGAAGATGTTGGGAGCATTTGGGTGGAGAGTTTCCTCTCCCAGTGGCTGTGATGACACGAGCACGCAGCTCACACATCTGGCTGAGGAACACAGCTCCAACATCTTGTGCTTCGTGCTGACCCTGGCAGCTGGCCAGGGCTTGTGGAAAAGGGATTGTTTTTCCAAATCCTGGAGCCCTTTGCTGTCTGTGTCACAGCCTGTGTGTGATCGCTCTCACCACACAGCAAGGAGGGCATCCCTGACACTTTGGGTGCCTCAGGGCAAGGTGCACTTGTGCCATTTGGTGGAGGAGGTGGGCAGAGCAGCCATGCAGTTGCTCACTCCCCTGTTATGTTATCTGAATCTGGCAGTGGTGAATCTCTGCAGCTCCAGCCTGCTTAGCTGCTCCTGCTGCTGGTGTCCACCCCAAAACTGCCCTCCCTAAATCAATAAATCATCTCATTTGTCTTGATCACCATGAAAATGCAGGGAACAGTCCATTGGATAGAAGGAATCCTACTCAAAATAGCATGTGCAAAAACACCCTCTTAGTTTCTGTGTGACCTGACTCCTGCATGTTTGTAAAAATAAATATTTCCTCTAATATGTAATCAAGGAAATAATTTGTGCTTTTTTCTTTTTTTTCTCTTTTTTTTTTTTTCTTTTTTTTTTTGTTACCAAAAAAGGAACTTATCGGGAACATTTTGTGCCTCCATGCTGGTAACAAACAGTTTCTTCTTACCAGTGGAAATGCAATCCTGGCTGGAGCATGGCTAATACCCATTCAGTCAGAGAGTATGGATCAGACTGTGCCCCATTCAGCACAAGCTGTGAGGAGGCAGTGTCAAAGAGCTCAACAGTGGGACACTGTTTCACGTCCTCAACATGCCCATTCAACTGAATCTCCTCCAAAGAGGGAAGATGTTGTGCTCCTGTTTAAATAGAAGCTCTGCTATTTTGGTGAAGGTTGAAACCAGGTGCCAGCCTGATTGGATACTCCTATCTTGCTCTTCTGGATGCTGATTCCCAAATATAAAGAACTCTTAAAGCTGCTGGCTACCACCCAGCCAAAACTTCTCATAATCTCATTGGTAATTCATTTTTGCCACTACTAAATGCTCTAAATCCTTGCAGGAGTGGCAAAAAGGCTTTTTTGCAGGTTCTCAGCTGTTTGGGAGAGCTCAGGCTGCCCTCCATGTATCACAGCCAGTTCAACAGGGAGTGTTGGATGCAGGTGTTTGGCTCTCAGATGGGGCAGAGGAGCAGTTTCTCTCACATTCCTGTGCTGTGTCTTGTGTTCACCTTCCAGTAGAGAGAGCAGGACTCTTTTATATTCACTGCAATGGAAATGAGGTGTCCAGCCACAGCCTGAATCTAAAATCCAAGGGAAGGAGCCAGTGAGCTGGGGCAAGGCCCTCATGTGCATTTGGACTGTGTGATTCTGCTGCAGTCTTTTTGAATCCCATTTATTGTCTTTGGTGACTGCTGGCTGATTAAGCTCACTTTTGTCATCCCCATCTACTTGTTTTCAGAACAGTAAAAGTGTTGTGTGTTTGTAAATATATGTTGAAATAAAATTCCAGAGTAATAGACTATAATCTGAGTAGAATCAGAATAGAGTTTGAATTGATTTAAAGGGTTTTATTAAACACTAAATATAACTATTTCATTAGTCCTCTTAAGGACTTACAAGGAAAAGATCTGCTCATTCCCTCGAATGAAAGTGGGCTGAGTGTCATATTTGCTTTAATAAATCCATGTGGTTTCAAAATGCTGTTGCATTCTGCTGCTTTCAAAAAATACACATGGGACTGCTTTTATTTTAAATATTAGGATTTACTCCTGACTTGTGCCCAGTTGGGGAGCTCCTTATAATAAGATTATGCCTTTTCTACTTCTCTGAGTGATTTTTGGCATTGGGGTTTTTTTGCTTTGTTTATTGGAGGTTTTTTTATCTCGTTTTTTTTTTCTTTCCAGCTATTGCATAGTTAGCAGTATTGCTGTTTCAAGGGTGCTAAAATTAAAACCTCAGACCAGAAAAGATTATATATGGGAAAAACAGAACTTAAAAACAGCTAAAAAGGTTTGAAAAGTCATCCTTTACTTTCTGTCTTTTTATTTATTTAGATCTTCTACAATATGTGTGGATCACATTTTCCTGCAGTTCTCTAATAATAAGGAGGCTAAGAATTACGGTTTATGAATTTTAATGAAAGTTGAAATCCTTATGTAATCATTTGCTGGGGCTTTAATTAAATAACCATATAGGAGAAGAGCTGCATTTAGAGAGGCGAGGGTTGAAAATGCTAATTTTTAAAGGGCTTTGTTCTGCTTTAACATGGATACCTCAGATATCTAATGCAGACAGTCCTTTATACCATTCCTTACCCCTTTGGAGGTGGTGTTGCATTAGTGAACATAAGTTTTAAAACCATAAGCTGAGAAACTTCATGTTTATAGTAAAACCCTGAAATTTAGAGCCTAGGCCAGCACCCTACATCTTCAAAAGGAGATGAGTCCTTTCACTTCTCTTTTTCTGTCTGGGGCTGGGATTTTGGTATTGGGGTCTTTTCCATTCCTGCCTCCTCTTGCACTGACAGTCCTCACCCTCAGCTGGAATGGGGGAGGGTTTTCCCTGGAGACCTGTAAGTCAGAGTTTGGGGTAGAACAAACCAGTTGGTTTTATTGAATCCCATGGTTTTGTGCATTCCTGAACGTGCAAGAATCATTCTTTTTCTGCTGAAAGCTGCTTTCATCTGTAAGTATTAAAACTGTCAGGGATGGGTTTCCAGGACAGTTTCAGATGAAATGTAAAGTAGCTCCTTTTCTTCTAAGAGAGGCTGCATGCATATGAGCTGTGTGGGAGGTTGATTTCAGTTTTATCCCTTCTTTGCTGCTGCTGGTACTCTTAGCCTCAGTTGCCTGGTCAGTAAAAATAATAAATTTGATGTTCTGAGGCTGTTTATCATCACTCTGGACCAAATTGATTCCAGAGGACTTTCAGAGGAGGTGGTGGGGTCTGGAGCAAACCCATCTGTCAGTGATAGACATAAATCCCCCTACTTCCAAATGTATTTTTATGTCAGTATCTCTGTTTTCATGCATGCACCAATTAAATAGTATATTATTTTCTTTTTCCATGATTTCAGAAGGTTGACTCACTCAAATGGATTTATGCACACGCTCTGTTTTTTTCTGAGAGTACTTGCTTTGTTATTTAGTTTGAGGTTTTTTTTGTTTTTCTGAGGGTTTTGTTTGTTGGTTTGGTTTGGGGTTTTGTTTTTGCTTTTAATTCTGGTCTTTTCATCTTTTGATTTCTATTCAGCTCGTGGAAATTGTGATTTCCACCTAGCCCAGTAGCTCAGGCATACTGGCTTTCCTCCTTTTTCTGGGTATCATGTTCCAGCACTTACTGTTTGTTCATGAAAACAAATCAGGTTCAGAAGTAATTGAGCAGAGTGTAGCTTGTTGAGCTAAAGGGTGTCACACTGTGGCAATCATCCCTCTGTAGGATGCTGGCCTGGCAGAAATTTTGTTATAACCTCTGAGGTTTTCTTCTTTCTGTCTTAAAGCTTGAAGCCTTTTTGTGTGGTATCCTTTTAATTTCATTTTTCATTCCTTCACTCCTTTGTTACTAGGGACCACCAGATGCCAAGAACATTCGAGCATGAGATGAGCATGGTTTTTTCAGATTATGGGGGAGTATAAAAATGGGAGGAAAAGGTTGGCTTCATAGGTCATAGATTTCACTATAATGCTTGAAAACAACTTCATTGTTTTAACTGGTGACAGCCACAGCCCATGTCACTCAGCAGAATATCCTGAAACAGGGAGAGAGATCAGTGGTTTGGGCATTGTTTGATGCTGGGGACAACAGATCTGTCAGCAAAAGTATAAATATGGCTCATTCCACCAAGGCACCTTTGCAGAGAAATTAAATTGGACAAGGCCTGTGTAATTTGCTGTGAGGAGTTTTGCTCATAAAATGGTGACAAAATAAGCAAGGGGTCACTCTGTTGGTTCCAGTGAAATTGTGACTGCTTCCCTTGACTTTGACTTCCTTCTGTCAGTGATGTCAATAGTCAGACACTGGGAAATGAGCAAGGATGAGATGTTACAACCTCTGGGCTCACTTTTACTGCAGCATTGGCTGCTGCTGCAACACCCAGTCTGGGGAGCACCCCAGGACTGCCCACACCTGGTGCAGGGGCAGGATTAGAGATGGGGAAACAAAAGGTACCAGCAGGAATTGGCTGTGGGGCTGAAATCTCACTGTGGAGACATGAAACACCAGGCAAGAACAGGGATCAGGATGAGCAAACTGTACCTAGAGGTGAATGAATGTTTAAGGGGGCTTGATTTAGGTGTGAGGATTAGTGGTGAGCATGAGTAACCACCCTGGCACCGTGCAGCAGGCTGGGCTCCTGGGGCTGCCTGCACTGGGAGCATCCCTGCACTGGGGAACAGGAACTCCAAGCCTGACTTGTGACTGTACCTCTCATTTTTGGTGGCAGTAATAAAGCAACCTTTCACTTTTCAGTGAGCTGTGGATTCAGTGAGGGTAGGAGCATGAAAAGCCTGGCAGAGGGATTGTTGCACTGCTGGCAATGGAAGAAACACTCAGGCTTCAGAGGAGCAGTTGAAGCACCAGGCAGGACACCCAAAAGGGGCCTGCCCTTCTTTATTCTCTCATTTATATCTGTTTCTAAAGACAATCAGGGATTGGTGAAAGAGGTTACCACCTCTGTAAGTTCACAGGATAAAGACATGGTCAATCATCTTTCTCCGCCCCAGGGGAACAGAATGAAAAACAATCTACAAGTGCAAAACAATCTTGGCCAGTTAGGAAAACAAGGACTGTGTTTCTAGAAAATGCATGGGAACTTCTACTACAAAATTGCAACCATGGAACACTGCCAAAAGCAGGGTGTCAAGGGATCTTATTCTGCACTTGGGTTTGAAGGTGTGGTGTGTTCTGCCAGGTGTCTGTGGAGCCTGGAGAACCACAGAGGCCACAGCCAGGCCTGCAACATTAATCCTTTTTTCTTAACTGTGAGCTTTGTTTTTTTGTGCTAATTCCACTGATAGGAACCTGGAGGTAAAGATAGCCTTTACCATGCTGGGAATCACAGTGGTCAGACTCAAGCTAAATTAATTTTCCTTTAGCCAAGTAAACTAATAAAGCAGGAGTTACTTCCTCCCAAGGCACAGGGGCTAAGAAGTAAAAGTGAGGGTTTTTTTTTGGTGCAGAGAGGCAGGAGCCACAGAGGAAGGACAGGTATGAGGCTCTTTGAAGCACATAGCCTTTGGTATCTGCATCTCTTGGTAGATTTTGCAAACCAGTTATTTACTGAGGCCAGCTTTTCCTAAACATCAAAGCTGTGCTTCACACAGTGATGGAGAACAAATAGGGAAACCCAGCACAGCCAGTGTTTACACCAACAGTACATGGAAAATAGGAAATAATTGCAGTAAAATCAGTCACAAGGCTATATCAGGTAAAAAATTGATGTGACATATCTGATCTTTGATGCCCATCTGCATGTGTGGTTTGTCTCCAGTTATGAAGGCAGAATAGTTGTAACAAATAACTTAAAAACAAGGGGCCCTTGGGAAAGGGAAAGGGTAAGTAGGAACAGTTGATGGAGAAGATAAAAAAATACAGGAGATGCATGTGGCTTTCCTCATTTTGTAAAGTAGTTTTAATCTCTTGTCCTGGGATGAGTGTTTTGAGTGCATGTTCTGCAGTAAGTGGGGGTTGTAAATCTCCTTGCCTGCCTCTGAACTGGGAGAAGGCATTTCCTTTGGGAAAGAATGTTGGGAAAAATGAACAAGAAAATGTTCATGACTGTAAGACATTAACCCTCCTATCTTTCATTGACATAGTTTTATATTTGCATTAAGCAATGCTTGTGTGTAGGAGCAAAAAATGCCCAGAAGAAATCCCTGAGTAGATGTACAAAAAAATGCCATAATTCAGTGGTGAAACAGATTTAAAGCTCTTACTGTTTATCATGGCTGATATAAAATGTACATGTCTGTTTAATCAAATGGCCCCTGGTTTTGGTAATCTTCTTGTTGGTGTATCAGCTGTCCTTTTGCCAGATCAGTATTAAACATTTGGCTAAAGCTGAATCTGTGGCAGTGGCAATTTTAGTGGCATGAGCAGAGCTGTGATGCCAGGTGTGTTTGGGTTCTGAATGTAAAGGTACAATGTTACATGGCTTCATTGTGAAGCTATAAGCTGTGTGAAACAAATCATAAAAGCAAACCTGTTTATTTCCAAGAAAAATGTGTCATGGACATAATAGCATGAGTGTTTCAATTAAAACTAATGAGTGCAATTTATCACTTACCTCTGCTTTTCTTTGTTTTTCAGCTCATGGGGCATTCTGAATGGGATCACAAACGAGGACCCAGAGGCTCACAGGTCAGTTGCTCAGTTTTTTGCATTTGATTTTGGCTTTTGCTACATTTGAGGCATTCAAGCAAGTTTTCCATCCGAGTTTGGCAAAGTTGTTAATTTTGTTAATATTTGCAGGGTTTGGAGCAATGGAAAAAAGCATAAAACCATGGCAGCTTTCATTAATAAAATTTTTGAGCTGTAATTCAAACAGTTGCTCCAGACAGAGCTGAGTCATCCCACAGAAAGGCTTTTCAGTAGCAGAAAGATGGATTAGATGTATGGAGAAAGCATTTCTTACTCAGCTGTCTCCATCAGGACATCAAAGGAATGCGATTTCAAATGTGTGCATGTTTTGTTTGGATTTTTTTTTTAAACCTGAAGAACTTGTAAAACTTGGATGGCCCTGTCACCATGAATCCTTTCATTATTGACCAAGGTGTTAGAACTATGTGGGAAGGTGCAGGAAAGCCACATGTAGCCACTGGTTTGCTCATGTCCCATCACTGGAAGGAAATTATGCCAGTAGAGTTGTTGCTATCACAATACATTTTAAAATTATCTATAGAATTACAGTTGCAGCAAACGGGACATTGCTACCAATACTGATGTTCAGGAATTTTCCTGCTTGGGTAAAACAGTCTTTCCCATCTAGTATTGAAAGGAATTAAATACATTATTAGGGCTCCAGCATTTTGGACTTGCTTTTCTGTCTGGTGAAGGGTTTTCATATGGATACTTTGTACAAATGACAGTCCAGATGTGCCATAAAATCACTAAAGAATCTGTAAGAAGGTGGGAAAAGAAAACTGTAGAATTATACAACAGCTGGGGTTGCAACAGACCTTAAAAACATCTGTTTTCAACCCCCTGCCCTGGGCAGGGACACCTTCCTCTATCCCAGGTTGCTCAGAGCCCCATCCAACCTTGGACACTTCAGGGATGGGGAAGCCTCAGCTTCTCTGGGCACCCTGTGCCAGGGCCTCACCACCCTCAAAGGGAAGAATTTATTCCTGACATTTATTCTAAACCTGCTCTCTGGCAGTTTGAAGGCATTCCCCCTTATTCCCTCACTGCAGTTCCTGATGAACAGTCCCAAAATGACCCAAACTTTCTGATTACTGTGTGCTGTCCTAGTGCCCAGACACAAAAACTGAGGAAGAAAAGTTTCATTAGAGAGAAGAAGATATGCCTCACTATAGCTTTAGATTCTCTCTTTTACATGACTCTGGAAATTGTCTAGATTGCAATAGTATTAAACCTAATTTAAGTAATTCCTTGAAAGGTCAGGAGAAATCAAGGAGGTTCTGATTTTTGCATGTAATAGAAAAGACTTTTTTTCTCCTTTTCTGATTCAGTTGCATTGTTACCAGTTGGTGTCTTTTAAAAAATGCACCTGTAAAACAAGATCTTGTTGTAAAAAACAAGATCTTGCTGAAAAGCTAAGGTGAGTGATGTGTTAGGTGTACCTAAATACCTTAAAACCTAAAAAGAAAATAAGGGAAGTGGAATCACTGGTTTACCATAATGTAAAAGTATAAAATCCACATATGAACTGATGAAGTTATTCTACCAAGACTCATTAAAAAAGCTCTGATTCAGTGAAGGGTTGTTGTTTTTTTTTTTAAGAGCTAGTAGGTTTTCTATGGCATGTGTTGAAACATGAGGGGAAGCTACTACAGTGCATGTCATACTTCTTAATGGCCCACTTGGAAAATGTGTTCCTTTCCTGCACGTAGGAGTTAAAAGCAAAGTGCTGTAGTTACAGGTAGCAGAGGATGTCAAATGAAATACTCTGAGGCCTATGGGGATTTCTGTTTGCAGCAGTTTGTCTCGTGATAAGCATCTGCAATTCAATAGAATGTAAATGGCACAAGTAAAAAGCTGTCTTTACAATATTTAACTTGCTCATGACTTCCACCACCACCATCGTTGCACTCCCCTTCTGAGAGACTGCTCACATGTGTGTGTATGTATGTTGTAGGGTTCCTTTGCTTTTAGAATAATTATACTATTAAGGCTGCTCTAATTAGATTGAATTATAGGTTGCCTTACAAAGAGCAGTGAGTTCCTGGCTACATACTTGCTCTTTTTTTTTTCCTTTCTTTTTATTTTTTCCTTTCTTTTTACTTTTTCCTTTCTTTTTATTTTTTCCTTTCTTTTTTTTTCCCTTTCTTTTTTTCTTTCCTTTCTTTTTTTCATCCTTGAAGACAACACTGCCTGCTGTAAGTGCTTCATGATGAGAATTTGCTGTGTGGATTTGAAACGAAGCAGGAAGTGCAAAGTGAATTTCATTACGTTTCATGCTTAATTTTAAAGATTAATACATGTTAAAATTAGGAATTTAGGCATGAAACTTCAAAATTGAGTTCCACATTAAAGAAATTCCTGAGTGTTTAGGAATATTTAATGCACCTAAAGAAATCTGTCTCAAATATATACATGCAGTCTGCAGAATCACATCCTGTGAGGGGAAAATATTCATCCCCATTCTGCAACGTTGGCACGTGCCACAGCAAAGTGTGACTGGCAGAATTCACCCTTGGAATATTATTGCTGTGCAGGAAAAAAATATGCAAACTGTATTTGAATCATTCTACCAGAGCACAGTAGTTGATACTTCCGAGATGTTGCAGGTGGGGCCCGTGGCACACTCTGAGCACACGTTTTCACCAGGGCTCGTGGATGTGTGGGAGTCATTTGTTGCTCTGTCACCAAGACTTGTTTGGCTTGCTGGAGATGTAGGCGTAGCCCCAGAGCCGGTGGAGTCGAGCAGTCGTTCCTCCAGCACTGTAAAAGAACGATGATGGAGAGAGAAGCACAGGTCCAGCCTTTTTAATTCTCTTTAACTACAAAAGCTCTCAATTATATATCCGAGGTGCTGCGTTTTACCCCCTCCAGTTCCTAAGCAACAGCTATTTTCAGATTGAGTGCGTCTGGTGTTGTCTACCTACTCCAGGCTTCTCTCTGCGAGGTAGCTGGTCGCTGGGAGCTGGGCTGCTCCCTGCCTCAGCCTTTTGTTGTGGCACTGCAAGGACACAGATGCTGTAGAGGAGCAGCAGAAGCTGGGCTCTCACCGCTCTCGACCTCGCAGCTCTCAGAAACTTGTGTGCATCGGGGAGCTCTGCCGTCTACCATGAAGAGCAGGAGTCAGGAGTAAGGTTCTTGCCACTGGTTTGGGACAGAAGCCTTTTTTTTTCTCTCGAGTCTGGAAAAGCCTCTAGAGCAGATTGAGAATCATGAGCCGGAAATCTCTGTACTTGCTGAAGCGTAGGTGGGAGTCGATTCCCGCTGCTGACCAGGTACTGTGCTCTGGGAATCTGTTGTGCCTTAGTCTGCCCTCAGTGCCACGGTAAAGAGGCTGACACTGATTTAATGGGGGTGTTGGGGTTCTCTGAATACAGCAAGAACCAGCTGATCGTTTTTTGTCGTTTCCAAGATGAATGCTGCAAAATGTTGGTAAAGCTGATTCTGCAAGGGCATGTGCTTGTGGACGTGGAGATGCCATGGCAGCCCACTAATGCAGGTGGATTTGACCAACAGAGTCTCCCTGTCTCAAAAAGGAGACTTTTCTAAAGGTTTTAGGAGTATTTTAAACTGAGTGGCTAAGGAAAATTGTAGTGTGCTGTTGATGGGTCCCTCGGTGCATGACTTTTTGCATTTCATGTCTTACATATGTGTATATGTGTATGAAATCACTGAGGATTGGCAGAACCTCAGCGTTTCCAGAGTGGTCTTGGTTGGTGTGTCATTCCAAGTGTGTTCACCAAGATGAGAGTAAGGCAGATGTAAACACAACATGTGCAAACATCTGCTGGGAAAAGCAAATATTGTCACCAGAAACAGGACTAAGATGTGATGAATGGCAGTAAAATTAGTGTATCTCCTACTTCTTGCTCCAGGCACTCCAAGATTATCTCATATTTTATTTTTTTTTCAGTATCTTGCTTTGGATGTAAAGGTAATAAAAGAAATAATTACAGGAATAATACTGGTGAGCTAACAGCTCCACTCTCTTCTCAATCATAATTCCAGCTCAATTTTCCATTTATAAAACAGTTAATGATGAAGGGTAGTGTTTATCAGTGGGAAAGAGGCAATTGTTTGACAGAAGGAAGGATGGACAACAGAAATGCATCCCAGTTTTTGAGAAGGATCCTCCTGTGTATTTTTATTAACAGGGAGAAGGGCAGGGCAGATTACATAGTATATTTTATAGAGTTGTAGATTTCAAAGATAAATCATAGAACTTGGAACTTGTAGAGATCTCAGATGCATTACTTGTCAGAAAACCCCCATGCTGTCACATTATTATGCACAATAAAATAATAAGGCATTGTTGATTAATATAGTTTTATTGTACTGAAAGGAATTGAATTGATCCAGATCAGTCTAGCATTCTTAAATTTCCTAGAAAAACAGGATAAATAAGTGCTCTGTTAGGAAGTGAATCATTTGTCATCTTGTTTCTGTTAAGAAGATGTAGAGACACTAATGTTAATTCAAAGGAAAGCTGGTTTTCAGCCTTACTTTTCCAGAATTTCCTTTGAATCCCTCTAACCCTAACATTGCATTGCATCATGTTGTAACACAATACGTGGGAAAAATAATTCCTCACCTCGGTGTGAGGTGTGCTTGACTGCACTGAGCTGTGTATCAGTTCCACCATCAGTCCCTCAAGCCCTCTGGAGGGTTTTAAAAGAGGAAAGGAAATTTCCCTGACCCATCTAGCACTTTGGAGAGTGAGAGTCAGTAAGTGATGCAGGTAAATACAGTTAACTTGAGCATGGTGTGTGTCTGTGAGGACTGACTGAAGGAAAATGTGCAGGATGACAACCCCAAAGAGGCAACTTCTGAGTGTTTTAGGCTGATCCTGTTCACAAGTTATTGTATAAAAATAATACCTCTGCCTTTTGGTGCAAATTCATTCTTTAGTCCTTAAAGGGATGCAGTTGCTTACTGTGTTCTAGGCTGACCTTGACAAAATGACTTTATATTTTGACAGGTAAGTAGTAACATTGTAGGTTACTTCTCTGTTCAGAGTAGTTGAAAGATATTTGTCTTAACAAATAACAAAACCTCTCCAGATGGGCTTATTGTATTGCCACCTGATATAAAAAGAAAAAACAAACAAAAAAACTAAAGGAAGGAAATAAAATCAAACTCTTAAAATGGGATATTTGGCTTGATCTTCTTTCTGGTATAGAACAACGTGGCAGGTCTGACTTTCAAGAACATGGGAGCTGTAAGTCCACAGTGAAGTCTGATACTCTATTTGAACATATTTTCTGGTTTTTTTAAGTCATTAAGTGATTTTTTTTTATTCCTCATGTTGCTTACTCTGCATGAAATCAAATGACACTCAGAACTGTTTAGGCAAGGGTGAGCAGCCTGAGAAGTAAGGGCATAGAAAAAACAGGAGTAGTCATGATGTCTATAGACAATATGGTTGGAAGTTGTTGGTTTGGGGGTTTTTTTGGAGCTAGGTTGTTAATTTTTTTTTTTAATCTTTTGAGCGTTGTTTATGCTCTCAGACACTCCATCACAGGAGTCTCCATGGTTTCCAGGCTCTGGCATGACAAAGGAATTTTCCACTCATTGTTTTGTATTTTATGTGTGTGAAAGAGTGAGAAAAGTGGATTTAAGTGTGAACCCTGAATTCAGTCTTTTTGGAGTTGATGAAAAATGTCTGATCTACCTGTTCATTTCTATATGTGAAAGATATATCTTTATCCTGAGTGTTTTGCATGGGTAAATTTAAGCTAAATAGTGATAAATTGAATACCATATATTGGCCTCTGTTTAACATACTGTAATATTTCTTAATTCTTGAAGCTTCAATGGCTTTGTCAATAACTTCAGGTGGAATTGCCTTTCTATAACTAAGGAAAGAATTTGTGAATGTTTTCTTTCCAGTCCATCCAGCTGTTCAGATTGCTTGAGAGTCCTCCCTGAAGTTTCCATACAGGTTTGGGGGAACTTCTGTGTTGGTTTTATTTGATGTTTGTGCCTGAGGATCTTGCTTCTTGGACTCATCCTATTTTATCCCTGAGAATTGCAACTGAGAATGCTTTCACTGAATGGATATGGATTTTAAATGTTGTGGTAACCAGATGAGCCAGAGGTGTTAAATATTTGCTGTAACACTGTTGAGTCTTTCCATCTACCTGAAATTCCCTGTAAATTTCATGAACTGTAGCCTTTGAGCATAAGTTGGTTTTATACTGGTCCTAAGACAGGAAAAGTCTTCCTACATTATCCTATGATGGAAACTTCTAATTGTTTCATTGATGATGGTGAACTTGAAAAGATGAACTAGATTTCCACAACGATGTAAGAACACAACCAAGAGTTGCTGTAGGGATTTCTATGTGCATAGCTGTGGATAGTTGAAAGGAATGTACTGTGCAGTTAAATAAAAGCAGTGATACTTTCCTTAGGTAGGAATGCATGCTCACAGCAGTGTAAGCAGTGGTGATGCTTTCTGTACCACTAAGTCACCAGGTTAGGTTGTGGTGGATTAGTGCAAAGCCCATGAAGTGATGCTTCCCCTACCTGCCAGTGATTTACAGCACAGCTGTGCCTAAGGCACTTTGCAATATCCTGTTCCTTACCCCTGCTGTGGTGGGTGGGACAAACTTCCAGAGTCTACACCTCATGCAGGGTGCTAAGCAGCAAATAAACTGATCCTGATTGAGTCATAACTGTGAAATGATAAACCAAGGGATTTTCTGAGTTCCATATAACATCACATCATGCAGCCACCACATTCACTGTGAGTTCATGTGTAAAGCACAGTCCTGCTGGGACACGTCACTACAGTGATCCTTCTATCTCACCAAATCCCTTTCACTTTACCTGAAAGCAGTTTACAAAAAAAATTCTGTTAAGAATGTTTTTGTGAGTTTTCACAGTTACTCTTTGTTAATAAAACCTTACATTATCCTTTCATTCAGCAGACAAGCTTTCAAAGCTTCAGTGGCAGAGCAGAGATTTGCAGGGTTTGGGATGTTATGAGAAAGAAACCTCACGGGAGGGTTGTGGGTTGGTTGGAATATCGAGCTGGGGCTGGGGGAGGAGAGTGGCTTTTGCACTGCAGGAAAGGTGCAGAAAGCTGAGTCTGGGATTAAGAAATGATCTGTGAAATACTTCCTTGCTTTCTAATGCAGGAAATGAGTGATGCAGAGCACAAAGCTACCTCAAAGAAATAATCTGCCTCAGATTTGTCCTTGCTTCTCTTAGAATGAGGTGTTGAGCCACAGGCATGACCTGGGACTGTGGGAGCACCTTTTCTTTGCCCTGCAGGCTTTCTACCCTGCTGCTGTGAGGTGAGACAGGACCTGTCATGTTGGCAGCTGTGACACTGATGATGTGGGCAGGCATCCTGCAACCTTCCACATCCATCACTCGTAGGATGGAGAAAAACCTTTGAAATGCTGTCAGCCACCCTGGGAAACCTCAGTGCTCCCAAATTCTCTATCTCAAAACAACTGGCAGGGGGACAGGAGTGGATTGGAAGCTCAGTGATGACTTTCACTCTGTCATGTCACTATTCTTCATAACTAAGCAGGAGATTAGATCATAA
>VZTZ01045096.1:0-128068 GCA_013400955.1 Drymodes brunneopygia | reverse complement strand
TGATGCTTTCTGTACCACTAAGTCACCAGGTTAGGTTGTGGTGGATTAGTGCAAAGCCCATGAAGTGATGCTTCCCCTACCTGCCAGTGATTTACAGCACAGCTGTGCCTAAGGCACTTTGCAATATCCTGTTCCTTACCCCTGCTGTGGTGGGTGGGACAAACTTCCAGAGTCTACACCTCATGCAGGGTGCTAAGCAGCAAATAAACTGATCCTGATTGAGTCATAACTGTGAAATGATAAACCAAGGGATTTTCTGAGTTCCATATAACATCACATCATGCAGCCACCACATTCACTGTGAGTTCATGTGTAAAGCACAGTCCTGCTGGGACACGTCACTACAGTGATCCTTCTATCTCACCAAATCCCTTTCACTTTACCTGAAAGCAGTTTACAAAAAAAATTCTGTTAAGAATGTTTTTGTGAGTTTTCACAGTTACTCTTTGTTAATAAAACCTTACATTATCCTTTCATTCAGCAGACAAGCTTTCAAAGCTTCAGTGGCAGAGCAGAGATTTGCAGGGTTTGGGATGTTAGGAGAAAGAAGCCTCACGGGAGGGTTGTGGGTTGGTTGGAATATCGAGCTGGGGCTGGGGGAGGAGAGTGGCTTTTGCACTGCAGGAAAGGTGCAGAAAGCTGAGTCTGGGATTAAGAAATGATCTGTGAAATACTTCCTTGCTTTCTAATGCAGGAAATGAGTGATGCAGAGCACAAAGCTACCTCAAAGAAATAATCTGCCTCAGATTTGTCCTTGCTTCTCTTAGAATGAGGTGTTGAGCCACAGGCATGACCTGGGACTGTGGGAGCACCTTTTCTTTGCCCTGCAGGCTTTCTGCCCTGCTGCTGTGAGGTGAGACAGGACCTGTCATGCTGGCAGCTGTGACACTGATGATGTGGGCAGGCATCCTGCAACCTTCCACATCCATCGCTCATAGGATGGAGAAAAACCTTTGAAATGCTGTCAGCCACCCTGGGAAACCTCAGTGCTCCCAAATTCTCTATCTCAAAACAACTGGCAGGGGGACAGGAGTGGATTGGAAGCTCAGTGATGACTTTCACTCTGTCATGTCACTATTCTTCATAACTAAGCAGGAGATTAGATCATAATTAATCAACACAGATTTCCAGAAATGTTGCCATTCTTCTTCAGAACCTTGTCCACTGTTACTCCTCTCAGGTTTGTAGTGCCAGCCAGGCAGTCCACCTGTGTGCCAGAGGAGCTTGTTGACAACACTCAAATTGTCATTTACTTCATTCAGTGAGCAACTTCCAGTTCAGGAAGGTTCCAGTTCGTAGGATCACAGCCATGCTGCAGATCAGTGCAGCTGGGAAAAGGAATCAGCACTGAAATGCAAACAGGAGTGGGAAATCATATCCTGGTGAAATGATTCCTTGAAGAAGCAGCATGGTAGGTATGAGAAGTTTGGCACAATGCCATTTGTCTCAGTATTTTGAAAAGCAGAGATGGTGGCAGAAGCTGATAATTTTTTTAAAAAAATTTTTAGGTTTTTTTATTTTTTCCAAGCTTTTCCTTAGACTGGGGACTGCATGTCCACTGGTGTGGTGCAGATATAGACTGACTATGGCACAATTGCATTGAGGAGATGGGATTGTGAACTGTCATCATTTGGAACAGAGGAAGGAGATTTTTTTTTCCATCTGGGGTGATCAGACTCCTGAAATACCTCTTAATCTCCCTGCATTTTTCTCTCATCACAGAGTATCTTTCTGGCAGTTTTCATAATTTAATTTTCAGCAGTTTTCATAATTTTGTTAACTTATTCGTTTGTTTTCAGAACCCTGTTTTTTATATGGTGTGATTTTCTGACTACAACTTATATTTCTCAGTTGCTTCTTTATAAAAATTTAGAGTCTTAAGGTCCTCAGGTTAAGAGATTTTGTTCATGTGCTTTTGGGGGGGTTGGGGTTTTTTTGTTGTTGTTTTGGGGTTTGGCTTGGGTTTGTGGGGGGTTTTGTTTGTTTGCTTTGCGTTTTTTTTGTTTTTTATTTTCTAGTTGCAAACTTAGCAAAAATTTGTTTGTTGGATTTAAGGGGATTTGAAATTTATTGGCATCTGATGGTGAAAGTTGTTGGCTCCATTTAAGACCCATAAATTTACAGACTTTCAGAAGAGTTTAATCCCCTGAAATTCAAATCCTCTGCTTTAGCACAAGCTAGAATTCCCTGCAGGTTTTCAGATTGCAAATTCTCTGAATTGCCAAAATAGGGGCATCTGTCTGCCAACCTTTGAAACAAAAGCTGCACTGAGAATGTTCTGAGACCAGAGTGGTGCACCTCAACAGAGGTGAGTAGTTAAAAATGAGTAGAACAGTGCCCCTTAGTCTCCTGGAAATGGCTATGCTGGATAAAATTTTCCAGGCTAACTGTTGCAAGGGGAAATTTCAGTGCAAAAGTTCACAGTTTTGAAAAGCACGAAGCAGCTGAAAACAGGGTCTGAGGGAGGAAGTGATGGCCAACGCAATAATGCCTGATACAGTCAGATCCTTTTAATGAAAAAAAACCACTCCACATGAAAATTATTTAGCACTGGGGCTTTTGTGATGATAGAAGACTACATTTTTGCTCCTGACAACTCTGAAAAGCTGAGGGTCGTGCCACAAGGTGTTCTTTTTAATTTCCAATAACACCTTAAATTTCACTTACCACATATGTGTGTTCCAGGCATTTGTCCCCTTCCCAAGCACATTTTTTTAACAAAATCATTGAAAAATTTGAGCTTCCTGTGTTCAGGGATGAACCCAATTATGGAATGAGTGTGATTAATGTACTTAGTTTTTTACTGAGCAGGGCTTATTCCTAATTTCCAGCCAGTGTGCTTCCACTGGTGTGTTAATGGTAGCATCACTGGGGGATGTGGGCTGGCCTAACCTTCCTTACAGAGTTCCCACAGTGCCATTGTTGTAGGAATATGTCCTCGTTAATGAGGACAAAATGAACTGTCTGGTTTCACTCTACAATGGAAACTTCATTTTAAAAGCATTTTTATTAGTACTGTTTTGTTTTGGTTTTTTTTCCCCCCTGTGTCTTGTGTCCATACTGGGGAAGATACAAATGCTGTAACTGCTGCTCTCTGGGATAGTTTTAAAGAATAAATAAGTGAAAGTATTTCCCATTGTTCCTTCCTTACAAGAACACATGCTGAATTCTCTAGCAGCTCATTTTATGAGTTTCCCAGTGGAAAAGCTCACAGCTGATCAGCTCTGCTCTCAACAGCAGATGTTCTTTTTCTTGACTTCAGTTGTAAGCTATAATTTTGTTCTATGTCTGATGGATCGGTGTTCAAAATTTCAAAATGAGTTATTGGAGCAGCCTCCTGAGATTTTTGAATAAGCTAGAGCTGGAGTAAATCTTAAAGTCAAGTCATAAAAAAGAAAATTTCATGTCAGGTTGGGTTTTAGGGATCAAAGGTTCATTGTGTAATGGCTCTGCCTTGATCCATTTTCAATTCCTGAAAAACCTTGAATGTTACAGGAGCAGTATGAATTCTTACAGTCCATAAAGGAAAGCTGGAGATTATAAGGTCTTGAATCTGGAGCTCATAATTATTAAGGTGCTGGTCTTTATGCAGGACCTGAAAAGCTACTTGTTATGGCGAACAGACAAGCCCTTAGGGGAGAGATGGAGGCATCAATTACTGAACTGCAGAAAAGCCAAAATACCCAACATTTCACGTGAGAAAGGTATCTTTGTTAATAACCTGGATGATGGACAGACTGCACCCTCAGGAAATTTGCAGGTGATGCAGAAGCAGGGGAGTGGCTGCTACAGCAGGTGGTGGAGAGAGGCCAGAGAAGGGGACAAGAGGAACCTTACTAAATTCAACACAAAGAGATAAACTCCTCCCACACCTCCGGAGAAATAACTGCAGGCACCAGGACAGACAAGGGACTGCCTGGCTGGGGAGCTGCTGGGCACAAAAGGACCTTGGGGGTCCTGGTGGGCACCAATGTGAGCCAGCAACGTGTCCCTGTGACACAGAGAGCCAACAGCTTCACCCTGGGCTGCCCTGGGCATTGGCAGCAGGGTGAGGGAGGGGATCCTTTGATTCAGCTCACACACCTGCAGTGCTGGGTCTGTGCTCTGCAGAAGGAGGGACACAGAAACACTGGAGCACAGAAAAGGACCACAAAAGGGATGAAGGGGCTGGAGCATCTGTCCTGTGTGGAGAGGGTGAGGGAGCTGGGGCTGTTCAGCATTGAGAAGGCTCAAGAGGATCTTATGAATGTGTATAAATACCTGATGTGAGAGTGAAGGAGATGGAGCCAGACTATTTTCAGGGGTGCCACTGGACAAGAGCCAATGGGTGAAAGCTAAATGCAGGAATTCCTGTTTAAAAATAGGAAGGAACTTGTTTAGTCTGAGGGTGACCCAGCACTGGAATGGGTTACATGGAGATGTTATGGAGATACTCTTTCTTTTCCCCCTACACCTCCCCCCACAAATACACAGAATTGATGAGGAGGCAGAAAAAGCTATAGATGGAACAGGGGAGCCAGGAAAAAATCTTTCCAAAGAGAGCTGGAGCTTTATTAAAAACGAGCTACCAAGGTAGTGATTTAAAACATGGAATCCCTTTTCAGACTGCATGGATAGGATTTTGGTAGAAATCCAGATAACCTTTCTTTCTGTTTTCAGTAACTTTGCTTCTGAAGCACAAGAGCTCACTTCTCTAAAAATGAGGAAAATATAATTCTTAATACTGTCTATGATTCTTCCGGTATCTGAGAAGAAATTAGAGACTTTCTGTCATGTACAGTTTTAGAAGTTCATATGCTGTTGTCACATACATATCCTTGGCTTCAGAGCAAACCCCACACATGCAGCATTTTCAGTTTTCACATCCAGGATTAGGGGACTTGAATTTCAAAGTTAGGTGATGGATGTGAACAGAAATGTGGAATGGCAATAAGCCTTTGTGTCATATTATTGTGGACCAATAGGTGTCTAAAAATAATAACTCTGTGCATATTGAGATTGTGCTTTAGGACTCCTGGAGGGTTTTATGTGCTTGCTTCTTTTAAATTAACAGTTGGAGTTGAGTGAACAATCTGCAAATAATTATTTTAGATTAAGTTCTTCATTAAAATGCAGAATAGGAGGGGGGCTTAGCTGTCAAGAGAAGCTGCAGTGCTGCTTTCTTTTCCTTACAACTCTGTGGGATGTGCAAGTGATGAGCAGCTGAAGTCAGTGATTAGAATCTTCAAGGATCAACGCTGCCTTTGAGACAGCTCTGTCTCAGAATGGCGATTTTGCTGCGATTGTGATGTGGTTGCATTTTCATCACAGAAACAGCCCCTGGACAAAATCACCCTGTAGATTTTGACTCGTTTCCATCCAGATAAGGGTTGCTAAAATGCATGATTGTGGTTTCTGTGTAGCTGCCACCTCTTGTCCTACAAGCAGACACCAGGTTTGGTTTTTGAGCTGCTGTAGCCATCAGTGATGGATTCTGCTTGGTGATGGAGAAGCAGCACAAGGCAGGCTGTGTCCTTCACCAGAGGACACAGTGCAGCTGGACAGTGTGACAGTGACCAACAGCTCACTGTGGTAAGCCCCCCAGGCACATTTAGGCTCATGCTGTGCAGTGCACATTTTTTCCTGAAGATCAAGTAGAGCATGGAAGGGGAGGAGAAACAGGAACTGAAATGGAAGTGCTTTGAGTGGTGTGAATGTGTAAGGCACACTGCTTTGTCCTGTTCCAGCCACAGAGTAAATCCCTTCATCTCCTGATGTGGGCTGTCCCTTTGGCTTTGGGACTGCACAGACAGCACCTTTCTTTCAAGATTCTTGATGCTCTTTCTCCACCCCCTCAACACTGAGTCTTAAAGTTGGGAAGAAGAAGGTGGAAAAGTTATGCAACTGGGCACTGGATTCCTGAGATGCTCAAGGTGCTATTTTTGTTGCTACAGGCATTTGAAAAAATGTACTTCCAACATTTTGTTTTGGAATTATTGCTGGAGTTCTGAAGTCCAGGAATTTTTAGCAAGTCCTCACCATAGGAGCAGAAAGAAACAAATCCAAGATATTTTAATATGGCACACATAGTTCTGTTGTTGCCAAGGGGAAGTGCTCTACTTAAATGTCAAGACAATGTTAGCAACAACTGACCCAAGAGAAATGAGCTGAGGATCCCAGTCTGGTTTCTAATGGTCGAGTGTCTTTCACTGAAAATTCTACCTCAGCTTTCCAGTGCTTGGGAGATGCTTATGGATGTGGAATCTGCACTCTGCAGCTGTGGAATCTGACTCAAGTCAGGCTTTTCAGAGTCCTGGTAGTGGGGTAGATGAACCTTCCTTGGTCAGCATCTCTGCTGTGTGCTCTAGAAGGAACCACTTGAGGTGGCAGTCACATAAAGGCACAGAACAATTTCTGGGTCAGCCTTTTCTTCTGATGGTATTTCCAAATTCAACCCCAATCTCTGTTCAATTAGAAATTGGTGTCTCTTGATACCAAGTGCCTTTAGTAGGGACTTAATTAGGCAGCACTGTTTTAACTGATGTGGTTCTTCCCATCATCTCGCTTCATCTCACCTGGAGGAATGTTCTGTGTTCCTCTCACTTGCCTGATCACCCCTCCTGCTATGAAGCCAACTGCTGAGAATCTGTCCCACTCATATTCCCTGCCATGCTGGAGTAATGTGTCAAAGGAGTTTTTTGGCCATTGCCATGAAGTTGGAATTCAGCTTAGCCTTGCCTGTAAGTTTCTCATACTGCTATAAACTTTTCTATGCATGTTTATTATGGGTCTGGTTTAGATGCAATTATTTCAGCTCAGTAATATGACTGTTGTTTTTCCAGGTGTTACTTCAGAGTCTCCAGCTCGGCTGCTGACTCCATTTCAGTTGTAATCCCTGCCTAGTCCTGTATGGATCTTGCTGGGTTCTCTCTCCAGACTGGCATTCCAGACATGTTTCCAGCAGGCCAGAGTGCCTATCAGCATTTAGTAACTGATCTTCATCTCCACATTTGATATTTCTTCTGTATTAGGGCCTGTGTCCCCTTTCTTTCCTTAAGAAAAGTTCAAATGCCTCTTTATTTTTCAGTTATCAGAAGGCAAGTATAGAGACCTTAGACCTCTGCTTCCTCTGAATTTCCTTCTAGGTTCCTTTTCAGGCCTCCTTTGTATTATCTGGCTCTATGTAAGCCCTCAAATCCAAGCAGAGTTGCCTTAGCCTTGCCAACCTTTTTTTGTCCTTTCACATTTCTGATACGGAACTTTTCCCATCCACAAAACGTGGTCTGGGTTCTCAGTATTAAACCTGAATCCCTGCAACATCCATTGCTTTGATATTTTAAGAAAATGCCTTTTTCAGTTCAGGAAAAAGCCTTCAGATTTTTATTATTATTCATGTCCATCTGTTAGTACTTTTAACAATTTGATGTGCTCTCATCAGAGCCTATATATACCTTTCATTTTTTATCCTGTATCAACCCTTTCAGTGTGCCATTTGACAGAATCATAAACTAGGGATTCTCTCTAAACCAGGGAAATAAAGCAAAAGATGAGTCTCTGAAACTTATTTAAAATTCATTTTGTTGCTGATAAGCTTTAGTATTTGTAGTTGGGTTTTTTTTTCTATTTGGAATATTTTTTCATTGTTGTTGCTATTGCATTTTATAAGTCAAATCCTACAACCTTTATTATACTACAAAGCCTGTTGTCATACTTGAGAATATTGATAATTTACAAACCAAAAGTTGGCCCTCATAGTACTATAACTTCTTTATTACGGTTTTTTCACTCAGGTTACAGAAAATGCAGTATTTGAGTTTATGAACAAGGACACTTCCAAAGCTGCCTTCTGCTAGCCAGAGAGCACTGTGTAATCCTTTCACAAATGTAATCCAAGCTTTATTTTACTGTTACTTCATTTCCCTTCCCCCCAGCTCTCCTCCAGTGGTAAGGTGCAGTCTCGTAATTTCCTGCTTATATTTAAGTCCATCCCATTTGTAACAGTCCAGCATTATCCTGTAGCACAAACAAGCCTGCTCTGTGGGGTATTTTAAAGTGCAACCATATTCCCTCTCAGCCATCAGTCTGTTACATTATATAGGGGTTGTTTTTTGTAGTCTGCCCATAGGTTATTTTCTTCCTTCATCTAAAGGCTCTTTTCCTGCCTTTACTGCAGTTTTGTTGAATCCAACTTTCTGCACAAATTGAATATAAATTAGAGTCTGTCTAGGTATCTGATTAAAGGAAAGGCAATAAATCAAGTTTAAAACTGATTTTTAATCTTCTTGTAAAGTAGAAGCCATCTAGATTGTAGAACACACGAATCTATTGGGTTGGGAAAGACCTCTAAATTCATCAAACCCAACTGTTAACCTGGCACTGCATGTTCCAAAGCCTCACATCCCCACACACAGAGCTTCCCTACCACCTCTCCTTCTTTACCTGGCCCTTCCAAGGAGTTTTCCTGCTGCTCCATGGCTTCCAGCTCCTCCTGTTCCCTGTCCATGCCTTGTGCAGTGGTGCAGGTGCCCTTGGGCTGTTGGTCCCTCCATCTCTGGCAGGGAAGGAGCCTCAGTTCCTGTGTGACTGTTCTCAGGAGCTCCTGTGATTTCCTGCTCTTCAAGAGCCCTTGTGTCTCTGCTGCTGCATGGATCTCCATCCCCTATGACCTGCAGATGGAAGGACCTCACTAGCAAACCATCCCTCAAACTTTGGTGTGCTGTCTTCAGTCCTATCTCTATTTATCTCCTCCCCCCTTCAAATCTAGTTCAAAGCTCCTCCAGTGATCTCTGCTAACTCTGCAAAGATCCTCTTCCCCCTCTGAGACTTTCCCTGTCTCTCACCAGCAGATCTGCTGTTGTGTAAATGAACCCATGATGAAAACCCCCAAATCCTGCCAGTGCCACCAGGCTCAGGGCCAGGTATTGATCTGCTGGCTCTTCCTGTTCCTTCCCTCTTCATTCCCTGCATCTGGAATGATGCAGAAGAGCACTGCTTGTGCTCCTCAGCCCTTAACCATTGTCCCAAGGCCCTGAGCTCCCTATTGATTGCTCTCTTTAACCTGGACACCAGAGAGGCAGCAGAGTTCCCTAAGAAGTGGGTCTGCTCTGCATATTGGGCCTTCTGTTCCCTTCTCCTGTGTCAGTGACTCAGCTTTTCTTCTTTATGGGAGCAATTTTGACGAAGGGCGTGAGTCACCTTAACCCTGGTGACACCTCCAGGGTGGATGAACCATCTCTCCTGTTGCACCTGCATCAGTGGCTGCTGTTTGGTCATTCACTGATTAGTGAACACAATCCTGACCATCTGAAATGAGGGATCTTTGAATTTGGGCTGGTTCTTGTTCCTAGTCTGCAGGATTGTAACCTTTGGCTTCTGTACTAATTTTATCCATTTCCTAAGACTGACCTGATCTTGGAGAAATTAAACAACTGATCCCTGCACACTGACATATCCTCCTAGTGGCTTCCCCAGAATTTTTGTCACTGTTTTCCTCAGCCAGACTGACATCTGATGTAGGTAACAGAAACACCACAGCTGTGGAAAAGCAGCAGGTGGAATGGCAGTGGGGAGGAGGATGAGGTGACTCTGACACTGAGTCTGTCTCTGCTGTCTGGAGAGCCATGGTGATAGAAGTGCATGTCTTTCAGCTGTGACATTCCCAGGGGTCTAATAATAGAAATGTGCATTCTGGGCTGGCAGGTTAACCTGCTGTGTGTGTTGTGTCTGATGAGCAAAGAGCAAGGCAGAGGTTGAGCAAAATATATTTAGTGAACAATTTGCATCGTGTATGGATGGTGAAAAACATCCTTGGAAAATTGCAGAGCTAGAATTCTTAAATTAGGCTATATATGTGCTCTCTATATATGTTCTATGTAGAATATATATAATGATGATATGCACATATATAGATTCTAACTCAAAAATAAAAAAGAAGTATAAAAATGGCAAAACCAACTTTATAGTGGTGTTGTTCTTACTATATTTGTGCTGTATGATTTGATTTAGAAGAAAAAGGGAGGAGGAAAAATTCCAGTTTTAGAGAACGAGAACTGAGTTGTCATGACCTTTTGCCCTCCTGAAGTTGTATTTAATTTAGCTATTTGGAAAAGCAGTTGAAGAAAAAGACAGGAGGAATATTCCATCTTGCACAAACATGGACAGAAAACAGAAGCCTCCTCCAGGCAGATAGTCTCAGGAGATGGAGTAAATTGCCAGTCATCCATCTCTCTTTCCTGGATTACCTGATGTATTGGAGCAGTTAAAGAGGAATCTACTGCTTAAATGCAATCAATAATTTGCTTTTATTGCTTTATATTTTTTTATTACAACTTTGAGGTCATGGTTGTAGTCAGGAGCTTTCCCTGACGCTTTGCTGAGATGTGCTTTCTTTTCACAATCTGATGTTTAAAGGAAGGGCAAGGAACACTTTCAAGTCTCAGCTGAATGGCAGAAATGATGACTGTATGATGAATGTATTGCCTTTTAACCCAAAACAAATCATGAACCTGCTTTAGGAAGTGTTTCCCATCAGGCTGTGTTTGCTGATTTGGGAGCTGGTGCTGTCGGACACAAAGTCCTCCTTTTGGCAAACATTCCCCAAGGCATTTCTGGCACAGGCTCAGCAAGAGAGTGACAGCATTTGAGGCTTCTGATATGGAATGACTTTAACATGGTGACAGCCCATAACATTTACCTTAAGTATCTAGGAAAGGGATGGGATCTCACATCCTTTCTGAGATGCAAAGGTTATCACATCCTGTGGGACAAATCTAGCAGCTGGGTGCAGCTTTTCTTTTTGGCATTTTTTTTACTCCTCTGTAAAGATGGAGTTTCTTCAGATTTGCATTTTTTCTGAATAATGTTTAAATAATGTATTTTTCATAGGTGTATGGACAGACTGCATATGTAGGCATTTGGGAGGGAGGTGGGTGTCTGCTGCATTTAAAAAGCTGTCTTATGTAATGCAAAAAATAAAAATTAAAACATGAGAAAATGTGTCATGTCTTTGTAACAAAAATTTTATCTGTTGTTATTTGGATCTGTTATATCAGACAAATGTGCTCTGGAGAACAAACTGGAGGTTTGGTGCATGTGCTGGGCTGGTTTGTTCCAGGACTGGCCTTGGAGAAAGCATCATGGCAGAGCCTGTATTTTCAGCTCTGGAAATTTACTTCCTGACCATGAAACATGTCTGCACTGTTGGATTTTGAAACCAGTTCTTCTTTTTTTGCTCGGTACTTGATAATCAGTCTTGTGGAGAAGTGCATCCAGGTCTGCAGCTCCAGGTCTCCTGACTCTCCAGCAATCTGCAGGACTTCTTTCCAAGTTTGAGGAGTTTTCAGAGGAGTAATGATTTCCTGGATTTTTTACTTTAACTGATTCTTTTTCTGTTGATTGAATAATTTTATTATCTTTTAAAAGGAAAAGTAGAAAGTCTTACTGGTAGGGAAGAGCAACTGTTCCTTTTGGAGCACAGAGTAAGTTCTGATGGAGGAGATCAGCTAGGCTGCACTCCCAGTGGAAAAGCCATCATTTAGGTTTCAGTGGCTTGCATTTACAGCTTAACTTCAATGGGTTGCTCTACAGGCAGGAAATCTAATTAAACCTAATCAGTCAGTAATTTGTGTTTCACATCCTACATACACCCAAAATTCCTAACCCCTATCCCTGCTGTAAATGCACTGAGAGCTGGACAGCAGGGGAGGTCAGCACTGACCTTGTACTGAAGCCATCCCCTCTCTGCTCCTGAGGTCCTGCCAAGCATTGCCCCTCATGGAAACTGATGGCCATGTAGAGAAATCTGGCCAGAGTCAAAATAGTTTTGGCTTTTATTTTGCTGTCAGCTTTGGCTGAGAGTGGCCAAGAAGTTTCAGCTGTTTCAGGAGAAGGTATCTGAGGGATAGCAGGAAGAGAGGTACCACAGCATTAACCTTATATTGATAAAATACTGCCAATACGTAAACAGGGAAGGTGATATGCCAGACATTTTGAATTTATTACACTGTTATAAATAACTGGTATTTCCAGGCAAGAATTCTTAGTTGACATGTGAGCCCATTTGGGTAATTTTTTAGCTGCTGTGTGTTGAAGTTTGACGTATGTGGGAGCATACAATACTTCCAAGGGTGCTCATTAATTGTGGATTAGCATATATTTGTAATCTTTTTCTTAATTACTTCCCTGATTGAATGTAAAAGGAATAACATACATGGTAGCATTTATGTAAAATACATAAATTAAAGAACAGGATCACAGGGTCTTTGGGAAGAAGTTTTGCACTTCCCAGCAGGAGGAAAACTGAAAGAATTCGTTGTTTTTCTTTGATACAGACACATCATTACTTGCTGCTACAGTAAGTACAAATTTCCTTTGACATTCCCACTGAAATTATATCACCTTCCTCCCTCTGTTTCTGATAAAATCAATAAAATTACATTACATTAAAAAGAACAAAAGGAACATGTGACCACAGCAAAAGGCAAAACTAATTTCAAAGCAGATAACATCTTTTGTTCTGCTGAACTCCATAGGAGCCCAGTTTTGGATGCAGTCTAAGTCTTTTTATCTAACATACTTTATTAGAAATAGGAGCAAAACATTTTTAAACTGCTTTCAAAGAGAAGTTGTGATCTGGTAGAGGTTCTGAATTCTTAGACACACACCGTTGTTGTGGGGTGTGTTGGTTTCTGGGGGAGGTAGCAGAGGGCATTGGAAAGGTTTCCTGAATAGAATAGATGCAGTATAGAAAAATCTGTTTTTCTGCTTCAGTTTTAACCTCCTCCACTTCTGATTTGCTTGGCCTACAAATGACAGTGACCAGTCACTACTTGAGTTTTGGGGTGTGGGTTTATGGGATTTTGGAGTTACTTTTTATTAAAGAACTCCAAACAGTGTGAAGTTTTACAGTGAGTGCAACTAAAGAATATAGGCAGAGGGTGCAAAACAAATGTTTTTGAATTGAGCTGGCACACTCTTAATTTTAAGATTAAAAGGTTCTTCTAGTGTGGCTTTGTTGTTTCCTTCCTGACTTAAACCAAACTCAGCCTGTTCTGGGAAGTATTGATTGTGACAGTACACTCCTGCAGATATAAGCTAATTAGCTTTGGTACTGGGAACAGTTCAGCCTATCCTGAATCAGACAGATGTCCTCAATAACATATCCAATTTCTCAGCTCACCTGGCTTGTCTGCTTCCAGCAGTGAGATTTTCTCTGGTTAGCTTCGGTGTCTCTGTACTTCACTACATCACTCCCTAAGCATCACTGTTAAGCCACTCAGCATCTGTTTTATGTCAAGTGTCAGTGGACTTGATGATCTCTATCTGCTCAGCTATTTCCTTGCCTTTTGTGTTTTCAATTTTACCCCTTCACCTACGAGACAGTTGGAAGAGGATTAGTAACACATGTGAGGAATACATGGAGTGTAGTGGATATAGTTCATAGAAGATAGACCAAATTTTGTCTCAAAAGCAAGCAAAAAACCCATCCCAACACAGCTGTGTGGAAACTGCATGTCCCTAAACATCCTGTGCAGAAAAGTGCAGAGATTGCTGCTCTGCTCTGCTGTGGTGTCAGCTCCTGCCTCAGGCACAGGAGTGATGCTTCCTTCAAAATACTCCTGGCCCAGCTCTGCCTCCTCCTTCTGCTTTCCTTTGCATGGATACAAAAACTCTTCTGAAGGAGTGAAGCAGATTTAATCCTAGCCATAAACCATCACCAGCACTGCCTCCGTGGCCAGCTGCAGGCTGTTTATCACGGATGAAGCTGTGGGAGCAGAAAGAAAGCTGCCTTTGATTTACCAGGCTCAGATGACGTAGCAAGGATGTCAGGAAAATCATTTAAAGGTCTGCTAAGTGACCAGAGTTACTGAGTTTTCAGCGAAGTAGGAATGGTATGATGTTGTTCTGGCACTGCTCCTTTTCCCGTGGTAGATGTGTTGTAACCCTTTTTGGAAAGTGCCTGTGTTTTGCGTGTCAATGTGCTAATCAAGGTTTAGGTAAACGGAGACACAAAAGACTTAGTCATTGCTTCAGGACTTTTCTCAAAAAGCTCAGTTCCAGCTGCACGCACAAACACTTTGCTTGTGTATCAATCCCCTTTCTGTAACAGCATTTGTGAAGCACCAAATCATTTTCCTTGGGATATTTGTTTGGATTATTTTTTTTCCCTGCATTATTTCAGTGGGGGAGAAGTGCCAAAGAGTTTGTGTGCTTGGATGTGTATGAGTCAGTGACTGAATGCATGTTTTATTCATCCCTTCATTTTCAGATGGGAGATGCTGTGGCACCCAGCAGGCATGACTCAGGTGAAACACCCTGGTGTTTCATACCAAACCCTTTGTCCCATCTGACTGCACTCCTCTTTGAAGCCAGCTTGGTTCCTAGAACATTTCAGCTATTTGCTGACCTTCCTGCCCCCCTCCAAGAAACAAAAATTAAAAATAAAAACCACCAAAACCCCCACACACTGAATTAGAAATGAACCCAGAGGGAGACAGTGCTGAGAGGGGACACGTTGTTTTGCAGAGGAGCCTGTACAGAAATGGAAGAGCAAAATTTTAAAAAAGGTGGTATCTCCCTGTCTCATCTTTCTGCCAGTTCAGGATTCAGCTGTGTGGGTTGTCCTGTGTCACCCTCCAGGCAGACAGCAGTGGAAGTGAGCAGTGTTGCTGTCAGATGTGATCCACCCCCTCCTAATTCTCTTACATTGAATTTAAATATTTTGAAGGTTAATACACTTAAATTCACGCACAGATTTCAACAAGAAACCCAAGTTTGTGGGTTTCAGTGTAAACCATTAGAATGCCAAGTAGCTAAGGTTAAATTTTTGAATGGTTGTTTATGCCAACAATTTATAAGAGTGGAGGAAATAAACCTTTCTGAGCAGCTTTCCTAACAGAAAGTGTGACTTAAGCCAACAGAAATGTGCAAATACACAGCTTAGTGCCAAAACTGCCTTACATGAATTGGATTTATTATACACCAGACAGAAAGAAATTCAAACACTCACTTCAGGCCTGATTCTGTGTTGAGATTTGAGTAGGGGGGTGTTGTGTGCAATCTGTGTGAGATAAACTGCTTGGGAAATTCAGCTTTGGAAGAAACACCCCCCACCCATGGCATTTTTTGCAGTCAGGCTCATGTGATTGCCTGTCTTTAGAGTGTGGGTGAACTTTCTGAACCCTGACATTGCAACTCTGCTCAGTGTCACAGCTACAGTATGTCAAGCTCCTAACAAAATAAACCTCCCACCGGAAACAACTTCACTTTGAAGTTCACAAACTTGCTCTAGTCTTGCTTCTAAAAGAGCAGTATCATATATCAAATACACTGAAAAGTTATTTCAAGCTACTTTGCTGTGATAAAGCACTATGGTTTGGCCACTGCTGTAAGTGCAGATGTATTCATTGCATTCCAGGCTTTGCCAGCACTTTATTTTATTTATGGCTTGCTTCATTCTTCTTTATTTTTAATAAGTGTTGGTAAAATCTGTCACATTGCTCCATGCTAAAGACTTCAACACAGTGGTAAATTAAATTTAAAACTTTTCACAATGATATATGTGCTGGGTTGGATGGCACAGCAGAGAACACGGGTTAGCAAAAAGGCAGGTTCACAAATGTCAATTAGCTGCCCTTTGTCAGAAATAATTTTCTCCTGATGAAATTGGAAAGTAAAAGCAGTAAATGCTCAGCTGCAAGTGCAGTGTGTTCCTGCATCAGCTGACAGTGGATGCTCTGACAGAGCTCTTACTTGCAGTGGCCCCATTTGGTGAGATGCTTGACTGTCAGCACAGTTGCAGTTTGAAGTCTGCACATGACTTCTTGTGGTTCCCCATTTCCCTTGAAATCCTTTCTGTCCTGTGGTGATAGTGAAAATGTGGCTAAAGTACCTTCTCTTGAAATAATTATAATTGTACACACCTCTGCCTAGGTCCTGAAGGCTGATGTAAAGGTAGTAAAGGACCTTAGAATGAGAAACAAATTTTGTAATACCAGTATGAAGTAATTCAGCAATGAAATTAACTTGCTTGATGGGAACCTATGTTTCTAATTTTTTTCTCTTTTTTGAGAGGGTAAGATCATGCTGTCTCAGTGACCCACAACTTTGCAAGGCTGTTATGTCTGTCACGTAATCAAATGACCTGATCCTAAAACAGAGATTTTATCTGGAGCCTTTGTAATTTCTGTTCTTCCCAGGACATTCACACTTCTGCATTTTTAGCCTAGTGGAAATACTTAATTAGCTTGTTTCATAATGGCCTGAAAAAATGTGAGCACTGCATTGTAACCTCCTGGTTGAGCTTCTGCCTGTGATTTATGCCATTGCTGTAAAATCTGTGGGACTGCCCTCAGGTGAGGATGCTCAGCCTTTGGAGGAAGGCAGCCAGGGCTCTTTCACACTCCTGATAAACTCACTGCTCTCAGCTTCACCAGTGGGGTAAAAGGGCACCTTGGAAGGGTTTCAGCCCTCCCTGCACCAGGCTGGGATTTCCATATTTTGCCCTCCCTGGCTGGGTGTGCAGTGGCTGCCCAGATTGTGTCAAGGCCACATTCTTTCCACTGCCAGAGGTGTTTGCTGTGCTATCAGCTGTGAATTGGGAAACAGAGCCCTCAGCAAGGGGCTGGCACACAAACACAGAGGGGAATCATCTCCAGTGGCCTGACCACGTACATGTCCTTGGGTTTATACTCACTTTTTTGATTAACAACTCAGTACCGAATTCAGGAGCCTGAAATACTTTTAAAAGCCTTTCAGTTTAGCTTAATTTCAGTTTAGAGAAGTCTTTCAGTGCAGCCAGTCACCTGCCAGCCTGCTGTGCTGGATTTAATTCAGATTGAAACTTCCCAGCGTGGGATTTAGCCTGCTCAGCTCAAGGCTCCAAACTGAAATATGGAAGCAACTCCTAGAGAGAAGAGGGCAGTGAAGGGGCAAGGGATTTCCCCAAGCCCTGAGTGCTGTTCTCAAGTGGGAAGTCCACAAGTAGTTGGAACAGTAGATGAATTGGCCGAAAGAAATTTTCAGATGTGCCCGGCAGGGGAAGATCCAGCACTGATTAGAGAGAGAGAGATGATGTGCTTGGAGAGCAGAGCAAAGCAACTGGAAAACAGGAAATAGCATTAGGAAATGCTCTCTGTACAAGAACAAACAAATATTTGTACAGGAGAACCTGCAAGTGGCACTGCTTTCCTCCCACACTGTTTATGGTTGCCAAAGTGATGGGCTCCCTGTGAATAAGTCACATGTAATGTATGCATGGTGGATGTCAGTGTCTGAATAATCCCCACAAACCTTGAAAATTAGATTCATTTCACAATCCTGAATTTTTGGCTATCTGTCTGCACATAATGTTAACTAGAAGCTGAAAGTTCATTAGAGTGGAGCTGGTCAGGCTTTCCTGGAAATGTCACTACAGCCATTTCTTGTCTTAGCTGAGGAGCTCCAGGGTCTGCAACAGCCTCAGGAGGTGAAACACAGACACAGCAAGGACAACTGTTATTTGAGTGGGTGATTGGAATGATTGGAGAGGCATCTTGCTGATTTTGAAGATAACAGTCTCCTCAGTGTGACCACTTAGGTGCAGGGGTTATATTTGTCATGAGTTCATTGAAATATTACCAGTGAAAGAAGGCATGAAAACTTCTTATTTATTGCTGAACATAAGCTTTACTGGAGAGTGCTCTGAGCAGAATTGCTGAGTGGGACTTAGTTGTGAACTCTGAAAATTGTTTCTGTTTAAAACAGACATGATGTGATGCAGACCTGAGAGATAGGGGGAGAATTCAGAATTCTCTCTCGTCTGTCATGGGTGTAGCTTTAAATTTATTCTCCTCCATCTTTAAGAGGAGGATTAATACCTATAAAATTATGGCGGGATGGTTTAGTTGTTTATGCATTTTATGAGGTCAATAAATAAACCTTAAGCAGAAGTGATTAAACCTGGAATGGCAGCAGGGAATAGCTGTATCTCTTCTCCATCCTCTGATTCATTCCTAAGTCAGGATTTACGACTAACTCAATTAAATACACACTTTCCGCATAATTGCCCATGTGCTAGCAGAAAGCAGTCAGTTGTCAGGGATTTTGTTCATTTCTGGGTTGGCTGCCTGAGAACATAAGGATTTGGGAAGAAACTGTGGAATTACCCATAAATTTTCTTAATTGAATTGAGCATAAGCTTTCAGGCTTAAGATGTGAGCAAGGAAAACTTTCCAGTTTCCAGGCAGAGCTGTCTCCTTGCAGTTATTTACACAGTGCTGCTTTGACTTGCTGTTAAAAAATTACACTGAGGCAGAGATTAGGAATTCAAAGAGCAGTTTTGTAAGAAAAATGCCTCGGTTTCATTCAGTAAGAGGAGGTGTGGTAAAGGAGGGAGAGAAGGGGGGGAATGAGCAGGGCAAAAAAAAAAAAGGATTATTACTTCAGGCAGGTTTGAATATTCAGTCTGGGAAACCTCGATCCAGTAGAGCCTTCAGAATACACTTTGTTCCAGCACTTCAGTGAGACAACTGAGAGAATGTGGCCCTGGGTGACAGCTCAGCCTCCTCCCTCCATCCTTCTCTCCTCATCATCACCCATCTTGTGTGGTTCTAATTTTTTGGAGAAATACTGTTGGGGGGGGATTGTATTTCTGTCACAAAGCTACTGTAAAATTTCTAATCCCTTGTTAAAAGCAACCCACAAGCTCCTTTCTTCAGGATTTAAATGTGCCTTATGGAGGACACGTCCATCCTTTTAAAGTTTGTGTTAAAGCAGTGCTCTGCTGCCCTTGCCTGCATTTCAGTGTGAGTTGTTAACTGAGATCAGAAATAGCTGAAGAGATCTTCAACAACAGGAAAATGTACTTTAACACAAAAAGATGCCTGCTTCTTTTGCATGCACATGTAATCACAGTATTAATTTAGCTCATCACAGATAAGGCAACTTACATTATTGACTTAAAATATTGGCATTTTTCATGAAAATGCAGCGAATTTTTTTGTGCCAAATGGCATCTATTACTTAGGAGCAATATTATGCCTTCTATTAAATATAATTTAAAATTAGTCCCTGGAGCTTATATATTATCCCTGCAGGATTTGGACATCTTTTGTACATCATCTTTGGTCGTTTCTCTCATGTCATCATAAAGTGTTGGTGTGAGATTTTACTTAAACTAGAACAGAATTTTTTTTCACAGTGTTCCAGCTCAGTGTGCAAGAAGTGTAGCCAAAGCAGCCAAATGAGTGGTGCATCTTCCCCACCCTGCAGAGCAGTGCTGGAAGTTCTGTGTCTTTCCCTGCAGCCTGCACTGAGAGATCCATTCCTCACTCACAAACTTCCAGCCACCTGGCAGTGATGAGGCAGAATAACAGAGAGGATGTCATGGTCATTTTGATGCTTGGCAGCAGCCTCTGAGCCCAGAGTGCCAGGGAAGGCAGGGCTGGGTAAAACAGAGGCAAGAGGGTGAATTTTCCTGCACTGCTGGTGCAGAATTCCTGGCTCTGGGCTGGCTGCTGTGCTGCAGGTTTTCAGTAACACCAGCCTGAAGCACACACACCATGAAATTCTGCATTCCTCCCCCTCCTGCCCAAGGCTTCTGCTTTTTTGGGGGAGGTGGTGGTTGTTTTTCTGTGCCTGCTGACGTCAACAAAATTGCCAGATGGCATTTCAATGCTTTGCAAAGAGACAGGAGCCTTTTATTACCGGGGTCACGTGGATCCCATTCATTTGCATTCCCAGAAGTGGTCTAAAGCTTTTGCTCACTGTGTAGGCAAAGAGTGCTCTGCACCTTCCAGGGACCCAGAGGGCCTTCTGGGGGATATTGCTGCCTTGTGAATCCTTTAAGGGATGCAGAGATGAAGGGTTTGCTGAACATTCATTTGGCTCATGTGGAAATATTGAAAGTCTCTAGACGGTTGTGCTTTGCAGAGGTTTTGTGGGTTTCTTTTTAGACAATAAAGGAATCCTTTTGTGAATTTAGGATAATAAACAGACTTACAGTTTAGCTCTAAGAGAGTTACAGTCTCTCAGGTCCACGTGACTCAGTAGCTTGTGGAACATGCATGCAAGTGCAGCACTTTGATAAATATTAGCAGAGAAGAGGAGCTATCTAGGTTTAGATGATGAAGGTTTCAGGCTCTGTCACTAGAGCTGGGCTGTGACATGATCAATACATTGAAAGGGAACAGAGTCCCTTTATACCCCGGAACAGATGACTGGGAGCTCAGTACCAGATGCACAAGATTAAACCAATTTACTTTGCTGTGCCTGAGCCATCTCCACAGCAGCTGGGCAGGGGACATGGCAGTGTTTGAAGGCCTGAACAATCTCTTACTGACGTAGTAACTCCAACACTGGCCCTTGTCTGGCAGCTGACCCACAAGACAGGGAGCTTATGATTGATTAGATTTGCAGTGGAACTTGGAGAAGTGAATCTGGAGGAACCTGCAAATCTCCCAGGGGAACGTGTGACTGCTGGAGAAGGAAAAGCCAGACTTAATTTTGGGGAGCATGAAGATTTTTGCTTCTTGCAGATGATGAAGTTGATCTTTGGAGCAGTTTCTCAGGTTAAATGGAGGAGAAATGTATTTCTGTCTGAGAATGAAAAGTGGGAGCACTTTTTATTTTTCCTTGAAGCAAATGCACACTGCCTTTGTTGGAGCACATGGGCTTTGTGGTGATGCAGAAAGGAGGCTAAGTAATGTGGTTTGGACATCTACATCACAATTTGAAAGAAAAGCTCCCCTAAACTTATCTGAGATTACCATAGGCTCCAGAATGAGCAATAATTTGAGCTCACAAACCAGGTTTTGATACATTACTTTTATTTTCTAGCAGTTTCAGTTTTCAGATGTGCCCCTGTGCTGCCTCCTTGCTCAGAGTACAGTGCAGTGACAGAGATGTGTGTAAGCTCCCAAGGGCCATATGTCTGAAAAAAAAACATGGGGCAACATAACCCTGTGATCTTTCCAAGTGTGAATATTTTATTGCTCAACAAAGTGCTTTTGAAAGGCACTTTGAAACGCAGCATCACAAACTCCCCTTTCCTGCTTGATAAGCCATGTGTTAATATTGCTTACCCTTGTCTTACCAATTTCCCAGCTGTATGACATGCACTAAGTTCTGGTGATTTATCATGGTATTCTGTGCATGTTAAGCCTTGCTGCAATTCACATGGTGTTAAGTGGTTACAGAAGAGCACACAGATAAATACAGTGAATTATTGGACTCTTTGAATTTGGTACCATGATATTCTTGACTAGGAAGTGGAGAAATAGTTTTAAGCTGGCTCAGAGCAGACTGGGTGATGTTGAAGAGTAATAACCAACTTGACCCAGCCTTCATAACTCCATTCTTCAACTGGGGGAAGAAAATGTAGAGTTTCTTTAGGGCTGGCATCTCAGAGAAAGTTATTGCTCATGCTGTGCTCCGGTACATAATTTAATTTCACAGGGGAGTAGCAATCGGCATTCACATCGTGATTCACAGATCATGGAGCAGGAAACAGCCTGTCAACTTCTAGGGAGCTGAAAGGGGGGAGAGTTGCTTAGAGGAAAACAAAAATCTGTTTTGTGAGGGAATTCAGCTCATGAGCACAGCAGGCAGACTTCAGTTCTGCTGTGACTCTTGGTGAAGTTAGAGGAGTCGCTCTGCAAGATTAATTTGCTCCTCAGTTTTTCAATTTGTAAGGTCTGGAGTGCAGACGAATCCTGTGGTGGATTAAACACAAAGCAAACAAGCAAAAATGAAATACCACTCTCATCTAGAATCAGAGGTTTCTGAGACTTCAGTTTGAACGTGCCCCTTCCATCCCAAATTAGCTGTGTTCCACAGCCTGGGATCAGCTTGTACCCAGCTGAAGACATGCAAATGTGAATACTTTGCATCTTCTTGCAAATCACATCAATAACTGAAAGAAAGCATGCTTACACTAACATGCATGTGTAAACATTGCTTTTTGTGTGTACATGTGTTGATGTTTATCAGCATTTTAATGTGCTTTCATTTTCTCTCTTCCGTTATTATTTGTATGTGGATACTCTCAACGGCTCTTTTTGCAGGGGGAAAAAGGTGCAATAAACTTCAACCAAATTTAGAAAATACCTTCATGCTAAAACACTGCATAATTACAGGTACAGTTTAGCATCTCCAACAGCTCTGATAGCAGACAGAAATACAATATGGGGAGAAGAGAGAGGCATGTATATGTTAACCTTATATGTTGGACTTTTATCTCTGAAAGGAATTCTGCTTTCTTAATACAGTTGTCAAGCACTGCATGTATTGCTGGGGAGTTTTGTGTTCCTAGAGAAACTTGTAATCCTTCTGCTATGGAATATTTTAGTATGAGAGTCAGTTCAAAATGTTAAGAGGTTCCCTCCACCTCCCCCAGATGCAGTAATTTCTTTGTTGTTTGTACAAGATTTGCAAGATCCTTGGAAAGAATGTGAACAGTGAGAGATTACTGGGTTTATATATAAAAAACATGGATTAAGATCTTTTTCCTCCCAAATCGATGCTGGCATTTCATGGGCACAGCAGAGCTACAGCCCTGATTTGAAGGAAGAGTGGTGCCATCTGGTGATGCCTGGGAAAGGCTTTCCTGCACCTAAAGCTGCAGGATCAGAATGCCCTGTAGGAAAAGTTCTGCTCAGCTGCACCATGGCTGTGACCTTGCACCCTCTCCTGAGGCACTGCCTCACCTGGCACACCTGGCACGAGGTGGTGTGCTCATTTATGGAAATATTCATGCTCTAGTCTGGAATAGGTGTTCAGACCAGGTCCTCTGTGATTTATCCCCCCCATCCCCTTTTCCTGATCTGGTTTTCACTTGTGCAGCTGGATGTGCTCAGATCTGCACTGCCTGACCCTGTCTCCTGCCCTTTCTCCTTCTGCTGTGCTGCTGGCCCTGTGGGACCCTGCTGGGCAGGCAGTGACCCTCAGAGGGAGGAGTGACACTCTGGGCTCCCTTGGTCCATCCCCTGGGAGCTCCCAGTCTGCCTGGCTGGGTTTCTGGGTGAGGCTGTGGCTGGGTTCCAGCACAGGACCTGCTCTCTGGTCTCCTCTCTCGTTGTGTTCCCATCACTAACGAAGGGCTGGCGTGCAGATCATCCCCAGTGCTGCTCCTGCTGCCAGGGGGAAACAGAGCTCAGCCTGATGCTCTGCACCCATGGGGGGCTTTCCCTGGCTGGCAGCTCGGGGCAGGGAGAAAAGGTGGTGTGGTGTTAAAGGTGGGTTCATAAATTGCTCATACAGAGCTAAATGAACATCGTTCTACGAGCAGAAATAGTTACTGTGTGTGGTTAGAAGCCTGCCCATGCACAGGTTTTATTTGAAATAATTTATTCTGTGCACTTGGTGGAATGTCCTCTGGCTGGTTTGCATTTAGGCTGGTCACATAAGCAAGCCCTGAAAGCAGACCCTAAATTTTATGTAGGCTCAGAACATGGTTTCTTCTTGTTTGACTGGTTACAAAGTACACCCAAACCCACACAAATCAGGTTTCAGAGTTGAATATGAAGTCTTATTTGTAATTTGTCTGTTTGTTTGTAGCTGGCACAGGCTTATATGGTTGTCTTTATACACAAAAGATTAAATAGTCTTTAGAGACAGTTTTTGATTTGCATTTTCTTCTGTTTAAAAAAAAGGCCAACTAAATGTTAATTCATTTCTTTCCAGTTAATTCCCCTTGCCTTATTTAAACTGAGCTATTAACATGTGTGTGAGGTATATTACTGTGGCTCTGTATAGAATTAGATAATTACATAGTTAGTTATGACTTAAAGGCATGTTCATACCATGCCAGAAGAATGCCATCCTAATTGAAGGCATCTTTCCTAAAAAGCAGAACAAAGGCCTCATCATGTTGCCTTCCTGTGCCACCTTGATTTTATTGACAGGAAATCAAGCATGTTTCTTTGACCTGTTGGTGAAAAATAAAAGGGCAAATGGATAAAGTGTTGAGCATATTTAATTTGGTTAGGTATTTCATTTTGCTGTAGCATTATACAGAATGCTTCAGCTCTACTCTCCATAGTAGTTGTAGCTTGCATTAAAAGAGGAAATGGATACAAATAAATTTTTACTTAGACTGAGGGCAGTCTTCAGATTCCTGGCAAAATGCCGACCTGTTGCACAGTGAACATGATTGATATGCATTTTCTGCTCTGTGTTTGCTAAGAATGACAGTAATTAAAAGAACAAATCATTTAAATGAAATGATTCTTCTTTCTAGAGAAGGTTGTTTCCTAATGTTGTTGCCAAAAGTCTCTCTTAAATGCATTAGGAGAAGTAGGAGGTTGTACAGAGAGAGTTGATCAGCAATTCATGTATTTATTTATTTTACTTTAATGGGATAAATAGGATATCTGGGGCCACTTGTAGTGCTCAGATGGAAGCAGTCAGGAAGATAATAGAGAATTAGGAAGACAGAATCCATATGCTGCATCAGCTGATCAGCCAGAGCACCGTATGGCAAACAATTCAGCTTGTGGTCTGCTTCCATTTGGTAACAGATATGTTTACAGCAAGCATTGTGATGAGAGATGTGCGTGCCTGTTCACCAAGGTCAGGGGTAGGAAGTCAAGTGTTTTCTTGTGATTAAACTGGTCTTTTATCTTTGTTGTTCTGAGCTTAACTTCTCAAAGTTAAACTGACTTTGGGGAGAGATCTTTTGCTTCAATACCCTGCCTTAGGTCACCAGTGTTAACAAACCTGAATATTGAAGTCATCTCTGGAGTCTAATCCATTATGGATCCCAGTTAATTCAGCCCTGAGCCTCTGACCACAAGAGTCACACTGAGCCTCTACAGAAGTCTAATGCAGAAAACAATGCAAACCTGGGCACCAGGCTTTTCTTCACAAAGAGAAGCCATAACCTTTATAAAAAAAAACCTAATGAACTTGATTTCATCATTTTCAAACTAAAATTTAAGTTTTGAGAAGTTGACACAATTTCTTGTTCCTGTCTTTCAATAAAACTGCTCTAAGATTGCTGAAGCAAAGCCAAAATAAGGCCTTTCGGTTGCCCAAAATTCCAAAACCAGTAATTCTTCTGTCAGTGCAAAATATTTTTTGTGTTTGTCTAAAGTTGTCAATGCACTGTGAATCCTTGAGCTGCTGTTTCTCGTTTGTGAGGACACCACACTCTGTGTTCTCTGTGTAAGAGCTCTGTGGCAGATTCATGTGATTAAAAGTCTCATCAGCAAATACCTCAATACTGTGTATACCAATCAGGATTCCTTCTGAGCTAAAATATTGAGTCTCTGTATTGATGTGTCTTCCAAAGTCTTTGAGTTTGGATGGTAAAACAGATTTGTATGTTGATACTTCTTTTCTCTACCTCCTTTTAAAAATTCAGTTAAGACTTTTAACCTACCAGGACCTGTTCAGCCTATTTACTCAGTAGTAGGAAGCACTTCTATTGCTCCTACTGGTGCATCATCCCTGGTTTCTTACTGGAGTAGATTCAGATGAACCACTGAAGTTCAGCTTCACAAGGATATTTAACATTTAAAAAAACCCATGTGCAGCCCACAGTTGATTTTTTTTTTCTTAATATCCACATCCAAGCAGAAAACATAACTCACTGTAGGGATAGAAATCATTGTCTGGTGTGGTTGCCAGCATAAGCACCAGTGCTTCATGCTCTGTGTCTGTTTTTTGGTCTCTATGGTTCTGTTGCCTTTTGTAAATGAGAAGCTGGTGCTGTTATATTTAGATGTGAACTTGAATCCAAGCTTTCCAAAAACACAGTAGAGTTTGGCCCTCATAAAATAGTGCAGATCCTGAGCCAGACAGTCAGAGTTCAGTATGGTGAGATATTAATGATGCAGAAGTACAGATTGGGTCTATTTCTAATTAGAATTGAGAAGCAGCCAGGGTGTCATAATTAGGAATTTTACATGAATTTTACTTCATTCTTTTTTCTGAAGTGCAATTCAAACACTGCTCACAATGTAAAAGACCCAAGTTGAAAGTAAGACTTTTCTTAGATTAAAACTGTGCACAAGACAAATCAGTCACCAGCTAGATGGAAAAATTAGAGATTGCTGAGATGGCTTAGAAAATCCTAGAGCCTTTAACATCCAGTGTGTAGATAAAGGCCAGAAGAACAGTGGCTGGAAATGGCCCATCTGATGCAGGCATTGACCTGTGGTGATCAGCTGTGTACCTGGGATCTCAGCAGGCAAGTGTTCCTTTTTTTTTCCCATTCGTGACAGCAAAGGCAGAATAAGCCCATGGTATGAACTAACCTAGTGTGTCTTTAAGTTGGTCCTTGCAGGTCAAGGATGAAGTAGGTTGAAAGCAGTCCTCAGGGCTTGCTGCTCTGTCAGTTTATATCTGTGACAAGTGAAAAAAAAAAATTTAATATCATAGAAGGCATGTAGAGGATAGTGTTTTGTTTTTCTTGCTGTTTCTCTCTGTTCTGATCTTCACTGAAGAGTCTGCCTACAAATAATCGAGGAGAGGTGGGGGGTTTTCACATCTAGTGCATGCTTGGGGTGTCCTTTGCAGGTCGTGGCTTTAGATGTTCCTATCTTGTACTTTAGAGAAATAATCACTCTGCAGCAGCTATGATGAAGGATTTGGGGGCTGCAAGTCCCTGGGGCTACAGTTGGGTTTTTTTTTCAATGAGTCATAATAGAAGAATCCAAAGCCAAGTGTTACAGAAAAATGATTAATTCTTTTCACAGAGCAGTTCATTAGTGACATAAAGTCATGAGAAAGGGGAGGAGGCATCTGTAGTACTCAATGGCTATTAACTGGTATTAGTGTGAGTGCTTAAAATCAGAACTGAAATAACGCAAACCACAGGGTCTGATGGAGAAGAAAAAAATGTTGAAATTGGACCAATTTTTTGCAGTGAAGTTCTCACTGGAGTTTTGATGTGCAGAAGATTTATCCTTTTCAAAAGGTGCAGAGCATCACTGCCTGTCTTTGGCTTCAGGGAAAGCCCTTTCTTAAACATGGACCACTAAATATCCTCAGTGTTCATGGTCACTGGAGAATTTCATGGGATCTTTCTGCTCTGTTGCTACAGCATATGGAAAACGTGGCCCAAGATACACATCTGGCTGCTGCTGTCATTTCCAAATCCCTGTTGTAATTCCAGTAAGAACAGACTGAACATTAAAGGCTCTTTATCTACAGCTTCGCTGATGTTTGCTTCCTAGTTTCTAATTTTTTTCTTATTCTGGTTTTCAGCACTCATTCTTAAAAACTTATCAAGCTGTCTTTTTTTCAGTTTATTCTCCTATGGCAACTCCTTTTTAGTCATTGAAAATATATTTGATATCCTGTGTAGCAACTCTTTACTCCACCCCCCCACTCTTTTGTCTTCATTTAGAGGCTGCATTTGTTTGCATTATGTTTTTAGTGATATTTGGTAATCCTCTTCTTAATACTGTTCAACAGCTCTTAGTGAAGGGCTGAGGTGGATGTGAATCTTCAGCTGCGTTTATGTTCATGCATATTTCTGCAGTTTGCTGCTAACTGTGATGTTGCTTCTCAAGTTGCATCCCAGAAGAGCCTGAAATACGTTGAAAGGCAGAAAAAATGGCAGTATGTGACTCCTTTGGCTTTGCTGTGGTGTAACTGAGGCTGTCAAGTTGAGAATGTGGGAGGATTAGTTAGTACACAGAAGGCAGAACGGCGATTATTGCTTTCAATGGATCTTTTTTTAACTCATGCTGTGTGTTTGGCTGCTCTGTTTTAGTTCACTGTGGAATTAAAATAGCTTTCTGTGCTAAGCAGGCAGTTGGGATGTGTGAGCTGTAAACTCGAACGGGTAACATCACCAGGTATTAATAGCTGGCTCATCCTGCACTGTGTGTGCACCCAGCACCCACTCCTGCTGGCTCCCAGCTTGTGTTACTGCAGCTCAAGTTGAGGCTGAAGACAGTTGTCACTGTTTTCTTCCTGTGAACACAAACTATCATCTTCGAGCTACCAATTTGAGACCATCTGAAGCACAAATTGGAGAACAATAATGTGAGACAATTGAGGACAGCCTCTCAAGTACAGAATTGTTTTCCTCGGTCTGTGTTATTCAAAGCAGATTGGAGCCCCATTTAGAATTTAATTTTTCCCATCTGCTGTGCTTTAATTAAAAGCAATAATTTTTAAAGTTCCTAGTTTAGTTGGAGCAGTGTCTACTTTTTAAGTAATCGACCCTGACTGTGACAGACTCTGCGATCTGCTCTACATCATCAAGTAGTTCTTTGGGCTGGGTAGTCGTGATAGTTTAATGTTTTTAGGCAGCCAAACAGCACGGAAAGTCCCTTGGAGCTGGGTGACTGAGTCCCCAGGGCTCTGCTGAGAACATCAAATACCAGCGTCAGAGTTTCCACAAGGTTTGCAAGCTGTGACCAGCGGCTCCCAGCCAGGAAGCTCAGCCTGTGCTCCTTCCAGGAGCTGCTTTCCCTGGATCCTCCTCATGGCATGCCTTGTGCAGAAGGTCATCCCAACTGTCTGAGTGTCTTCACTTGACCTGGGATTTCCCAAGGAGGCCAAGGCAGAGCACGTGTATGGCTGGTGGCAGCTTGCTCCTTGCCACACTGTGCCACCCGTCAGGCTCTGGGGACAGCCCTCTGCCCCCTTTCCCTGTGCCTTCCAGGCTTTTCCAGCTGTGCTCTACTGTGACAGGAGGAAATGTGGAAAATTAAGTACTACTTGATCACTAACAGTGGAGTTAGTTCATTTGAGGTTCTTTCTGTCAGGTATAAATGACAGGGATTTAATTACATTGCACTGGGTTGTGTCCAATATTTGCATCCACATGGGTTCAGACTTTCCTGGTCTGTAGGTCTCGAATCCTAACAAATCCAGTCCTCCCACTCCTTGAGATTATTTCTGCATCTATCTTTTTATTGTTGCTTGGTTGCTAGTGACCACTAGGATATTTTCTTTCAGTGTGTGTAAAAAATCTGGAAAAGCCTGCTAGGTGACTGAAAGCAAGAACTGATGTGTCCCTTGAAAGTTACAGATGGCACCAAAACTGCAGAGAACTCAAATGTGTTCTCTGTTTCTTAAATGTGATCCTTTGCCCTTTGGAATGTTTCACACAGTGCACGAGGACACACGTGCAGCGTGTGGAGGTGAGTACATTTAGGAGAGTTTGGTGGCAGGTTCCTGACAGCCCATAGAGGTCATGCAGGGCCTCAAGGTTTCATTTTTCTCAGCTTCACAACCAAATCTGGACATATCAGAGCAAAAGGCCTTACTGCTCCTTCAGTGCCTGCTGCTGATTAAGTGGTATCAGTTTATGAAGAGTTTTTAGCATGGGTAAAAGTCTCCAACAGTCTTCTTGTAAATGTCTGAGCAATTTTTCTCAAACACTGAAATAATTCACCCCAGACAAATACCTGGCAGTATATGTTTCAGTCTGAGCTCTTTGGCTGACAAAGCTGTCACGAACTGAAAGATCCTGTAATGGAAGAAAGTTAGTCAGCTGTAACTGTGAGCTCTGTGAGTGGTGTCACCTAAGGTAGAGATGCAGAATGTGGGGATGGCAGCTGCCTCCCCAGACAGAGTGTGCTATAGACAGTCATACATTCCACAGCTTTTCTAATAAAGGGAAAAAAAGTATTTCCTTCTCAAACCAGTGCCTCTTTCTTAAAGGATGGTGGTGTTGTTGTCCTGGTTTTCTAAAGAAAGTAGTCTTACATCTTGATGCTCCTCTGTGACAGTTTCAAACAAAGGTGGCAGATGGGAGGAAGTTTCAGAGATTATTATCTTCCCAGAAATTTTATGTTAGCCAATGGTGGGATACCAGAGGAACGTCCAAATGAGTGGCCTTGCTTGGTAGTAGAAGACTGGTAATTTAATATACAGTGAGATTGCAGAGCCAGCCCTGTGTGAGGCTGCTCAACAACACCCACACACACACCTGGCCCCAGGCAGGGCTGCCCCTGCTGGCTCTGTGCCTCAGGTTTGCTGCTGAGGAGAGGGGTCACTGCAGTGCAGGGAGGGGACAAAATGTGTAACTCTTCAGTGAGACCCATTTCATTAGATCCTGCATTTGCAGAACTACTTTGAAAGGCTTCCTCTGGCTGCTCTGTGACCCCTGGACTCTGGCATCTCTCTGGCATGTGCTCATGCTACACACACACACACTTCATGTGGCAGTCATGACATTTTCTGCTCTGCAGATCAGAGTTCAACGTAATTGTTATCAGGTAGGTCTGCTTTGCTGTGCTGGTGCCACCCCAAACAGCTTGGAACCAGGATTAAAACTAAAATAGTTATGGCTGAAGCAACATTTAGAGTTTCCTTCATTTGTGGGCACATCTTTTGTGCCTCAGTGTCTGGTTTATGGTTGTGTGGCTCTGGGTGCTTTAAAGACTCAACAGCAAAGTCATAGAAAGACTACATGGAAAGGTTTTCTTTGATCAATGAGATGAGACAACAGGAGGATGCTATTTTCAGCCCTGCCAAAGAGTGTGCCTTACAGAGCCTGTGGCTGGTTGACCTCCAGAGAGCAGTGGGAATGCTGTGCTTCATTAAGCTGGAGAAAAGACTCTCATAAACATCTTTGCTCACAAGAGAAGAGAAAATCCGAAATCTTGTGTTAGGTCAAAACAGGAGAGAAATAAAAATAAAAATTAAAATAAAAATAAAACTACTCTGGTTCTAGAGCTTTAAATAGAGAAAAGTGAAATGTGAAAGAATTGCATGCACGCTTTTTTTCCTTAGTCATTCACTGGAAGGTGGAGTAGTCAAGTCTGTGGCGCCTTTAAAATGATTCATTATTTCCATAGAAGCCAATTGATGTTTATCCTTCAAATTGCTCTGTGGACATTAAAATAATGGAGAATTATATTTGCTTTTAATTTTGTTTCCAGACAGCTTGGCCTGAGCATTTATGATGTGACTTGGAAACCATATCAGATTGTGATTTATAGTTGCTCGTAATTGTGTGAAGATTGAAGATATGCTGGATGCTGCTTTTCTTTTGTTTTTCTCTCCTCGCCTCCCCCATTCTTTTGCTCACAGAGTGTTCTTGAGTGTAACGTGGTGAAAGGCCAACATCTCTGCCTTCACTGCTTTTCCCTGTACAAGCCACACGCAGCAAATGAAGATTTTATTTTTCCCTAACATGAGGCTGTGTGAAATGAATTGTGGTTTTTATTTGATAATTGGTTTGGGGTTTTATTCTCCTTGCTTAAGTTTCAACTGGTTTTGTGTTGTCACAATAATCACTCTTTTTGTGGGGTGGAGAGAGAGGTGTTTTTTAGTTGAGCTGGATGAGAATCATATGCAAAACATGAAAGGGGAGAGGGAAGAATTTTCTTAGTGGTAAGGCATCTGTTACACGTACAGATGTCAAATCTGCTCCACAGGTGAGCCAACAGGAATAGTTCATACCTAAATTTATCTATCGGTCTTATGGCCAAAGGAATTTGTTGTTCCTGTTTTCCTAAATTCACTTTTCCTGTACAGTTTTATCTGCTTTTTCCTCCTAGTGAGTAAAAAGCTGTTCTTAGAGTTTTGTGCATAATATAATTTAACAGAAGAAAACAAATGGAATTTTGTGAACTGTAATAGAAAAGCCCAATGATGATTATGCAAAGTTTGAAAAGTTATGCAAAGTTTTTAGACGTGTTGCAGACTCCAAAACAAATGATTCAAACCTTAAAAGTCTAAATGATCATTAAAATTTTCCAGGATACTGTTTTCTTATTGAATGTAAGAGTGTTCCTTGCAGTTGTTTCCTGCCCTGACAAAAATCATCTGTGTGATACTGGGACATGCTGCTTTTGTGATTTGGTCCTGCACATGCAGCAGTATGTTTTGGGTTTGGTTTTTTGTTGTTGTTGTTTTATTTTCTGTACATAAAAGGAAGCCTCAAAACATGCAGCAAGTGCATTTGGGCCCACTTAGGAATTCCAGATGGCACCATGGCCTAAACCAGCTGTTTTTCAGCATTGTAAGGAAGTAATTTTTCTCCTTATCTTAGTTTAAAATGGGCCTGTTTAGTTGTGCTTTTGTTCCCAGCCTGTTTGCTTTCTGATTCTCATGCCCTAGAGCATTTCAGTTTTAGTCACTGCATGACACTGTTGAAATTAGGGCTGAAATGAAGTCACAAAGTGAGCAGCAGGCCAGTCTTATCCAGAATTCATGGGAGGGAGCTGCATTCACAATCATTGGCATAGATGAGTAAATGAGCACTGACCATTGTGAAATTAAATTCACCTTAGCTTAGCTCTTCGTTGTTCTGTTTTGTTTTATCAAATTAGTTGTCTGTTAGTGTTGATTGCAAACGTTGTTCATGCCACTATTCCCAAGTATCCGGCCTTGGAGCTTCCATGAGTAAAGTGATTTGGAAAGAATCCAAATCAGTTCATGCAGAGGCTGTGCACATCAGGAGAAAACAACTTACAGAGACTGAGCATGGATTTTGTGTGCATTTTCACCCTGAAGAAAGACTCTCTGCATAGATATTTGTGTACACACGTGTATGTGCATATATACAGTATATATGCATATGTGCCATTACAATAATCTCAAATTTTCACCAGTTGCTTTCACATCATCCTGGTGATGTACACTACATTCCAGGTTTCCTTGCCCTTTAGGGAAACACATTATCATTTACTTTCTGAATAATGGTCTGCAAAGCTTATGCAGTTCTCTACTGTTTCGTAATATTGACTCTGAAAAATAAGATATTTTTAAATGGTCTCATGCATTCAATTGTAATATTTTTTAGAAAATAATAATTGAAATACCTGTAATTTTACCTAGTCAGACTAGTCTGATCATGCTGTGAATTGACCCTGAGACAGATGAACTCTTCAAGCTTCTTGACTCACATAACTCATCACAGCCTGGCATTTGACTGGGACAAATCTGCTGGGTCTCAGAGTTAAGGCAGGGGTCACCAACACACGTGACAGCACCATAGGGAGCTGGAGGCCCTGGGGCAGAAATCCACTGTTGGGAAGAGAAGGGCTCTCCCTCTCCCTACTTGGTACCAATCATGGAGAACAATGCTGGCTGCTCTGCGAAATATCAGCTCTGCTGTACAGAATCTCTGCTTATAGCCCGCTGAGTCAGACTTGTTTACTTCACAGAAACGTTAATCTCTGCCTCTGATTGACGGTCATCAACTCCAGGCTCCAGGCTTAATAGAATTTCAAACTGTAGATGACACAGTTTTGCTGGAAATACGAGGCTTCTGTCGCATTTTCAGTGACGTATTCTGCCTCGCTCCCCTTTGGTCTGTTTGTCATGGCTGAGGTTAGGTTAAATTATTAATTACTCCCATCCCAACCCTTGTCTTTTAATTTAATCATTTTCTTTAGCATCTGCCAGAATCTTCTGCGTGCACTCCTGAAATGTTAAGCAATGAAAGAGCCATTAAGTTAAATTCAAGCATTAATTTTTTTCAGTAGGATGAAATAGCACTCCAGTAGATCGAGCAGTTTCTGGTTTATGTTATTTCATAGTGTGGCAAAAAAATGTGGGAAGAGGCTGCTTTTGTGTCTGCAGGAGAGGGTGGTGAGTGAGGAAACCTATCTTCTGGTCTTGCAGCTTACCTCTGTCTGAGCAAGAAGTAGGACACGAGGAAGGGATCAGTGGAGTGAAACATCTTTTTGCCAAGGGCTCAATGTCCACGTTATGCAACTGAGAAGACAGAGGGAAGAGGTTTAGCTATACTTAACTAATATATCACTTTCCTCAGAAATATTTTTTATTGCCTGTAAAGCCTTTTCTGAGAACGAAGCGGTGTCAAGTTGTGTTACTCTGTTCTTTGTGTTTTGAGGTCCATGAATGCTGTCACTGATGAGTCATTCCTGGCTGGGGCTTTAATCACTCTCCTTCTAAGTCTGACCAATTCTCCATGCTCTTTGCTTGCCACTCCAAGTAACTCATATGGTCTTTTCGCAGACATAACTTCCCCATTTAGCAAACTGTGTATTTTAGCTTTTTCTAAGAAATACATGAAAGCAAATTAGTACAAAATCTGCTGCAATGGTCTCTCTGGGAAACTGCACGTACACCTGCTAAGCCCCAAACAGCAGGATTGAGCTTATGTGTCAGAGACACAACAAAGGGAAAATGGTCACTCTTGGGGTGCCTTGCATTAGTAATTCCATGCACAGTTTGTGGTGGGTTTTAGTGCACCAGCTAGTGAGGCTGAAATGTCACTTCTGCACTGAAATTCCATATACCTGCTCTGTGTGGATCCAAGTCTCACTGTTCTTTATTAGAGTTTAAAGATCCTCAGACCTCTGCAGTTGCACTGTACAGCTGTCAATTCACAGACTTGACAACTTTAAGGTTTAAAAAAATCCACTTTTCCCTTCATTTCAGTTTTGGTACAGCTGCCCAATATGCAATTGCTTGGAGAAGAATGTTGTTGCTACCATACCAGAATACTTCAGTTTAGTTGCAGGTAGATATTTTTAAAATCTCAGTATATGCTTGGGATCCATTTCATTTATCCAGGCATAAGCACTGACATTAGTTGTTCTAGAAATCTCTGCAGTACACAGGCATCTCCCAAGGGAGACTCCTCCCATCCTAAGCCATGTCTCCAAAATCATTTGTGCAAATAAGCCCTGGCTATTGACCGCGTCTCCACAGGGAGCCTGAACAATTCATTCTGATGGGTTAAGTCAGCTGCAGATGGTGAAAGCTGTGAAATGAGATATGCTGGAATTCCAAAGTCTTTGCAGACTGTTGATCGATCTGTTCAGCACTGTTCTCTGTATTTAAAGAATTATTTCATGTTATTATTTTTCCACCTGTAGCCGCTTTAACAGAAGCTGTGGAGGGAGTTCAGCACAGCCTGAGGCAGTGCCCAGCAGGTTGCTCACCTCTGTAGCCTTACATGTGTTACTCCTCTCTCCTTCAGTCCTCTGGCACCAGCATCACCGTGGACATCGCTGTCATGGGAGAAGCCCACGGGCTCATCACAGACCTCCTGGCTGATCCCTCACTGCCCCCCAACGTGTGCACGTCCCTGAGAACAGTGAGCAACCTGCTCAACACACAGCTCACCTTCCAGGCCATCCACAAGCCACGGGTGAATCCCTTGGTGTCCTTCAGTGAGAACTACACCTGCTCCGACTCGGAGGAATGTCCGGAGAAAGGAGAGAAACTTGCCATTCCCAAGGTGAGTGCTGGAGCCTGGCTCTCCCTAAAGGGACATCACTGGGCTCTCACATGTCACTGGGATTTTTGTATGAATTGCCATCCCTTCTTCCTTCCCTTCAATAGAAGGGTAAAACCTACAGAGGTCAATGAAAAACTCTAGTGATGACCTTGAGGTGCTTTGGATCAAGTCTAAGCGGTTCTATACCCCACAAACAAACAAAAATATCATCACAATCATTAGTATGACAAACACTGTGAGCTCAGGGAAGTTGTCTTGAGAAGGAAAAGAAGACAAATCACAAATATGTTTATAATACTGCCTTGAAAAATGGCTTTATGAATGCTCAGGGATCCAGCAGGAAATAACCAGTGTTAACCACCCACACTTAGCAAGTGAGCTGCTGGAAAGAACACATCAGGTTTGAAGTAGTTTGAGGTGTAGGTTTATTGCTAATTAGCTGTCCTGCAAGGCTTCGATTTCATTTCTGAAACTAAACCAAAATGCTTTTGTACTGCAGCCTCCCTTGTAAAATTAAATATAGGCAGAGTACATTGCACAGGCCAATGCTTTTATGTTTTTACAGTTTAAATGGCATGGCCAGTATTCATTCCAGCATTTCCAGGCATCTGAATTGCAATGCTCGTGATTCCTTTTTTTTTCTTATACTTTAGTGAGATGATAATTACCACCCTATTTGCCTATTTAGCAGCTATATGTTTGAAATGGATGCTCACAGGTTTTAAGGCACATTTTCCAGTTTATTTTAGTGACCACGTCTATAATGGCTGTACTCTGGGCTCTGAGGGGAAGAGTTGAGTGGAAAAGCTCTGCTATCACATGAGCAAACACAGGGAATAGATACAAGTTTGCTGTTGCATAATACCTTATGAGGAGAAGAGAAATGAAGGGTGAAGAAATGAGTTAATGCTACAGAGAACTAGTTTGATTGAAGAATTCACTGACCTAAATGTATTATGGTTCATAAAACAAATACTTTGCAGGTCTTTAAATAAAGTGTCTGAAAGCAGATTTAGGACCTTCACCTTAAGCATCTGATACTGAGCATTTAGTGTAAGGAGATAATGTGTTAACATATTTATCTGCAACTTTGAGCTTCAGAACCACAGATGTCTTCCATCTCATATTTCTTAACCCTCTGGCAAAGTCCAGGCTCTTCATTGCAGATATATTTATTTTAGTTCTTAACTATAAACACTTCACAAGAACTTCACAGGAGAAACAACTTACAAAATTATAGGATCTGCAACAGCAAGTGTGTGTCCAAAAACGATCATTTATTATCTTTGCCTTCAAAAATCTGAAAAAAACATGTGAGTCCTGTTAATTGGAGAAATGGAAGAGTCAGGTGAAAGAAAAATGCAGAGTGGTCAAGTAAAATCTTCTGTAAACAATGATGCTTTCTCTAAGCTTTTTGAGACATCACATCCCAGAGCATGAAAGTTTTATTTCAGTGTATGATCTTTGGGTTGGGTAGATATAGCAGGGGGAAAAGTTGGAGCTTCCCTGCCTTATTTTTCTTACTGCCCTTCTTGCCTTGAATCTCTGATTCTGAGGATTCATGACAGTTTATATCACAGAGTAGCTGAGGTTGAAAGTGCATCTGGAGGTTGTCTAGTCCAGTGCTGTCCCTCAGCTCATTGAGGAGAAAGTTTCTCTAGGCTCAGCCTAGGTCAGGTTGCTCAGGAGCTTGTCCAGTTGGGTTTTGAGGATCTCCATGAATTCAGACCACAGCTTTTTCGAGCAACTTCTCTGTGTTCAGTCCTCCTTATAGTAAAAATTACTTTCCTACATTTTACTTAAATTAATTGGACTTCAGTTATTGCTCCACTGCCTTTTTCCCTGCCACTGAGCGCCCCCGGAAAGAGCCTTCTTTATACCCTCCTTTTAGGTATTTGTGTACACAAAAGCCACCTCTCCTTCGGCAATTCCAGCTCCCTCAGCCTTTCCTTTTGTCACCTTTGTGGCCCTGCTAACTTGTTTAAGTACCCTTGGCCACATCAGGTGTTGAATTTCTGTGGCTGTGAGACTGTGGATATCTGCCTTTTTTTTAACTTGAGATAGGGAGGATGGTCCAGACTCTGCAAGCATTTAAAGCATTGGCTGTGTTTGAAATTAATGATAACTGGAAGAACCTAGATTTCAAGTACCTCACTAAGTGTTGTCAAGCAGAATTAAGCAAATGGAAATGGTTTTATTTGTGCATGTGTAGGGGTGCTGTGAGCCTGTATAAACTGTCAGGAACTGCTTTTCCCACAGCGCTTACGGAGGAGTTTGCCTCCAGGACTGCTGAGAAGAGTGTCCTCAACCTGGACCACAACAACATCAGCCACAGGATTACCCACACTGGAGCCAGCTCCAGTGAGAAGGGATCGCAGTGCCAGCATCAAACCTCATGAATCATCTTCATCCAGGTCACAAATTATTGCTTTTATGTTTCTCTTTGGGCAGATTTCTTTGGTTCTGTGTGATGATGTCCCGCTGTGAACGGTGTTAGAATTATTTCTTCATGTTTCTCTAAATTGATTTGCCAAAGAAGCAGCATTCCCATTTTTTTGTCAGATTATGCCAAAATTATTCATATTATTGGGTAGAAAAACAAATTTTAAAAAATCTATTTATGCTAATGAAGTGCCCAATAAAATGGGAAGAAAGGTGAGATATCTGGTTAAAGTTTTCTTGACATGCAGGGGTTGCCAATGTGGTTATTGCCCAGCCAAGGAAAAACCATAACAATTAACCCAGCCACTTCTAAGAACACACCTAATGACGTGGTCCTCTCATTAAACCAGTTCATAAAGCACTTCTCCATCTTCCATTCTTCTCAGGGTCTGATCCCTGGGCCAGTACCATAAAACACATGGTCCTCCCATGGAATGGAGACAGAGTCGTGTCTGCTCAGCTGCTTACAGCCAGCAGCCAACTTGTTTAGGGAATTTGCAGAAGTTTAGCCTAATAAAGGTTGTAAGAAAAGTTGTAATAGCTACACATCGTGCCATTACAACAGGATTTCCTCCTTTCTGGCTCCAAGAATACTTTTCTGTTCCAGTCAGAGAGGAGCAGAGCCTTCAAAGGAAGGGTGGAGAGCAGTGAGTTGTGGTACCACCCCGTGATAATAAAGTTCAGGTCCCCTTCCCACCTCAGCAAGAGCTAGCATCTTGGAGCTGGTGGATGAAGAAAGAGTGTAGAGATATCCTTTGCCCTGGGGAAAGAAAGATCAGAACTTAAGCACCAAATTCAAAAAGAGAATTCAGAGCCGTGACATCAGAAGACTCACGGGCTTTTCTGAAATCCAAAATTTGGTGCTGGTAGTGGAGAAAAAGACAGGACCTGGGAAGGCCCAGCATCACCAGCGTTGGCTGTTGGATAGCTTGTGTGAATGCAGCCCCAAAGAGCTGCTTTCTTCCAAGGTTGGCCTTTCTTCAGATCCCTAAACCTTTCCCCTGGATGAGACTCTGATACAGGGTTTGGAGGTGCTCGAGGCAGCCTGCAGAGTACCCTGAAAGTCTTGTGCAGGAAAAACACGTGCTTTGCCAAAGTTCCCTTTGTGAGAAGTCCCATCTGTCTCAGTAAAAGTAAATACAAGGAAGCTGTAACCAAAGGCAAATGTTCTTCACTCCCAGACCGGTGGTTCCTGGGGTGCATTTGATTTATGCTGTTGATCCCACTCTCACGTAGTGTGCAAGCATCCCAAGATGGGAATCAGAGGGAGAAGGAGAGCAATTAAATATTATTGTTGGTCCTTTCCTGAGGTTGTTATATAACTCTGCATCAGGAGCCAGCTAAGCAGGCTATCAATTCTTCCTATGTTTAATGTCTCCAGTTGTATAATTATAGCTCTGTCAAGCCTCCCAGCCTACTGTTTGCACTGCTTCTCTCACAGTAGGAGAAACAATGTGTGTTCCAGAAAGGGGGGAAAATGAATCCTATAAGTCTAGCTTTAAAAATGTTGGCAGACCAAGAGAGATCTGCTTTCAAGGAGAAGAATTTTGAGCTGAAGAGAAAAAAATGTATCTTGGTTATCTGCCACTTGCCCTGCACCAAATTCAAGCACTCCACTGGTCACAGAGAAAGAAACGTTTCATAAGTTGAAGGGTAGAAGAGAGGCTGAAAATGGAATTGCCCTGTGGCAGATTCTGTAGTTACAAAACATGCAACTTGTTCCTCACAATGTGGGACATCACTTCTGGATTTCTGTAGTCACACATTTGCAAAAGTCCCTTGTAACTCTCAGTTTGAGATTGGTAATCCTGTGTTCTTCCAACCCCATATCACAGAACTGGGTAGACATTATACTGGAAAAATAATAGAGCTCCCACATTCTTTCCCTCACCCACTTTTATATCAAGTGGTTCTCCCATAGGAAATCAAAAAATGTGGTTCAGAGATTTTTGTTTTGGTTTAGTTCATTGGGGTTATTTTACTGTACAGTAGGCCAGTGTTAAATTCTTCTTGCCAATTAAAAAACAAAGCAAAACCATAAAACAAAACAATTTTTAAAAATCTGTACTCTTTCTTTGCCTCACTTCATCACGGATTTTAAGTATTTGGGGCCATGAAGACAACCAGCAAATATTTTTGTAGGTAGTACTTACTATTCCAAAACAATATGTTTGTAGAGGTAACACAGTGTCACGTGCTTTTTTTTTTTTTCAGGATGCTTTTTTTCCCCCTTCAAGTTTATTTTTTTTTCAAGCAACTGGGTTTCCAGTTCTGCTGAGAACTTGTCACTTAGAATTACTTCTGGTTCTTTTTAGGAGGTGTTAAAAGAGAACGTAAATTAAACTTATTCCAAGTCAACTTTTGAGCCTCTTTGTACTGTCAGAACAATATCATGAAGGCATCTTTGTACAAATAAGGCAAATAGGCCTCAGCACTGCGGGAAGCCCAGCTTTGGACTGTCTGCTTTGTAAATATTTTTGCTGAGCATGGTACTGAGTGCCTCACAAACACCAGTTCAGCCAACCCATAGATGTGATTTCTCTCCCCAGATTTTGTGCTATCTCAGTATCTTCTTGCTGCAGCTCTTGATTTCTTCAGATCTGCCATTGAGGTTTTTCCCTGTGTTGAATGTTGCTTGTTTGTGCTCTGGTTGTGCAGCTCTGACTCCTGGAACAGCTCCATTCTGATGACAATCACAAAGAGCAGGTCCTTCTCCACCTCCTACGCCGTGTCCTCCACCAACCACCTGAACGCCAAGAGGCAGAGCCGCCAAGGTGAGCAGGCACCCCGAGCTCTGCCAGCCTGGTGTAGCTGCTCCCTGGGACCAGCTGGGGCATCTGCTTCTGTTCTCTGTCCAACCTGCTGCTTTCCTTACTTTTCCATCAATATAATACAGTTATTTCTTATATTTAAAAAAAGAACAAACCACAGTGGCTTAAAATGCTCCAGATCGTAGTCATGCCCTTTGTAAATGTTTCCACTCTTTTGATTTGTAGAAGTTAGTCATGGCACTATGATGTGAAATATAAATTGTGATTTATATCTTTGTAATTCCCTTGACTATAGCAAAACTGTTCTGCATAACATTCATGACATTAGCTGTCTGTGCATATTGCTTGACTGAGATTTCCTAAATCATAACCTACATAAATCCATTTTGAGCTGGAAGCAGCAATTGACTTGTCTTAAGCAAACATATCTAAGACAAAACCTTTGTAACTCAGAGGTCTGTCTCTGTATTTTCACTGTTGAGAAAGTACAGGTCATTCTTACTGATTTTTAGAGATGAGAAATATGGAGTTTTTCATTCAGCTTTTTGAGCCTTTTAAAAAAACTTTATTCCTGTATTTCTTTCCTAAAAGAAATTCAGGAGACTTTGCAGTTGATAATGAAGTATGTAATATGACAGCCACGAAGCAGCCTTAATCCACAATAATGTGGTTCTCCTCTCTCTACAAATGCAGTCCAACATGCTGTTTACCAGTGCTTCAACTCACAATTCAAAATTATCACAAGGCCTTCCTTTTTCTTACCAGCCTGCTTTTTATCCAAACATAAATACTATTGAGATAATATTGCTCAAAGATCCTGGCCACCCTGCTATCAGATAGAAATTGATAGATGGATGAGGCCTGATACTGGGAAAGTCAGAGAACCCCAACTTAGAGATGAGTCTGAAGATATGGCTGCACAATTATTTTGCATTTCTAGTGCTGTCGCATTGCATCACCTTTTCAAACTGAAGAGAACCACACTAAAGATCTTCTCCTGTACAAAGCTGCTTTGTTTTACCACAGTGAAGATTAAGTAGCACAATATTATCTTAAAGGGTAATAGGCACATAGGCAAATGAATAAAACTTGACCTGAAAACAGTACTGTGAGAATTTTTTTTTTTAACTCTTGGATTGTCAACAGGCTATCATATTTTAGCCTCCTATCACAGTCAGTTGCTATCAGAGAAAAAACACTGGAACTGTACATGTACATCCTGCAAGGTTAATATTTCTTGAACTTAGATCAACATACTGCCTTATTTTGAGATACTTTTTGTGTCTGGAATGCATTCAGATAGAGGGCACAATTCAAACATAAACCCAGTTCAAGTTCCTAAGGCCTTGATATCCTTTGGCTTTGAAGATGAATGTGGTAAATTAACTGGGGCTGAGTTCCTACAGACTTCAGAACAGGAGGTAACTCAATTTCCATGCACTTCCTTTCAAGACAAATTAAGTTTGCACTTCTGCACTTTGAGTCTCGTTTAGTCTGAGACTGGGAATTGTAAAGTGGATTCCAAGAGAAGGCAGCATGTTGCACTGTTGGACATGAAAGAAATACGCAGATTTCTTAGCAGTAGTTTAGGATTGCTCAGGTAGGACTAGAAAAAGGGGCCTGCCTTTTTTTATTTTCTCATATTTATATCTTTTTTAAGACAATCGTGGATTGGTCAATGAGGTTACCACCTCTACAATTTCACAGGGTAAAGACATAGTCTATCATCTTTCTCTGCCTTAGGAGAAAGGAATGAAAACAATCTAGAAGTTCCAAACAATCTTGGCTGGTTACAAAAACAAGGACTGTGTTTATAGAAAATGAATGAGAAACTCTACTACCGAAGTAAAAACATAGAACACTGCAAAAACCAGGGCGACAGCAGCACTTTGTTTAGACACTGGACTGGCTGATGCTTTTCATCTTGGCAGTGGTGCTTAGGTGGAGTAAGGGACGGAGAGAACTGCATTTTGCTGGTGTTGCACATGTGGGTATTGGCAGTGTTTATACTCTAGCTCAGGTTGCAGTGCCATGTGCTGCAGCTTGCAAGTCTCCCTTAGTGAGCTACAGATATTGAAAAATAAATTCAAGCCAAAGATCAAGGCCCAAATCTATGAGGAATGCAGAAATGTCGCCAAAATTGCAGTATTTTGTATAATGTATGACTACTGAAAATTTCTATTTTTGGTTTATTGCTAGTCTTCAAACACGTGGAAACCCAAATTTTCTGGGAATGTGTGTAAGCCTTCCTTGCCCTGCTTTGCAGAAGGTGACAGAGAAACTGCAGATGGGTCTGGGAACTGCCTGTTTGGGGCTGTGTGTCTCTGTCACTAGGAAATGTTGGTATCAACAGCCAGGCCATAAACTTGTCTTTCATTTCATGCCTGTCCAGTCAGTGCATCCTGCCCAACAGGGAAAATATGCTTTGTATTTTGAGCCAGATCTTCAGCAGGTAAAAGTGGCTGATAGTAATGGAAGTTCATCACTCTGTGAGGCCCTGGGCTTGGCTCAGAGTGGAGAAGGGTGTTCTGTTATTTATTCTGATTTTTAGAGACTGTGCTGGTGCATCTCAAGAACAGTGAGCTAATACAACCATTTGCCACTTCTCTTAATTGACAAGGCTCTTCTTGTCCTTGGCCAGGTATCCCACCAAATATTTCACCTCTCACCTCCCCGTGCCATTCACCGATTCAGGGGACCCCTGCCACAAGTCCTACTGGAAAAACATCTTCTGTGTCATTTCCAGAGTCTACAGATACTGACACCAAGCAGGGCTTAAAGCCACACAAAGTCTTAACTGCTACTCAGAGTGCACCTACCCTGTCAGACCCTATTATCACCCCCTCCATCATCTGCAGCAGGTAAGATGATAATTTGGCATGCCTTGGAAATCATTTCTGATTGTTCTCATGACTGTGTTCTATTGGCCCACATACAAGTTTTTTGTGATTTACTGCAGTGTTTGAATTGATACTTCAGGTTTATAGTATTGAAGTAAATGTGTAGATGAATGCTACAAAATGCTTTTAAAGTGGAAGACTCTTGGCTGTGTTTATTGCTATGTTTATTGCTTTTACTCCTGTCAGATGGACAGCCTGATTCATAAATAAATTCTTTTTCAATAACCTGCAGATCCCAAAGTTGGATTTTATGTTTACAACTGGATTTATTTGCTTTGTAGCATTGCATACAGATTAGCATTTTTATTTGAAAGCCATTCAGGTACTCATCATGTTTTCAGGGCATACCAAGCTCCAGGATCTGTTGGGATGACCCAGTCAAAAGCTGGCTGGCACAGGATTTAAGCCATTGTTATCTGTTGAACTTGCAGTGGTGCAAAGTTTCTACTACAAAGTTTGACCAATCCCAATAATTCTGTAATAGTTGCTTTGTGAAGATTGTTAGATAAAAGATATGCCACAAAATGCTGACTCAGACCAGAGAAAATGTTAAACTGTCAGGTCGTAATTAGGGTTTAAAGGGAATTATACACAAGGAATAAAGCTTTTTAATGGAAGGGAAGAGGCAGTCATTTTAAAAGGTCATAATACTGGGATCCTTCCCAAAATGTGTTTCTGTTCTGGAAATGATGAAGCAAACTCTGCCCTCTTGGTTCTTATGTGCTTGGTATGCTGTCACTGAAGTAATGATAAAATATCATTTTCCCCCTTAAGAGGAACAGATTCAAGTTTTAAGTAAGAAGAGTGAAGCCAGGTCATGACTGTGTTCAAACTGAATTCTGTAAGATTGTGTGGGACTCTGGCACATTTTCATAATTTTTAACTCATCTTTATAGGGCAGCTGTAGTAAAGAACCAGGGGATTTATTTTGTGCTGGTATACTTAGAGAATAAAAAAAATTCATTTAAAGAAATCACGTGGTCCAGGTTTATTGTTGAAAACACAAATTTAATGGTGGTGGCCAGTTAATCCAAGGTCTTTCTGTATTTTTGTCCCAAGATCCAATAAAACTTCCAGCACTTTCATGTGATTCTGTCTGGAGAATGTAGCCTGGATCACAGCTCATACTGTATGACATATTCTCACACTGCCAGCAGGAAATCATTTTACACAAGGCTGTCTGAGGCACGTGGTTCTTTACATTGTGCATTTTTCCTGATGTGTTTTAGCTGTGGCAGACCCTACAACCAAATAGAAGCTGGTGATGGGACACTAAACAGAAATGATGCTACTACACACACCCTGAACAGAACAGGTAATTCTTTGTCAAAAACACCTCGTTCCCTCAAATTCAGTGATCACCCCCTGAAAGGGCAGGCAGCTTGTCTGTCACAAAAGGAGAACACACACAGGTGAGTCCATGCACATTGTCCTTGAGGTTCCTTCCCTTTTCATGTGTACAACATATACAAAATGCTTATGGAGTTAAAATACAAAGGATGTGCTGTTTTCCCTCAATTTACTTAAATTGTAGTCCTCAAAATTTTTTCTCTCTTCATCCCTGATGCCATTTTTTACACTCTGCAGGGTAAAACCTTTAATGCTCTTGGACAGATTGTCCGACTTCGGAGCCAGCCAAGCAGCACATATGTATTATGAGTCAGAGATGCTGTTGCTGTTGCTCAGAAGGTCACAGGATGACTTCCATGAAACCCTTGCTGTTCCCACCACAGGCTTTGTGCTTTGTGTTTGCAGATGATCCTGCTCAAGCCACTTCTGACTACGAGACCAACAACAGCGACAGCAGCGACATCGTGCAGAACGATGACGACACAGATTGCTCCAAGGAGCAGCCACGGAAGGGATCTGGCTGTAGGTCCTACACACCCGAGACCATCATCCTGCATCCCTTGATACCACCTGAGGTAGCTCCTCTAAGTTCCCCCAGCGCCATAGACAGTCTGTATTCTGACACTGAGGGGGGAAAAAAAACCCAAAACAAAAACCCAACTAACCAAAAACACAGATCCCACACAAAAAAAAAAAAAATCTGGTCTAAGGGTGCTGCAAGATACTATTGTGGGTGTATGTCTTAAACAGCAAATGCTGCAGTGTGGTGAACAAGTGGTGATTGTCTCACAGCATTCAGCTGTGAGCTTGGTTGAGCCTGCAGAGGGAAAGCTTTGTTTAGTTAAGCTTTCCACAGTCTGTTGTACAACTGAATTAATAATCTGAAGTTGGCAGGAGATCTTGAAAAATTTATTGTAATCTGTTGAAGTTGGACATGCTGAGAGAAGGCATTTTGCTTGAAATGTTCTGGCATTTACTCATCTCCAGTTTCTAAGTAAAATGAAATTCCAGGGAGTATACAGGGAGAAATGTGAAAGGAGGGGCACAACCCATCTTTTATTTACAGACCCTGAAAAACAGGTAGGTTTCAGTTTAAGGAGTACAAGTCTTCATTTGGACTGAGCTCTGTTAGCCATGTTAGAGTGTAGTGAATGGGTCCTGATGCAGAAACAGAAACTCAGATCTTTTCCCTCTGTAGCATAGTGAATTTCACAATGAAGGCAGAGTCCCTTGGAAATGAATGAATGATTCCCACGAGTGAATAAATGAGTGAGGCTCACTGCTAGGTGCAGACATTGCTCTTTCATAAACAGAATTTCCTATCCATTCAAGTGAAACACATTATAAAGGAGAGTGAGTGGCTGCAGGGCTGCTGGAAATGAGGACATCTCTGCTGAGCTGACTGAAGTACCACTGACTTACACATGATGCTAATGTGAATTTAGCTTTTAAGAGCGTACATTTTTGCTTGAGATGCTTCACTGAACTAACAATCCTCTTTATTCTGATTTCTGGCACAGGACAAGCCTGTGCTGGCTCCAGAGCCTCTGGTTATGGACAACTTGGATCCACTGATGGAGCAGCTAAATAGTTGGAACTTCCCAATCTTTGATTTGGTGGAAAAAATTGGGAAGAAATGCGGTCGGATCCTCAGTCAGGTGAGAGGTGCACCTTGTCTGGGTAGAATTAACAGATTTAGACACAAACATGTTCCAAGTCATTGTCCTTACAAAGCTGATAATCCAATGAACTGTGATCCTTGACACCTAATTCAAAGCTGTCTCATTATATTCCTTACTTTTCAATGTCTTTATTTTTAAATTTAAAAATGTGAAAGAAAAAAACCACGCATCTATTTTGTCTTCTGCTCTCTGCTTTTCTGAATATTCTCTTGAGATGCTTCCATCCCTTACTGAGTTCTTTGGGAAAGGGTTTCTCACAGGGTTTAGCATGGGAGGGCTAAACAATAAATATATTCAGTGGATGCAAGATATACAGAATTTTGGTCCTCTTTTATTCTGAAGATTTCAGTATAAGATATTAGAAATAAAACATTTCAGATTTCAGGCTAGGCAAGAAAGCAAGGTTTGAGGAAGTGGGGGCAGAAAGAATCCTTGCTATATTCCCTCATTTTTAAATGAACTTTGAGAGAAAATTCTTATCATTATTGCACAGGGAACACTAATTTGCTGTGAGTTGGGATGGGAGAGCTTACTAGCCTTTCTTTCAGCTCTCAGGTTTTTGTTCCTTCCTGTGGGTTTAATTCAGTTGCTGACACAGCCTGTCTCTACCCAGCACGATTAGTGTCACTTTCCATAATCACTTTCTTGGCTGAACTTTCTACTCTGTTATGCCCCTTTTTCCTGGCACACTGACAAATTAGTCATTTTTTTCTTGTAAAAGTATTGAAGGTTATTAAACAGGAAAAGCAAGTAATTATTTTATTATTATTTAGGGATGAAAGGGAAAAAAAGCCCGAGAGAATCTGACTGAATGAGTATCACTTTCCAAGGCATTCTGTAGTGATGAGTGCTGGAGAGAAGAGATAAAGTTAATTGGTACAATGTGGTACAATTATCCCCCCCCCAGAAACACTGGGGTTAGTGTGTCAGGCAGATTTCTGTGTAACAAGCTCCAGAGAATGCTGGATCAAATCTCAGTCCCTTGGTGGTTACCTATTATTCAGCTAGATTCAATTATCTGGTGGTCAACAAGGAAAACCATGGCATGAATTCAAATTGGTTCTGTGGTCTGCCTTTTGTTGTTCTGGATCTTGGCAAGCAGCATCTGTGCTTGACCAGCCTGCCAAGTCTCTGGGTTCATTTTGGAGAAGGAGGCAAACTGTGGATGTTGGATGTATTTGTTGCAGAAATTCAGGGATGCTCATTGAGGGAATTTTGAGTGTGATTGAAATGCTCTTCTAGATCAGGCTGCTCGTTTTTCTGATAGCATGGAATGATAATAGAGTGATGAATGAGACATAAAGAAAACCAAAACTTTCTTTTAATGGCATAACCAAGAGTTTGGATGAGCCCAGCTTTGTTCTGGTTTTACATGGGTGCCTCTGTGGGTTTAAACTCTTCACCAGGCTGGATGGAGTTCTGTACCTCTGGACACCAGTCCCCTGTGCCTCGCTCAAACCGAACTAAATCTCCTCACTCTATTTCCCAACATCTGCTTTTTGCACAGGATCTCAATGTGTTATCCACTTCACAGTTCCACAAAATGAGGCCTGTGAAATAAAATAGAGAAGCTTTAGTGTTTGTGATGAAAATTCAACATTTTCTGTAACAGGTGTTTATAATTACTCCCTCTCCTTAACAGCAAAATGTAGCAAGTTCAACCTTGTTCACAAAATACAGATCCTTATTTTCCCCACCTACTCAGATGCTGCTAATGAAATTTTTTTCAGAAAGCAGGAAACTAAAATAAATAAACCTTTTTCTCCAGCCAAAAGCACTATTTTTTTTCTAGTTTGATTTTTAAGTCCTGGGATATTATCAAAAAAGGCAAACAGAAGCTCTAATGATTTCTTCTCTCTATTTTGCTATTAAATGGACTAACCCATTCCAAAAAAAAGTAAATTAAAAAGCTGAATTAACTACGTTTGCCTTGCTAGGTTAAATTTATGAGCTGGAACAAAGCAAAGTTGACACATGCCTCTAGGGAAGCATTCAGTTTAGAAAGCAAATGCTGGCTTAGCATCTTTGAAGCAGCTTGAGATGTCTGTTCCTTCTTTGGGGAATGTTAAATTGATTTAGACATATAAAAAGACCCCAAACCAGTCAGGAACCATGAAAGCGTCTGTGCAAACTGGAGTGGCAAGCACAGTAAATGTGGCAGTGACAAATAAACATGAGAGGGCTTAGAGGGCAACATGCATTCAGCCTCATCTCAGAAACAAAGAGCCAAGCTCTTTGCTTCATGAAGTTCAATAATATCTTCAGTCACACTGAACACTTACCTTACAGCTCCTGTAAGACTTAAAACTGTGGTTTAGCTTTTATTGCTGGGCCCATAGAGAGGAGTGGAGATGCTCCTGTGCTGGAGCAGAGTCAGAGGCAGGATGGCATCACCAGGGCCTCTTATTTGGTCCCTGTGGGATGACAAGAGGATTGTTTGGTCCTCTCATGATCACACATGGGGGATGGACATTCCTGGGATCATCACTCCAGCCCTGTGAGGAGTTTGTCAGAGGCAGGGACTGGGTGCCAGCAATTTCAAACACAGATCTGAAGAGAGCAAAGACATAAAAAGGAGTGTGAGAGGGCTGCCTGCAAGCACTGAGAGGGGAACTGAGAGGAGGGCACCTCCAAGGAGAGGCACTCCTGTGCCTGCAGCCCCCAGGAGAGGAGCACATGTGAGTAACAGTGACAGTGCCCAGCTGCAGAACTGCTCCCATCAGCAGTGATGCACAAGTGCTTGTCCTGCGTCAGGCAGTGCCACCAGAAGCCTCTGAGTTATAAATGATTCATCCAAGCATTAGCCATGATGGGAGACAGGCAGGAAAGGGAGGCTGGAGGAGAGGGGCAATGGGGTGGTGTTGCACTGCTGGCAACAGAAGAAACACTCAGGTTCCAGAGCAGCAGTTGAATCTCCAGGCAGGACCAACCAAAAGGGCCCTGCCCTTCTTTATTCTCTTATTTTTATATGTTTCTAAAGGCAATCAGGGATTGGTGAGAGGGGTCAACACCTCTGTAAGTTTACAGGATAAAGACATGGTCAATCATCTTTCTCCACCCCAGGGGAAAGGAATGAAAAACAATCTACAAGTGCAAAACAATCCCGGCCAGTTGGGAAAAACAATGACCATGTTTACAGAAAATGCATGGGAAACTTGTACTGCAAAGTTCCAACCATGGAACCCTGCAAAAGCAGGGTGACAGGGTGGAGCACCCTGTGCCAAGCCCCTGGCAGCCATCAGGGTGTCCCTGGATTGTCCCTGGCAGCAGCTGCAAGTGCTCAGCCCACAGGAATCCATCGCCCAGGGAGCACCTGAAACAGCCTGTGCGTTGGGAAGAAAGTACTTTGAAAGACAGAAGCACATTACAATGTTTTGTCAAGAGGAAGGAATAAGAAAAGCTGCACAGTTATTGGCTTTGAGGGTTTTTTTGAGACACCACACTCAGCCTGTCTCTGCACCATCACTGCCTGGAATGCTTTGCAGAATTAGTTCACAAGCAGGGCCATGAGGAGAGGCAGGAAGAAGATAATTATTGCTGCAAATCCATATCCCTTTTTGTTATTCTTACTGTAAAAATCCACACTGGCAGGATATTTGGGGTTGATGTTCGTTAAACTTCAGGTGCAGCTCACAGATCCCAATTTGTATACATAATATACAGATACAAACAGGTGTGGATAGATGTTTGATTTACATTCAGGTGTAAAACACAAAGTGTAATTTGTAACCATTTCTTGCCATACAGCACTCATCAATCCAAATGGGCTTCAAGGCAGGTCATTTCCAGGCAGATGGCATCAAAAGGACAGATTTTAGCTAACAGCAGTAAATAAATAGAGTCTGCAAGGCTTTAGGCTCCAATTTGTGAAAGAAGTGAAAAGATCAGGCAGTGATTTTACTGTGTCCCATTGTTGTGTATGTCAAGTTCAAACTTGTCTTCAGAAATGCCCATTTTGCACCAGCTGCTGTCTACATTTCTGAGAATTCATCTTTCCTGGCACCTCCTCACTCATCCATCACATTCTGCTTCCCAGCCCATCCTCTCCTGGATGTTTACAGTCATCTTTGGTGCAGGAATGTTTAGAGCAGCTCTGCAGCAGCTATTTGCTCTCCCTGATATCCTGTTGGAGTCATTTTTTATCATTTCACTTCCAAAATTAGAGAGAAAGCAAGGACACAATGCCTTGGATCCACACTTGGATCCTTCTGCCAGTCCTTTGCTTGTTCCTTCTTTTCTGGGGATTGATTTGACTCGAGGATGCTCCTTGGATAAGTTTGTAGAGAATTTTTTTTCCAAAGGCACTGAAGATTTCTGGACATCTTCATGTATTTAGGTTTCTGAGGTGTTTGCAAAATTTGAGGGATCCATGTGCCTGAAAGTAAGAGAAGAAGATCTGGAAGGTTGTAAGGAAGGAATGAGGAGGACGTTTGGGCACTGATATCTTGACTGTGTAGCCACATCCCTATAAAAATGCAAATAGCTACAGCTGGATCAGATGAATTTGAGAAAATACTATCAGGAAAGCAGATTTTCATGGGGTGATTTGACCTAAGGAGTTTTATAGCTAATTTTCAGAGTCTTTCTCATCTACTTAGCAGTGTGGGGTTTCTGTTGTTGTTTTTTTTCAGGTATCATACAGGCTGTTTGAAGACATGGGGCTGTTTGAAACCTTTAAAATACCAGTGAGGGAATTTATGAACTACTTTCATGCCTTGGAGTGTGGATACCGAGAGATCCCTTGTAAGTAAAAATTCCTGGCAGAGAATGATGCTTCCTTAAAGATTTGGGGATTTTTCACACGCTTTTGTGTTGAAACCTTTCTTCTTGCATTATAAAGCTGCTTTTTTTCTTCTAGTACATCAAGAACAAATGGACATTGACACACTTAGCAAAACACAANAAATCTATTATATGTAGATATATATTATAATAATTATATATTATATATATTCCTCATAATGCAAGTGTGCCCCAGTGCCCCAGTTGGAGGTTCTTGAAACATTCAAACCCCTAAAGGCAACTTGGACTTTTACACAGCAGCAGTGCTATGCTGCCAAAGGGAATTAGCTTTATAAGCAGAAAAAATATGCAAAATATAGGAGTGAACCTGGTTGTGTAACTACAGCTCAGCTGAAACTTTTCAGTGGGAAGCATTTATTCACTGGAAAACCTGTTTTTACTCATCCCTAAAGTATTTACGAATTTAAATCAAATTTACCAAACTGCTTCAGCTGCAGAAGACCTTTGTTTTTCCCAAGAAAACAAAGTTATTACCCCCTTTAGCTGGCAGATAAACCCAGCACTGAGGAACATAGAACACCCTGTTTCCTCTACACTCCCAGAAAAATGTGGGAGGCATCAGTATAAGAAGTCATGAAGTCCCTCTGTCAAAATAATAAATACCAATTGGAGCAGCTACAGTGGGAAGGATTTAAGGAAAGCTACCTCAAAATGCCTTCAGCCAGGTGGTTTGGAGTCTCTTCTGGGAAAGTGGGAGACCCATTTTCAGTCTTTTCCTTGTGTTCGAACTGGATCAGGGATCTAAAGCAGCAGATTACAGCCTGAGGAGGTTGGAGATGGAAGTCCCACAGGCTGTTCTGCTGAAACTATTCCATTCTGTGTAAAACATTTAACTATTCATAGAGTCTCTGGTATTTTTGTGAACCTANATTAAAGACAGTTTTCTAAGCAAATCACAGTGCAGACAAGTTGTAATTCATTTTTTTAGCTAAAAAACCCTTTCTAGTATAAGNAATTTACCAAACTGCTTCAGCTGCAGAAGACCTTTGTTTTTCCCAAGAAAACAAAGTTATTACCCCCTTTAGCTGGCAGATAAGCCCAGCACAGAGGAACACAGATCACCTTGTTTCCTCTACACTCCCAGAAAAATGTGGGAGGCATCAGTATAAGAAGTCATGAAGTCCCTCTGTCAAAATAATAAATACCAATTGGAGCAGCTACAGTGGGAAGGATTTAAGGAAAGCTACCTCAAAATGCCTTCAGCCAGGTGGTTTGGAGTCTCTTCTGGGAAAGTGGGAGACCCATTTTCAGTCTTTTCCTTGTGTTCGAACTGGATCAGGGATCTAAAGCAGCAGATTACAGCCTGAGGAGGTTGGAGATGGAAGTCCCACAGGCTGTTCTGCTGAAACTATTCCATTCTGTGTAAAACATTTAACTATTCATAGAGTCTCTGGTATTTTTGTGAACCTAACACTCTATTTCCTTGGTTTTTTTCTGAAGTGTTTTTGTTTAAGTAAAGAGGAATATCTTGTCTCATACAAAATCAATTTCTCTTCCTTTTTTCCATTTCTGTGAAAAAGGTAAAAACAGCTGTGATGCTGGTGATAATGTTGGTTTAGTCTCTGCTGGATTGAGTGCCACACGGCACCCACTAGATGGTGCTGATACCCCTCTGTCAGAAACACCCTGATGTTTCATGGCTGGCTGCTTTTCTTCCCATCACAGATCACAACCGGATCCACGCCACCGATGTCCTGCACGCCGTGTGGTACCTGACAACCCAGCCCATCCCCGGGCTGCCAACTGTCATCACTGACCACGGCTCAGCGAGTGATTCAGGTACACTGAAATGCTGGGTTCCTAAAGCTTCTCTCAGGGAATGTGCTGTGAGAAAGCAGCTGAGGGTTGCAGGCAGAGCTTGTTGCAGTCTGTAACGCGGTGCTGCAGTCCTGCAGCACAGTGGATGTTGGGGTGTGCAGGTGTGTTTGTGTAACTTCAAAGGGAATGGAATTGTTCCTCCAAAACCTAATATTTAACATTTAATGATGTGTGAATGCAAGCCTGTGTGGTCACCTGTAATGACAGATCTTTGTTGCCATTTGATTTTTGCAGTAGATCTTTTTCCTAAAGCACTGTATTAATAGTGCTTTTCAGTGCTGCACGAGAAGCAGCATTGGCTTAAATCCTTAAACCCTTCATTGTTTTGCTATTACAAAATTTCTAGGGTGTGCAGCTAGTGCTGTGCACTTGCCACTGCTTGTCTGTCATGAATTGTTCTTGGCTTTTCCTCACTGTCTCCAAAGAAAGAAACTTGTTGCTATCTGGCAACTACTTTACAAGACCACTCTTCTTCTGTTTTATGATTGCTTACTACAGGAAGCTGTTCTTCTTGCATTTTTATATTAACTACTCCATGTTCAGCTGTGGCAACTAGAGAACCTCTCTGTGTTTGTGGGATTCTCAGAGAGTTGCTGGAAAAGCAGGAGTTTGTTCCATTTCTGCCATTTCTGCTCTTTTCTTTTTGTCTTTTTTTTTTCTTTTTTTTTTGGTAGTGGTAAATGGTTTTATTCCTGAAAAAATTTATTAGCAAGAGATTTTGCTGTCTTTGTAGGCAAGGTGGAATGAAAGGTGTTGAGTTCTGGGGTTTTTTGATGTTTGTTATTCAAAAGACATTGTTCAGCTGCATGCAAGATCCACTGAGGGTCATTCTGATTAAATTAGCAAAGCATCTCAGTGTCTGTCTCTGACAGGTATGCTCAAGATGCTTCAAAAAGAGGATGGTAAGAGGATTATCAGCAAAGATCCAAAGTCTGGACATTACTACTGGAAAACATGGAATGTAATTTAATTAATAAATTCTGGTCCATTGCTTTAAGGACTATCAGTGTCTCATAGACTTGTCTACATGATGAAAGAAATTAGAGAATGGAGTGGGAAGATGAAGTTTCCCCACAGAGCTCTGGCATGGCTGTGAATCCACACCTCACCGCTTGCAACTTAGGTAGTTTAAAATAGGTTTTGCTGAATGGCTGGAAAATCCCCAGGTGGGATCAGAATTTGTTCCTTTCCAGTTTTTTCCTTTATTCTACTGGATCATAGGCACAGAAAGCCCTGGGGTCAGGCAGCACTTACCCTTACTGTGAGTTTGCTCCTTCTCTCCCTGCTTTACTGCTCCTGTTACAGCAGCTCAGTGAAAAAGCGGCGCTGGATTTTTTATTGTTTCCATTTCTTTATTTATTTCTGCTCAGATTCTGACAGTGGAATCACTCATGGCCACATGGGCTACGTGTTCTCCAAGACTTACACACCCACAGATGACAGCTATGGGTGCCTGGCTGGCAACATCCCTGCCCTGGAGCTGATGGCTCTGTATGTGGCTGCAGCCATGCACGACTATGATCACCCAGGAAGGACCAATGCCTTCTTGGTAGCCACGAGTGCTCCTCAGGTAAATAAATCAGTAATAAATAAACTGCTAAACAGTTTGGAAGGTCTTGGTGACAGCTTTTCCTTGCTTAGTGGTGCCTGTGGCTTCCATTAAGCATAAGCCTGCCAAATATTTTGAAACAGCTTGTCAACGTGACAGAAATAATCACTGCATTTGGGGATTGCTGGTAAGAGTCTTCTTGCACACCCTCAGTTAGCAGAGCTGTTCACAAAGGTACTGATAAACTGTGTCAGTGTAGAATGTAAAGCTCTGCTGCTTGATAGAGAATCTGTAACTGTGAAAGAATGGAAGAATTATTCTACCAAGTAAGGCACAGAAAGATTAAAATAAAATAAAAAATCTCACTTGGGTAGTTGACTGTGCTGTGCAAGTTCATTGTGCATGATCATATCACATTTTCTGTTGTTTCTATGGAATATGAACAGCTGTCATCTTTTTATGAAAGTATTTGGAGGCAGGGAGTGGAAAATAACCTCAGTGTTACAAATGTAGAATTGGGGCTTGCCTAAGGTTACACAGAAGTTGCTGCCAGTCCTGAGAATTGAATTCAGCAATTCTGAGTCACTCTTTATTGGCTTAGTTATGAGATCATCTTTCCTCACTTTACACAGCTGACCTGCCTGGCTTCAGCACACTGTGCTGAAAAATATTTCTATGGATGAGGAAATAAAAAAAGATATCTTAATGGTGGCAAGTCAGTTAGGGATGCAGAAATTCTAAATTTACTCCCCAGCTTGCAACCAAACTCCCTCTGTCACCAAGAGCAAGTCACCTGAACTTGCTCTGGTATCAGTTTGTGTCTATGATTGATAGTAATGCTTCTCATCCTTGCAATTCATTTCTATGATCAAGAGCTTTGATACTCTGGCCAGGTAAATAGATTGGGAGAAGACTTGTACTATCTTTAAATCTAATTGGGAGAAACAAGTGATATTAGCTCAGTGGTTGTAAAAATAAGAAAAGGAAGTTTAGGTGATGAGCCTTTTTGTATTGACTCTAGTTGGAAAATAAATTAGTAGGAAATACAATTTTCTTGGTGTTTTCTGAATGGAATTACCATCACTATGAGAGCTGCACATCTTATTTTGGTAAAGATTCCACCAATTTTGGATTTCAGCATTGAGACATCTGTCAGGCTGGGCATGTATTTTCAGGATGCAAACTGGAATGTCGCTTGTTTCTGTGTTTGGAATCAGTCCTACACAGACACAACAGAGCCAGTAACCCATGAAGTGAGGTTAATTCTGAGAAGGAGGGGAGCACACACCTATGTTATATAACCTGAAGCAGAACAGTTTGTTGCTGTGACTTTGCTGGGCTTTGCTCAGCTCCCCTGCCCGCGTTGCCTCCGCAGGCGGTGCTGTACAACGACCGCTCCGTGCTGGAGAACCACCACGCTGCTGCTGCCTGGAACCTCTTCATGTCCAGGCCAGAGTACAACTTCCTGGTCAACCTGGACCACGTGGAGTTCAAGCATTTCCGCTTCCTCGTCATCGAGGCCATCCTGGCTACTGACCTGAAGAAACACTTCGATTTTGTGGCCAAATTCAACGCCAAGGTGAGATTGGTTTGGGATGGTCGGGAAAGACTGTGGGGCCTTGGTAGCATCCAGCAAAAAGGGTTTCTGTTTCCTCTGAATGTCCTTCTGGCTGCTGTAGAATGTTGAATAATAATCTGGCCTTTCTGTTGGCTTTTACTCATTTAAATTTAGTGACACAGCTTCTCTTCCTATACATATTTACTTTTTTCAGATAGTAGTTTAAGGCTAAAAATATTACGGACTATTTTTACATTCTCCTTTTCAACATTGCTTTCTTGTTCACTGGCACTTCAGACCTATTAGCAAAGCACTCAGGGGGAAAAAATCAAAGGTGTTATTACCCAGTTTCCATAATGGCTACTTTAAGTGATTTTTTACTGCTTTAGTTGTACTGTTGTATTATCAAAGCACAGAAATCACAACGCTTGACATTCTAATTTCAAATGCAATGAAAGCATGGTCTTCCTTTCCTTTCTCTGGAAAAGAGAGAGGATAATGTCACTGAAGATCTTTCCTACATGCTCCATTCGGTGAGCATAAAATCACAACCCTGAGAAACCATTCTTAAAAACGGTTTGCATTTTCAACTTAACTTATTGGAAATCACCTCCATTTAAGATATTTTAATAAACTCTATCACCCATCAAAGCTGGTGGCATGTTAACTAGATACCTGCCTTTGGAGCTGGTACTGCCTCTTGTTCCTTGTGAGAAACCTCCAAGAACAGTGTGGTTTGTATCTAGGACCTCCTGGCTGTTTTGGTGATGTAGATAAAATGTTTTCCTGTGGTATTTCTTAGCATGGATCTGTATGCTGGCACTTTGAAGCCTCCAGATGTACAGCTGGATTTGTTTTCCATTTCCCTGTAACATCTCTCTCTTTGGTAGGCTTCAAGAAGCTGTAGAGAAAGGCCTTAGATGTGGTCCAGGGTAGACAGAGAACAGTCTGTAAATCCATAAAATCTGAGCTCCTTGTGCACCTCTGCTAGTCATGTCCCTCCCAACCTTTACCTTTCTGCTTTTATTTTAGAGCAGTTGACAGTATGTATCACTTTTTCTTTTGAGAGGTATGGGAAAAGCAGAGAAAAGGAAAAGGGGAGGAAATAGTTTCAGCTGTACTTAGATCAATCAGGGAAATAAGCTCATTGCACACGTCTTCACCCCTGCAATTAAATCAGCACGATAGTTCATGATAATTTATATTTATATACCAATAAGTATTAACTCATGAAAAATGTAATGGAAAAATTACATTTGTTTGTTTTCCTAGTAAGTGCTTTCAAACAGGTGCATAATGTGCTAAATACTGATTTCTCATTATTCATCTCAATGTTCCTTGATTTTCACTTACTTTTCCTTTTCCATATTGTTAATTCCAGCCTGGGGTTAGCTCACCTGCTTATGCTGGTGATTTTGTTAAATAGCTAAACACACTGAGCAATATCCCAGGTCAGAAGTTCCTCTGTGGATGCATCCTTTAGCCCAGGATGGCCATCATGGGTTCCTTTTCCTGCCTCCCAGGTGAACGATGAGGTTGGGATTGACTGGACCAACGAGAACGACCGCCTGCTGGTGTGCCAGATGTGCATCAAGCTGGCTGACATCAACGGGCCTGCCAAATGCAAGGACTTGCACCTGCAGTGGACTGAGGGCATTGTCAATGAGTTTTATGAGCAGGTAAATGCATTCCAGAGCTGCATGGCTGCTGTTCTGGAGCATGGTAGTGCTGGTGGTGAGTGCAGAATCACAGAGAGTACTGCAGAGGTTGGCTGGAGTTATGTTAATCCATTCTTTGGTGGAGCTGTGAAAGTCCATTTGTCACTGAAGTTTCTGATGATGGTGTTTCTGCAGGCTGAGCTGTTCAAGCCTGGCACTGTGGACAAGCACTGGCATGGTGAACAAGTGATCCTTTCCTCTTTTTTTTTCCTGTTGTCATGGCTGTCATTTCACTCTTCTTCAGTGCAAACCATCCTTCCTTCTGTGCTCTTTAAAGATATCAGCTGATTCTCATGGCTCTGCTCTGCAGCCTCACACTTCTATTGACATGTAGCCTCCAAAAGTGGACACAACATCCTTGCTGAGACAATCTAAGCAGAGCAGTGGGATTATTTTAGCTTCTTCAGGCCACATCTCTGTTCACACAACCAGAACCTCTATGAGCTGTAACATTGGCTTTCAGTTCATCACAGGCCAACCACATCTGCTCCCTACACATTGATCCTGACCCACACCTTATTTTTTAAGACAACCCTTGCAGCTCTCAGAGGTTTGTCAGCACAACTGCCCTGATTATGCAGGGCCATGCTGGTGGCACAAGGAGGGAGGGCAGCCACAGCTTGATTTACAAAGACCTGGGAACGCAGCCAGGCTCTGGTCCTCCCTTTCTAGGTGTAAGGGAGCCCTTAATTGAACCTTTTCTCATTAGAACCTATTTAGCCCTGCTGAGTGCAAGGGTCAGGGCTGTTCCCACACTATTCCTGTTTCCTGAGTGGGAACATTTTGAATGTCCTGCTCAGATTAAACTCCACATCCTGTCCTTTCCAGATGAAGCAAACAGGCTAAATCACTGAGCCAGAAAACCCACAGACTTCTTGGGGAGGCTGTGCAATAACTTGGAGTCACAGACTAATCCCTTTTAAAGCCTTTCCAACTTCCCTTAAATTTACTGCACTTACAGTTTGGAAAAAAGAATCCAGCCAGGATTTTCTGCTGCCTTCTGGAGTACGTAAAGAGACAGGAAAAGGGATAAAATTCAGACATAGACCTGAAGCGTCTTCGTTTCTTTCAAATCTCCCAAGAAAAAGAAAATCCAATGAACCTTACATATATTATGAATATAGCTGGTTCCATTTTTGTTTTCATTTTTTTCTTAAACAAAGAGAGTGTGTCCCAAAGCAACCTTCTTGTCCCAAATTTTCTTTCAGGAAATGCTTTCCTTCTTCATTACAACTGTCCCAACAAACACAATTCTGGTGATGATCATAGCTTATGTGGGTGACTAATGCATGGAGACAAAAGCTGTTAATCAGATGGATTACATGACTTTCCTTTGTTCCAACAGAAGTTATATCAGAGGGAAATGTCCCAATACATTGATATCATCAAAGTGTTGGAGAGTGACTCAAGCTTGTGAGGATACAGATGTGGGGAGATATTGTGTTATCTGTTCCACAGTGTGAATCTTTGTTATTTTCCATCATTCAGAAATGGGATTCAAAACAGAGAACATTTTCTTTCTTGGACTTACTTTTGGCATTAAGGAGGATAATAGATTCTCAATTTATTTTACCTCTATTAAAAGCTGTTTTTCTTTAATGTGATATGCTACAAGGGATGTAACAAACCATGTTCACCATGCTTTTGAGCATTAGAGTTTTTCTGCAACTGGAAAACTCTTCAAATTCCCATTTCTAAAAAGGAGAATTTTATGGGAAGTTTGAATTTCCCGGCAAGTATTATCAAAAAGCACACATATGTGAATTCAACCTATGCTGTGAATAAACACCAATTCCTTTGAAGAACTTCACTCCCGTATAAATAAAAATGTGTTGTATAGAAATATTCAAAATCCTGTGTCATACTGTTGCAGGATGTTTCCTTCTCTTCACATGCCCAGCATAATTATTTGAAGGGAGGTTAGACATATTAGAATAAAAAAAACCCCACACTGCAAGATGTTTCACATAATAAATCATGTTTTAACACAGCAACATGAAAGAATTTGTAAACATTTCAGCAGTCAGCATTTTTCCCAGCTCACAACTAGGAAATCTCAGATGTTTCTGTAAAGAAGAGCAAGCTGTCACCTCTTAATTTGCTTGCTATTTCAAGAATGGATGGCATGTTTCAGTGTTTTGTCAACACAAATATTTTGTTTTTAATGATTGAACATAGCATTTCAGGGTTGGTTATTATAAAAGTAACAAACAACACACTAGGAAATGAGATATTTGCTGTACATACTCCAAAATTTAGCTCTCATTTTTTGGCCTTTACCAAAGAGAGATACAGACAGGGTGTTGGTCAGATATGAAGACTTTTACTTTTGAAAAATTTACATTACAAGGAGATAAGCATGAGCAATGTGTAACATAATGGAAACTGAAAATGTATCTCCAAATTCTAATCTATGTCCTTAAATATAGAACTCTGTATTGTATTAAAGCATACATTTACATATCAGGCTTGATTAGGCAGGTTAGGTATTTTTGGGGGGCAGATGGCATCTTGTCATGATGAAAAGCTCACTGATATCACCAGAAGCTTTGCTGTGATAGGGGATTGAGTATATCAGCTTTGGTTCTGCAGTGAAGTTTTACTTTATTTTACATCATGAGAGGAGAGAGAAAAAACTCTTCTTACACTTTCCTCTCTCCCCCAAAAAAGCTGACAAAAAGCTTCATGGGAAAGATTTACTGCTTTTGAACAAGTGAATGTTGTACATTGCTTTCATAGGGATCATTCTAATGGTCACAGGAAACAAATATTAATGACCCAAAGCCAAGAGGACATGCCCAGGTTACTTTTAATAAGGATGAAATTAGTAAGAAAACTAGTTTGGTGAGCTAGCCCTGTCTTGTAGAAGTTGTCTTATTCCCTGTAAACAAGGCTGTTGTGAACCAACAATCACACAATCAGAAGGGATTTTTTTGGAAATGATGTGAAGAAAGAAATGAAATAACAATTTCCAAGTTTTCCCACAGTGTAAAGCTCAGGACTAGGTCTAGGGGCATCCTTTTGCAGAGTCATCAACATCCTTGTTAAGTTCCTGTTATCAGCAGTGGGTTGGTATCAGCTCCTACAAGAAAAGAGCTGTAACTGTGACCATTTGACAGGGTGGCACTGTGGCAATGCCATGGTGGAAGTGCCATTGGTGTTGAGTTGTTGTTCTTTCAGCATTTTTAATTGGTTGGATATGCTTCTACCCTTTTTTGTGGCATAATTGTGTTTCATTTAGCTCAGAGAAGTCACAGTTTTTTTTCCTCTGCAGGGGGATGAAGAGGCCAGCCTGGGCCTGCCCATCAGCCCCTTCATGGACCGCTCTGCCCCTCAGCTGGCACACCTGCAGGAATCCTTCATCACCCACATTGTGGGACCCCTCTGCAACTCCTATGACTCAGCAGGGCTGATGCCAGGAAAGTGGATAGAAGATAGTGATGAATCAGGAGACACTGATGAGCAGGAGGAGGAAGAAACAGCAGAAATGGAAACTTGTGAAAATGCTGAATCCAGTAAGTTGTTGACGGTTACATTTTCCAACAAAACAAGTTCCATTCTGTGACCAAAACACGAAGCAGAGGCTGTGAGCTGGCCAGCTCCAACAAGGGCCTCCTCCAGAGTGACAGAGAGTCAGTGCTGTCCTTGCTGAAGCTGTAGCCACTTACATTGTTAATGAAGATGCTCCATGGTTTCAGGACCAATGTGGTTCATATCTACCACTTATTTCTACCTTAGCTGAGCTTTCTGGTGTTGGATCATCTGTGCATGAGGGCTTTCTAGACTCTGTCAGGACTGGTGTGAACAGACTGCAAGAATTTCAGTTGAATTTTCAGTTGTTTGGGAGAAGATTTTTCAAGGAAAAGACTCATCATTTCCATGAGTAACAGGAAATATTAACATGACGTACAGGAATAACAGAATGAGGGGCTGAATTGCTGATGCAGTAAAAGAGTTTCTAACAATGGAATCATTTTAATGCAAATCTCATCAAGGTAACCTGGAGAAGAGTGGGAAGAGAATTGGCACTGAGCTTTGCTGTGTGGTGTGCAGGGAGCTGCATCACTTGGCTAATCAGTAGTTAAAGCTCATATTCTCTTGCCTCTCCTCTAGAAAGGCAACATTGCCAATATTTGCTGTACTGAGATGAAAGCTTTTTACCTTGAAAGGAGATTTCAGGCACTTGTGGGAAGTGATTTTTAAGAGAAAATACTGCAACTGTAGACTTCTTCCTTTTATCAGTTTAATCCTGCATTACCTTTTTCTTTCTTTCATGTCCTTTCTCCCTGTGAATTACTGTGCCTTTATTTCCCTCCTCTGAGTCATTTTTCTCTCTCTCCTTTATATCTAGAACTTTTAGGAAACACCATCATTTAGTGCACTCATGAAATACCAATACATAGCTTTTTCTTTCAACAGCCTCACTTTCTCTGTTCTTTCCCACACACTTTCATGCCCTGCCTGGGTATCACCTCTGTTTTCTGTTGGGAAAGCTGAGAAAGATTTGATGAGTGCAGTAAGTCACATGTTAATGTGGAACTAAAATCTGTGTCTCCTGATGTGCAGAATTAACCTTTATCTCTAGTAAGATCCAGAGGTAAACAGTTTGTGTTTAAGAAATCATTGCTCTTGTTCACACACACACACATCTGCACATATTTTAAGTTTAGCACAGTCACATGCACAAAAAATCTTGTAGAGAACAGTAAACATCAAGTAATATAACACACATGGGTTAATTTAGCACCTCATGATCTGTCAGTTCTGTTACAGACAGAGCCACGTGTTTGTGGCACATTGGCCCTTTATGGAAGTGCCTACCAGGAGGAAATGTGTGTAATTAGTAATTAACATAGACCCCAAAGCCTGAAACTGATACTGCTGTATTAAAAAAAAAAAAAATGAAGGATGTTGTAATATGTACATTGAGTGTCTAATCTTACTCTGAAATCCTTATATCTCTATTCACTTATCTTCTGTATCACCATTAGTGGAGTCAAACGATGCTTTAAAAGCATTTAAAAGCATTTAAAGTTTAAAAGCACTGATCATTATTAACCCTTTTTACATTGCAAACACACTGATTTTAGTGGTCATCTGTTCATTTGTTACATTCTACCTTGCTACAGTACTTTACTATTCAGCCTGGTGTTTTTCGGCTATGGTTCTCAAAACTTTAAAAATTAATGTATCAGAAATTTTGAAATACCCAACAAATTCTTTCTACTTCCTTCATACCAAATGGGGGATGCTCATCCTCTCGATCATACCAATGTGCAGCAGACTGGTTTCTTCAGGTCCCCTGAATTCTGTGTGACTGGGTGGATCTTATTCAGGAATCTGTGACACCTTTTGTGTCAATACAGGGGCCTCTTAATTCCTTAGAAATGTGTACCTGTGATCAACACAATTTTGGACACTCTAAACTTTCTCAATGAAACAATAAAAGGATGAGATATCAGACACACACATATTAAGACTTACATGGATATTGGTAAAGCCCTTTATTATTTTGCAAGTGTCTTTTAGGCAGATAGAAATACAATTGTGACAGAAAACACTTTATCTAGGTCCTGATAATTCACTGAAGCAGTTGAGATAAATTCAAGAGTTATAAACCTTAAAGTAGCTTGAAATAATTTTATTGCTATACAGGAACATGTGCTTTACCTGTAGGTCTTATGCAAGTATAAGAATTAAACAGACTCATTCTTTAGTGATTCAGACAAATTTTAACACCACAGCAAGAGTCTGCAGAGAGCAGCAAGATGTGGGGTCACCTGGGAAACCCAGGAGAGAATGTCCTGCTGTGGCTTTGGCAGGGTAGGGGCTTCTTATTAGTGCTAAACCTGAAGGTTTCCTACAGGGAACCAAGGGCTTTCTAATGAAGGATTGAATTGGATTTGGTCTGTGCTCAGTGAAAAGCTCTTTGTTTCCAGTTCAAAAGCTTCAGGGGCTAAACATTTTGGATCCTGACACAGACATACTTTAGGCAACCTGCAAATACTAATCCACGCAAATTTATTTGGTACAAAACATTCCTCTACGTCACCTTCTTTAAAGAAAAATCAGCAGTTGTATTTGGAGGGGTTGTTATTTCACTTCTGTGACTGCCATTGGCACTGTTCATGATCAGGAAAATTTGTCAAACTTTGTACTGCTAAGGAGTTAACAATCTGTGTTGGACAGACTGCATTGACAGGAAAAAAAACCCTCCCTTCAGACAGCAAAACACTTGTAGTGCAGCTGTGTCAGGAGCCATGAGAACCACCAGGGACAGAACCACTTCCCAGGCTGAGAGCAGGGCACTGGTGCTTCAAAAGCAAAGAGAAGCCAGCTCCCTGACAGTATTTGGCTGTCTGAGAACTTCAGTGCTCAGAGTGGTGCCAAAGCAATGTTCTGCTAAAGCCTTAAGGACACCTCCACTGCCATGGTGGAGCAATAGATAACTTTGAAAATGGAACACAGGAATGGGTTCCCTCCTTTGATTGCTAAATGCTTCATTAGGAATCATTCATTATCCTTCTACAGCTCTTCTGAGAGGGGAAAAGTGGACAAAACAAAATCTGGACTTTTTTTTCCCCTAGGACACTCAGCAGGGATCTCACAGAATTGAATGTGTGTGGATCAGAGTCTTTAAGAACTTGATATAAAATGAGCAGAAACAGCTCAGCACCATGTTTTATGCATAATCATTCAAAGACTAGATGCCTCTGTGAGCAGCAGAGTCAGGCACAACATGCAGCCTTGGGATAGGATGAATCTGGGGCTCAAACTGTGCAGGAAACCAGTTTGCATTCCCCAAGGTCTGGAGAGGCACAGCTTTTGTGGGTTTGCATCCCCCAACGTCTGGAGAGGCACAGCTTTCTGAACTTTAACACTGTTTAGGTTTCTGGGTTTAAAATTCTGTCATAGTGTGCTCTGTCTGCTGCCTATACCTTCAGTCCCTTTTCCTTCTCCAGTACATTAACGTCACATGGTGTTTTACAGGAAAGAAGAAGTTCAAGAGGAGGAAAATCTACTGTCAGATCACTCAGCACCTGCTTCAGAACCATAAGATGTGGCAGAAGGTGATTGAGGATGAGGAGAGGTTAGCTGGGTCAGAGAAGCAAGGCACGGAGCAATCCACACTGCACCAATCTTCAGAACAAATCCAGGCCATCAAGGAAGAGGAGGAGGAGAAAGGGAAGGCCAAGAAGGATGAAGAGGAGAACACAACTGTAGAACCAAACCAATGACAATATTTACAGCAGTATTTTAAGACAGATTGACTCGTGCACCGACTCTTTCCTCAAGCCAGCACAGCATTTAGACACAACACTGTAGAAGTATGGGATAATGCGCCTACAGCTGTTTCATTTGTTTCTCTTTCCTTTCTATGGTGAGGTACATTGTTTAAACTCCTATGCTCAAGGAAGCTTTCACACTGCAGCACCGGCTTTACAGACTTTCTTTGAAGAGATTTAGGGGTGGGTGGATTTATATAAATATATAAATATATATATAGCCAGGGTTATTGGCTGCACACTTCAGCAAAATACATTTAATGATATATTATGGTCACTGTGATATTTACAGAAGAAAGTTACCTAAGGAAATGCTGCTTCTGAAGCACATTTGCAGTTAACAGTAAGGTACCAGTTAAGTAGATTTTGCTCTTAATGCTGAGGGATAAAAGTTCCAAAGCTTTACATGAATGCTGATCTATCCTGCCAACACATATGTGTGAGTGAGGGGGTGTTTGCAAGTGTGAGTGGATGTGAGGAAATACAGCATGGTGTGAGTTCTTATCCCACCAGCTGTAGCACATGTCCCAGCACACCACAACAAACAGAAGGCCAGAATTTTAGAGAATTCGTGCCTGCAAGGGAACAATTTTGAGGAGCTTTGCTTTGCCATAGCCCTCCAAGCCCAGTTTGCACTCCAGCTGCAGGCAGTGGCCCAGGCTGCTGCTCCAGCCCTGCCCAGCTGTGCTGGCATCTCCTCCTCCTCCTCCTCCTGGGCACTCCCCGCACTGCTGGCGAAAGGGCTGTGCCAGGAGGGCTGTTTCCAGAGGAGGAGCAGCATCTGTTCCCCTGGAGATGCCCATGGCCAGCTGTGGAGTGTTTGGGCAGGACAGCACGGGGAGGGAGCCAAGGCGCACTTGGGAGCTGCAGCCCCACCATCCCTTCTGCCCTCAGCCTCTGCCTGCGGGCACCAATGACCAAATGCATCATTTAAGAACAAAGCTAAACTCCTCTGAGAGGGGAGAAGGGCAGCGTGGGGGCCCTGGCCTTCCCCAGGAAAAGGCAGAGGGTGCATTGGGAGCTGCATGGGGACAGGTGCCAGTCCTGCCTGGGCTGGACACTCAGCTGTCCCAGCAGCCACTCACATGAGCTTCAGATAACTTGGGTTTTCAGTGTGAGCTGCTGATTCTGCTTAGAAGCAGCATGTTTGATCCCACCAATATACTTTTTTTTTCTTCTTCTTTCTTCATTTTTTTTTTTAAGAGAAAGAAAAAGATCAGGTCTGTAAGAGCAGCAGATCTTTTTTGTTGTTGTTGTTGTTCTGTTCATTTGTTTTCTCTGTTGTTTATGCTGTGAGCCAAATGTCTATTTAAAAGGTTGGATATTCACTTTCAATATTTTATTTCACGATATATTTGTCAATGATTAGCTATCTAGATGTAAATATGGAAAAATTTTTATGGGTTCCTGTAGATAATGATATCTTTAAGAAAAAAAAAAAAACTAAAAAAAAGGGAAAAGTTGTTTTGTAAAGATAATTTTTTAAAAAATAAATACAAAAACATTTTTATACAGTGTAGCCATTTCCAAACCCCACAAATAAAGTCTTGAGTAATTTGTATAGACCCTTCTGGGAAACCAGTGGTCTACAGGATCAAGGCTTTGAAATATTAATGTTCTTGGGGACTGGCAGCACCAACCAGTACCCCACAATTCAGAGATTTGTTCCCACAGAAAGAATTATATATATAAACTTCAGTATCTCTCAAAAATCCTTTGACTATGTATGCTTTTTCTACTTGGATTCTGCAGCCCATTACCAAGAAGAGGGCTGCTTGTGAGAGTAAGATTCCTTGTGAAAGGCAGAGTTTGTAGAAGTCATTCCTGTATTAAATTTCTGACATTGCACCCATCACTCTTTGCTATTGTTACACATTCACCAAATTTCATGATCCTGTTGACACCTCCCCAAAATGTTGGAAAATATTCTCTATCAAAGCCAATCACGTGTGTGTTACCACTTCAGAGTTCCTTCTTGCTTTGCATTTCTGTCAGAATGAGGTTTTGCTCAAAAGAGGATTTTGGTTTTTTGCTGGTTGCATTTGCCTGATATTGTCCTGTCCTACTCTTACCAGTAGGAAATGTGTTTGGCTTTTAGCAGAGTGACTGGAGCAGGGTTCTGAGTGCTCTTATCAGCAGGAATATTTAGGAAGTGTTTTCCAATGAAATCAGGAAAGCAAAGATCCAAATCACACTGCTGTTTTAAAGGGAAAGGACATAGCAGAATTCATTCAAAAGAAAAAATTGTCTCCAAGGTCTCAGCAAGTCTCCACCAATTCCAGCTTGCATTGTTTTCACATCTCTTCAGTCACTTTGATTGATCATTTTATTTGGGCTTTTCTTGTACAAGTGATATGCAAACCTTATAGTATGAGAAGGATTTATTATGCCTCATTCTGTCCTTTAAAAATTAAACTTACAGAGATGCTTTAAAATGTCACATCTCCAAGCACTTCTTTCTCTCCTTTTTAACACTGGGTTTTATATTGCCTTTGCTGGAAGATGAAAGAATTCCATTGCAGCAGGTGTTAGTGGGTGCCCAGTTGGTGAAATTACAAAAAGGCATTCAAGAATGAGGCAAAATCCTCAAAGTGGGGTTTCACATATTCCTCTAAACTGGCATGCATAGCATTGAACTAAGAAAACTTATCTAAAAATGTGCTGAAATGGAACCATTCTATTTTTCTAGTTATCATTTTTGGTCGCCATTAAGTAAAATTTAATGTCAGCTTCAAATTTGTTTTTCTGCATTGCCAAGGCAGCTGTTAGAAATTGATACACCATTGCTGCCCAAGCCTGTTTGTGGGAGCAGTCATTAAACTGGATCTTTATGGTGAAGGAATTGCTGGCAGGCTTAAAATCAGAATGAATGTTGTTCTTATCTAAACTAGGAAATTCCAGTGAAGAGGCTGAAGTAGCTGTGAGTGCTCAGCTTGATAAGAGGTGACTTTTTTCCCACTCCAAATATCAATCAAATCCAATTTCTGCAGGTGGCCACTCCTTATGAATCTGATTCTGTCTTTGAAGTGCATGTCTGGCAGGCAATGATCAGGAAATCTCCAGGTTGGCTTAGATATAGCACAAAAGAAAATGCCAGAGAGATTTTATGTCAAGAGTGTGAAAATCTTTTGGTTTTTTGCTTTGGGGTTCATAGATAATGAAGCAGGTAATTTAGGGGGCTTTATAATATTTTTTAGTCCAAAGGAGGCAAAACCTTTCACCTGCAATTACCACAGCTTTTTGGAGGCCAGACCTTGAAGGTTTTCCACTTGGTGTAGTCCTCTGGTGTTGCAAGCACCAAATAAACCACAGCCTGTGGAATATTTTAGAAGAAAAAAAAACGAAAATAAAACTAATTGCATCCAATCAGCAAAAGGCTCATGTTTTAGGTGAGATGTTTACAATGTTAATCTGAATTTCTGGTACATACCATATGTAAAGCAGTGTGTAGATACTTAGAGAAAGCAACCCCCATTTCAACAGTGTTTTGCAGTGGCAAACCCAAAGCATTTTAGTTTTCTGTTCTTTAAAAACAGGAAGAGAAAGACCAAATGATTTTTTTCTATTTGTTTATTTTGTTTTCCCCATTTTAATGGCACCTGGTGTCTGATCCTGTGCTCTTCCAGTCTAGGAGTTTGCTGTTGCCTGAAATTGGAGGTTTTTGCAGTCCTTGCAGCTCCCAGTGCAGTGACAAAAGTCTCTGTCACACAGCAATCACATGCAAACACTTCTGTCCCTGTATTGACACTTTCCTTGGTAGCCACATGGTGTTTGCCATGAAATATAATTTCTCTTATTTCACTTGAGTTGCAGATGGAACACATGGCAGTACAGAGTATGAAAATCCCAAACTATTTAATAACTTCTTTTACAAGGAGTATAAGACATTGGCTTCTAAGAAACCCAAAATGTTGTGTCTGAAAACAATGATTTCCAGCATGTTCAGAGGGCCATAAGTTACTATGCTCCATATTTATGCTCTAATTCTAAAATATTGGTTTGTTTTTAGCTAATGTGCTAATTTTGACACTCATTTTTGAAAATCATCTTCCTCCTCCAGTAGGAAGATGGTGTTTGATGAGATGTTGCAAGCTCTGCATCAGAAGGGAGTTGCAACAATGCAGGGAAAAGGGATTTTACTGTGCTCTTGGCAGGATTTTGAACAGCCTTCTCCTGTGGATGAAATCTTTTACACAAAGCTGTGTGTCACCAAAAGCCTCCCCTGTGACACTGTGCAGGGTGCTGCTTCTCACAGCAAACACAGTCATATTATGGCAGGAAATGGTTCCCAGGGGAGATGTCATTTGAGAATGCTTTTGTTAATAATGCAAGAATAGTTTTCATCAGTTTTTTATTCTGATATAATGTGTGAGCTTGTCTCTGCATCATCATCAGCCTGAAATACAAGATGGATTTGGGTCTTTTCCATTAGTGCACCACTGTTAGAATTTCTTAGGATCCTGGTCTGAATCTGGAAGGAAGTTAAGGCTGTAGAGGTTGAAATAGATGCTTTTAAAAGTATCATTTGGCATCCAAGCAAAGTCCATCCCCAAGTCCCTGTCTATGCATTCTATACTGGACATTAAGTTCATTTATTTTCTTTAAAAATTCTAAAGTTTCTGACTGTTTTTTCGGTAGAATTCTTTCTTTCTTTCTGAAATTCTGGCCCCATCTTTCTTCAGAAATGCCCTGGGAAGTAGAATTCAGTGTGAAGAAGCCAAGGATCTTGCCAAACTGAGCATCAGTCAGGGGTGGAGCCTGTAAGGACTCCCTGTGGGCACCCAGTGCTGCTGATCTGAGCTGGGCAGGTGAGGGGGAGCTGTCAGCAGCCTGAGCCTGCTGGCCTTGGAATCCTAGAGAATTCTGCCAGCTTTCAAAACAAACCCGAAGCATTCTTGAAAACTTAGCCATAAGTGTAGTTCAGCCAAAGGTTTGTGCTTGGTCCTGGTTGTTAATGAAGTACTTGTGCAGAGTCTGTGCAAGTCCTGTCCTGATTGAGATGTTCCAACATCACATTTAGGGAAGGAAGGTTTCAGTTTAAGGATGAGAAGTTGCTGATCATCCCACGGCCTCGAGGGCAGAAGATCAGACAGAAGCACCTTCCCAGAGTGAGGAATTCACTCTCTGCAGGCTCTAAGGGTTGCCTGCTCTCCCCAGCCTCAGCCCTGGACGTTGGCCTTAGAATTTGGCTGTTCCTCAGCTGCCAGCTCAGAGCTGGGGTAGTCAGCCCTCGAGCTGATGGGGTTGTACATGCAGGAGCCAAACTAGGATTCTCCTTCTCTAGGGAAGGAGAAAAGGAAATTGAAGTCCAGTATCAAACAGATCTTAAAAACCAAAATTTATTTTCCTTTCCTTTCAAATGTAATCCTGCTGAAATGCAGTAAACAGAGTTTCTGGGAGTTTAATTGCTGTTTGATGTTGCAGTATTATTCAAAATGATGGCAGTGTAAAAGAGAAGATAAGTATTCCCATTGATTAGAGTGGAGGAATCTTTTTTTTTTTCCTGTTTTTTGGTGAATGAATGAATAAGAACATCCAGGGATAATGGAGAAAAATACATGTTAAGTGATTTTGAACAGATGAAAGAATAATAGGAATTAGGTGACAGCTGTCTTAAGAAACATTGGAAGAGCTTGCAAAATTATTGATTATTGGAGTCAAACTTTGATTTAGAGCAAAATAGCACCAGTACTTTCAAAAGCAATTTAGAATGATAAACCTTTCTTTGAATTCCATCTCTTTCTTGCAGCAAAACAACATTCCTCTGCAGGTAAATCAAAGCAGGGTTTAGCCCCTGCTGTGGCAGTTATTGAGTCCCAGTGTTGGAGGGAGCAGTATGAGAATTATTCTCCATTTACAGCCTAATTATGATTTATTCAGAGGCCATTAGTGGGATTTTCCTGGCAGGCAGGTGCTCTTTTGATGAAAAATGCATCACACCAGCTCAGTGGGATGCAGATGTCACCTGAGGGAGCACCTGCCTGAGCCCTTATGAGACACAGGCTCCTCAGGAGCCAGAACAGGGCTGGTGTAGATCTGGAAAGTTCATTTTCACAATGACAAAAGGGGGCAAAAGTTCAAGCTGGTTACCAACACTTCTTTGATCAAACTGAAATGGTAAATATTGTGCAGTGTGAAACCCTGCCTGTGTCACTTGGGGTGCCTGCAGACATTCCCCCAAGTCCTTGCTCATGTAAAACTGCTGGGGAGTTCAGGTAAAACCAGCTGGCCTTGGCTGTGGTCTGGCAAGCTGAAAGATGTAGTAAATCAAGAAGAATTTTTGATCGAAGTTGTTTAATTCTCCTTCATTAAAGAAAACTTTGCTTGGTGCAAGAGGAGGAAAAAAAAAAATTTCATTTGAGCTTTCCAGGTGGCTGGTCTGTGCCAGTGGTTCCTTTCCCAAAGCTGTGTGTGCAGAATGTCCAAGGTTTGGGAATGGGCAGCAGATGAGAATTGCTCTGCCCTGGATGCCACGTGGAATCTGTGAGCACCACTGAAATCTGCAGGTGTGGAAAGGGATGGGTCCCAGCAGTGAATATGCTGGGGAAACCCAAATATTTGTATTTTCTGTGTGGAAGCATAAGAACAGGTATACAGGACTTGGCCACAGCTGCAAAGTGTGTCCTTTTATGGCTGAATTCTCTTGTCCTGAGGCAAAACCACAGAAATCAGATCAAATAACAGCTCCAGTTTTCAACACTGTCTTTCTAGAAACAATTGATGTGAATTAGCAACTGCTCTTTGCTTTTAAATATTTATTTAAAGGAGTTGGGAGGTTTTGATGGTGGGTTTTTTTTTTCTCCTCTGACCCTAATCATTTTCCCCTCACGCTTTCCTAAAAAATAAGAAATAAAAAAGCTCTGTGATCTGGTCAGAGGGAAAACAGGGAGGGGTTTGCCATGTGTGTACATACTGCTTTAGGTAGAAAGCCTGCTAAAGTCTGTTAAAGCTGAATTTCCTTTTCCAAATTCCTGCCTGATCCTGAAACACAACAAAAACCTGTATTTGAATGCAAAGTGGTGATTTGTAGGTGTTTGTAAAGCTTGATACAGTACTGCAGGTGGTGTCCCAAAAGATCAAAGGCAACGTTCATAACTGCTCTGTGATGTTGATGATTATCTTTAATATTTCAACCATGTCAGCGTACTTTTGGTCATTACTTTTCTAAAGTCTTCTTCTCTTGAATAATCAATATAAAATGTTTGCATGATGGAAAGTAATTTCAGTTCACTTTTACAAAAGCTGTGATTCATACTGTGGGTTATGTTTGTTTAACTGATTTACATTTTCACTGATGGGTGGCAGTTTTTTTTTATCTTTTTACTGGTTTTGATAGAAGAACATCGAGGACATTTTCCAACAAAAACACATTTTTTTTCACCTTTGCCTCCAGTTCTGGAAGAAATACTTTCCAGAAGTATTTCTTTTCCAGTAAAGATTGGCCTGTGTGGGTAACAATATGCAAGTATGTAAATCGTGTAGAAGATGTGATTGAAAAAATTTAAAATCCCATTTTGGTAAAGTAGTCAAGAAACCAACCTAGCAGGATTAGAATCGTTTCTGAATTAAAATCTTGGATGTGCCAATAGAATTGAAGCACTAGAACCCCACTTGATTTTAGGACCAAATTAAATCTTTTATTTTAAAATTGACAAGGCCAGAAAAATTTCTTTTAATTTTACTTCAAGAAACACTGAGGAATTTGGTCATCTCACACCCTGTCCTGTGAGGTTTGACTCCTGGCCTGGGACCTTGGGGCAAAATTATTTTAATGATGCTTATTCAGACTCAGCTATAGTAGCAAGTTTCCACAAATCACTCATGTACTACAAATTTAATCCCTCCTTGATCTTTTTTTCACTCCAAAAAGTGACAAAAAGCTGGGAGGAGTGGAATTTTATACGGCTCTTATTTGAAAGGGGTTTTGTGTACCTTTATAATTCTTTTGAAGCAATATTTTAAAAAAATAACTGCCAGCCAAAGTGGCAATGCAGAAAAGTGCCATCTTGTTTAGGATTTGTACACACCAGTTTTTAACACAGTGTTCTTTTCACTAAGTACTACATACGTTAATTTATATTTATATATTGTCAATATTGTTGTAACCAAGCTTCTCCTTTCTAAGCACTTCAGGAACAAGGCCTTGTATTTTTAGGTGATTTTCATAAACAGAATAATTCTTTTTCCTTTCACTAGTATCTTGCACTCGATACATGTAGCAATACTTAATATATTCTCTTCACAAGTATTTGTTAAGTGATTTAGTTAATGGCTGATAAATGTTTTGTACAAAATAGATTCTGTACAGGAAAAAAAAATCTTTTAGATAAACATTATTTATTTTTACTGTTTTGTAAGTTAGACACTATAATGAAGCTCCTTTTTGCCAGAATTACTGGAAGTGCCTCTTGGTAAAATGTATTATACAGTAAATATGTATTCAAAATTATTAGAAATACTTGTCACAAAATGAACAATGTGGATGTTGCAATGTGAAGACAAATGTACAACATAAATATAATTCTGTGGTATCCTGTTGGCTGTGTTTCTTTTTCCTTTATTGAACAAATTTGCTTTGGGTGCCCAGCTTTCAGTTTAAGTTTCAGACTACAAATGACTGTACCCTCTTTAGACTCTGATTCAAATCCAGTAAAAGCTTGTATATATTGAATTACCATTTCAGCTGCCAGTCCTGCTTGGTCTGTGTTAGTGACCCAAGCCCATGTTTATTGTTTATCTGATTCCCTGAGACTTTCACCTGCAGAATTCTGCACTTTAGTTCAGATTACTAATAAATCCCATGCTGAATACTTTGTGACTCAACCAATCTGTGGAAAGCCTCATTATAACCATTCTTCTTTAATGATGACCAATATTTCAGCATCCATCATCTGTGCACTGCTCAATCCAATTACTGTGGACCACAGGGACTGAGTGTGGTCAGTACCCCATGGCAGCATCCAGCCATGGCAGTGCAGAGTGACTGATGCTTCCAGAGACAATGGAATGTGTTACCTTAACAGTTTCCCATCTTAATCACAGAAATAATCTGTTAAAGTGGGACAGCAGTGAGTGAAATCCATTTTCTTTCCATTATATTGGCAAGTGTGCTGTCATTTTCCAGTGTCAAATTTTGCTAGTCTTTTATGTGGGCTAGAATTGACATCGAGCTGCTGTCTCTGCTCACTGTTTATCATTTCAAAAAATTATCTCACAGCTGTCAAAAATTTTACCCATTTTTAAAGTTTTTATTACCTACTTTCATCAAAGACCTGGAAAGCTCTTCAGCTAATTGATTTGAAATGGCTGCACCAAATTTATCTTGATCAACCCTGTGTTCAAAGCCTCTTTTCCTATAAGTGAAAAATTTCCAGATTTCTAAATCCTCAGGAGTATCATCCATGTATCTGGCTGCCAGTTTTCAAATCCCCCCAGTTTATTTGTCCTCTGGCTAAAATTCTGAATGGAAAAACATAAGGAAATTTGCAGCAGGCAGTGACTAGGAAGATACAAGTCAGGACCATTGCCAGCAGGAAAGTAAAATATGTTTATACCTATTCCAAGGGAACTGCTGCTAAGCCAGCAGCTGCTCTGTCCCAAACACTTGATAACTCAATAGCATGTAATTATTGGATGCTAAAATTGACAGAGAAGAATGCAAACTGGAGGAGCGAAGAAAAACTTTTCCCTCCCTACTTCTCACCACAAAGAGTAAGGGGCTACCAAGGTAAGGAATGCACTTGTCTGAAAATCACCAAACTCTCTCTGGAGCTCTTCAAGCAGCCAGAGGTTCCCATGGGAAGGGATGAGCACTGAAGCACGGGGCAGCAGCAGTGAATCTGCTAATGAGGCCACACAGGAGCCTGCCTCTCCTGGGGCTCTGCTGGAACATAAAGGAGCCTGTGACGCACAGCCCACAGCAGCTCAATTAAATGTTGCATTTTCCAGGTGTTCAAATGACTCCCAACTGCTTGGGCACATCCACATTTCAGTGCCTGAGAGCACTTGAAGTGTTTCACTGAAAACATCACTCTCAGAGACCTCTTGGCTCTTTGTTTAGCAAGGCTTTCTTTTATTGTGTCTGCAATTACCTCACCAAAATCCTGGGGAAATCAACCCAGTGCCACCACGGCCTCCCCAGGAATTGTCAGTGATTAATGCAGGGATGGAAGGGCAGGCAGCTGGGACAGGTGAGTGACTCTCAGGTGCAGCCCTGGCTGAGGTGCTCTGTGCCTCTGGGGTTGCCATCTCTCACCATCCCAGGGGGATTTTTAATCCCTCCACACAGAATTCCCAGAGACCTGGCATGCTGCAGTGGAAGCTGTCAGAACTCACTGCTTTGCTGAACAGCTCCACTGCCAAGAGGTCACACAAACCTTGCATTAATTCATGAGAAAACATGCAAGTTTCAATTTTAGCTGGAGGTTCTGATGACTCGTGTCACACCCAATGTGGATTGCCAGTCACAATCACTAAACAGCCACAGGCATAATGGTTTGGAAGTCTGATACAGATGAAAGTGCATCACCTGCTTGTCTTCAGCCAGGAAATACAAAGCAGAAGATTCCTGTTTGATCTGCACAATTGCTTTATTTAATGTGCCTTTTGTTGTTGTTGCTGCTGATAAATTACTTCCCTTCACAATCCCTTGCACATGGTGATTGTTTATTACTGTTCTTGCCAAAGGCATCCTATTCTGCAAATTCAACACCTTCTGTGTGATCATCTCTTCTGCTCAGTTCTTTGTACCTTCTCTTTCCACATTTGTAGGCAAAAATATTTGGGTTTAAACCTACTTCAAAGAACTTATCTTCATTAAGGAAAGTGCTGTGGGACTTTTTTTAAGATTAATCTCTAGTAGCTGGACAAGTTCCAGTCTCATTTATTACTCCTTTATAAACAGAAATTCTCCCCAAAGCTCCAGTGGGTGCAAATGCTTCCTGCCCTGAAGAATGTCATGTCATTGGATTTCTCATTCATCCTGTTTGTTACATTCCCTCAAAAGGAGGTTTCACAGGGCCCTCTGGGATCTTTGCAAAGTGTGGTGCTTTATGAAAATACACAGTAATTATTTTCAAAGGGCTCGTTAAAATCTGTCTGACTCTGTCATTTGGGTTGGGGAGGGAGGGGAGGGTTGGTTGGGGTTTTTTGCTTGTTTTTTTTTTCTTTTTTTACTAACCATTCAGGAAGGAAAACCTCTGAGCCATTTTAGCTGATCAGTCACCTTCTGCAAGTGCTTTCAGGGCACTGTACAGCCACTGCCCACACTCCTCAACATTTCCTCAGCATGGAGAGCATGCATGGAAGAGGTGATGCTGTTCCATGGTCAGGGTAAAGAATGGCCTTTACTGCCACTCCTGTTTTTGAAAATTTTTCTTCCCCATGTCCCATGCAAGGGGCTGAAAATGGGAATATGAGGAACAATTTGATGAGCACCTCAGAGTAAAGAGACTATTCAGTAGGACTTTTGCATATCCTAAAAACAAGAAGNTTTTTTTACTAACCACTCAGGAAGGAAAACCTCTGAGCCATTTTAGCTGATCAGTCACCTTCTGCAAGTGCTTTCAGGGCACTGTACAGCCACTGCCCACACTCCTCAACATTTCCTCAGCATGGAGAGCATGCATGGAAGAGGTGATGCTGTTCCATGGTCAGGGTAAAGAATGGCCTTTACTGCCACTCCTGTTTTTGAAAATTTTTCTTCCCCATGTCCCATGCAAGGGGCTGAAAATGGGAATATGAGGAACAATTTGATGAGCACCTCAGAGTAAAGAGACTATTCAGTAGGACTTTTGCATATCCTAAAAACAAGAAGTTATACAGGTCCAAAATATAATTAGAACCGTTTTCTATTGCTTTGCAGTCCCTTGGTAAGAAAACTGTTCTTTGAGGATAGATCTGGAAGTCTTTAGTTGGACAAGAAAGTCCCCAAGGCTGAAATTCTCACAGCAATCCCCAAGAGCTTCTATCAGCCAGAGTGTTTTATTTGTCTCTGGTTCTCTGATGTGGAATGGGTACCCAAGGTTTGTTCTGGCAGGGGATTTCCTACTCATTAATGTTCTTACCAAGCCTGTTCCTAGGACTGGCAACAAAAGGAAGAGGAAAATAATGTCAAGAAATGAATAATCTGTAGCAGTAGAGTAGCAAACTGAAGCAATGAAAATTTTCTAGGCAGTGAAACTGGGATGCCTTCTTATCTGCATCTTTGTTATCTGCAAATGTCTTCCCTTTCTAGATGTTGAAATGGACTCAAAGCAGAAATCTGACTGAAATGGGCTGAAAGCTGCACCTTTACAGGAATATCTGCCATGACTGGCTCTACTCTGAGTCACTGCAGGTACCCTGTGCCTCAGGGTTGGAGTACTCACATGTTAGCAAAAATAAAATATTAAAGGAGCATTTGGCCAAGTCTCAATGAGAGTAGTTGAGCACTCATTCCACCAAGACTTTATAAGTAACTTTGCAGGATAATACCAAAGGTTGCAAATGTATTCTTTCTTGGACTATAGGAATCATTTAAATTCATATTTTAAGGTGATGTGGTGTATCCTAATCCTATTTATACATTTTGGTCTGCTTTTTTAAACAGTATTTTCCTTCTAGCAGATAAAAATGCATTCTGTTGGAATACATTTTTTTAAAAAAATGTCCTTTAGAAAGGAATACATTTCATGCTTCTAAAGACTGGCCCACAAACCTGCTGTGTTGGCAGTGTAATGGGAATGTGTATGAAGATTACTCTTGTCACAGCTGTTCTCTCTGGCTGGACAAGGCTTTGTAAGTGCCATTAATTTAACCTGTGCTTTAGGAATGAAGGTGGTCTGGCTCCTGATTTCCTGTAACTAGTACAGAGTAGGAATGTGTTGCACTGACCAACACAAAAGAAATATATAGATTTCTTAGTAGCAGGTTAGGAACCACCAGGCAGGACCAGAAAAAGGGCCTGTCTTTTTTATTCTCTTATATTTTTCTTAAGATAATTGTGGATTGATTAATGAGATTACCACCTCTATAATTTCACAGGATAATGACATAGTCTATCATCTTTCTCTGCCTTAGGGGAAAGGAATGAAAACAATCCAGAAGTTCAAAACAATTTAGGTCAGTTACAAAAACAAGGACTGTGTTTATAGAAAATGCATGAGAACTTCTACTACAGAAGTAAAAACATAGAACATTGCAAAAATCAGGGCAACAGGAATGTAAAGAAAAGAGGCCCCAAGGAACAAACTTCAGCCTGGTTCTTTGTCCTGGAGCTGCTTTAAAGGCTTTGTTTCAATTACAGAATAAGTTGATATGAGTAGGCAGTTTCTTTTAGGACTATAGGAAAGCAAAACCTTTCTTGTCTGGTTGATTGTCCAGCGATTGTCCAGTGGGTTTTGTGTCATTGTGCTGTGGGAGGCACTGAAAAGTGACAAGCAAGATGTGTCATGTCCTGTATTATAATTGGCAGTGATTTGTTTTTCATGTCCCAGTTCTTGGCAGTGAATTGTGGTAGGAGTTATACTGCATTACCTTTCTATGTGATATCCATGGCCTGCAAGGCCCGGAACACTAAGAAATTCCTACCTGGAGGAGGCTTTCTTTTCTGTCAGATTAATTTACTGAATGTTAGAGGGGATCCAGTGTTCAATTACTCTGAGCATCTTGAAAAGTATTGCAAAGGACATAAGGAAAATAATTTCTGAGGAGCTGCTATAATTAGTTAATGAACTGCTATTAGTTTATGAACTGCTATAATTAGTTATAGAATTGCTATTTATTAGTTTCAAGGAATGGTGATGCTCTGCTGGAGGTGTAAGGAAACTTTCCATAATGGAAAATACCTCCCCCAGGGTGGTTTGGGGGAAGTGCCAGTTAAGATATCCACACCCATAAGGAAGTCAGAGAAGGTTCTATAATGAAATTTCAGTAAAAGACCAAAACCTTATACTGAGGTTTTGCAATGGACCAAAAATCCAGGAAAGATGAGAGCATTGCACTAAATCTTGTGGGTCCTGTTCTTTAAAGCACTGCTGCTTTCTAAACTACATAAAACCAGTCTGTAGGTATTCTTCTGTAAGTGTGGAGGACAATGCTCTGCTGTTCATCAATACAATTTGTACCATAATGGGGTCTTGGAGGGTTATGGGATTAAGGGATTTTTATAACAAATTTATGGATCTGATCATGAAACTTCATTTATTTTAAAGGACAGTGTGGTAAAGGTTACCAGTGGCAGAATAAGTGGAATCTGTGTCAGAAATCTTTGAAAGCAACAAGGTCAGCAATGAAGATTAAAGATCATGCAAAACTAGTACAGATCTCATATTGTGTAAAATTTTCCTAATAATTGAAGGAAATGGCCTGGAAGCTGTTCTCTTAAAGAGGCTGAAAGAGCTCATAATCACTAAGTCTCCTAATCACCAATTACTGTGGACTATTAGGCACCCTGATATCTCTTAGAAAGGGGAAAAATAGATTTCCAAGTTTCCAAATCAAAGAAGGATACAAGACACAAACACAAAGAAGGATACACACACAGAAGTACAAAATGTGAATTATGTGTAGTGTAATAAAATTCCAGCCGCATAGAACATCCAAAATGGAGGAATAATGAAGGAAAGGATAATAATTTGTATTAAATCTAGGAAAGCAGGAGCCTACTCTGTGTTTGGCTGTGTGAGTGAGGGTTTAGCTGCCATGGGAACCTGCTGTACTGCAGAGGCTGGGAGAGAACAAGAAGGGAAAAGGAGGAAGAATTTCTAACTTTAATACCTTTTCTGTATATAATCAAAGCCTACAGGGTAGCAGAAGATGGGATTTACAGCCTCTTTCTGCTCAACAAACTACAGGGGGAACTTGTCACCTTCTTTACCTTTACCCAGACTTGCAAATAAGTGTTTCAGCAGCTGTGACCTTGTGGCAGGAAAAACTCACAGTGGGAATGAAGTCTGCAAAATTTTCCTTTCCTTTCCTGGTGGCAAAGGACTTGAAATCTCCCATGCAATTCTGTCCTCCCCCTTAATGGATCTTTTCATTCTGGTTTTACATCACTTAGATAGGGACTTTGCCCTGCAGATTTTGGGGAGCAGGGTGTCCTGGGCATGACAGGAAGGCCTGGATAAGAAGTCTTTGTGAATCACCTGTTCACCCTCCAGCCTGTCTTCTTTCACACACTCCCCATTTTCTTTCTTTCTTTTTTTTTTTTTCAAGTCCATTCCCCCTTGAAGCCTTTTGTTTCCTGGAATTAAGCAATTAATAAGATCAGAGTTTTGTTTTTTTTTTTCCTCTCCACAAAGCTTTGTCACGTGTCTCATCAAACTTACAGCAACTTGCAAAGAAAAATACCCCCTGGGAGCTGTTTAGATGTTCTTCATGATTCCCATCTAGGGCACCCAGCATCTTTGCTTTGCTGGTGTGCCCAGTGCCCTGGAATTGATAGGAGGGGACAGGGGAAGAAAAACCTGAGGAGGTGGGGGAGGAGGATGGGGGGCAGACAAAGAGCAAATGCTCAGGCAAAACAAGGGACAAAACAAGTTCTCCCACCCCCATTCCTTTTCTTTCTCTACCTCCAGTATAAGATGTACATCTGCAGACAGGGTAGTCTCTAAGAGGAGGTTTTTCCCCTCCAATTTTCCCCCCTTCTAAGCTGAGACCAGTGCCTGTGCATGCAAGTGTGGGAATGCATAAAGCAGTAGAGGAAGCTTACCTGTGAAAACCAGCAGGCAGCATCTCTGGGGATTCCTGCTGCCAGGTAAGGTTTGCCTTTTCTTCTTCTCTTGGTTGTTTCACTTTTCAGCGAGGATGTCCTTGCTGGGTGCAGGGGTGAGCAGTCTCTGTGTGCAGCCAGTGCAGCTGCTGTGCCTGTGTGCTGACACCCAGCACAGGCAAGGCTGAGGAGGCTTACTGCACACTGCAGGAGTTTCCAGAGGGGGGAAGGATGGCTTTTCCTTGCCTGCAGTTTGGATGAGGGAAGAGGCACTTCAGGAAGGAGGTGTCTCAGGCTGCTGAATGCATGCTCTGTTCCTGGACCCGACCATCAGGCATGTGCCAGCCCCAGGGAGGGTGAGTGCCACTGCCACCTGAGCTGTGTCACAGGTGAGCTGCTGGGTGTGCTGCTGGTGGGATGGGGAGCAGAGCCAGCAGAGAGGGCTCTCACACCCCAGGCAGATGGAGCCAGGGGTGGGAGGAGGGCTCTGAGCCCCAGCTGTGAGCCCAGGGGACAGTCAGGGACAGGGTGTGAGCGTGGCCAGCAGCTGTCCTGTGCCACCCAGCTGGAGTTCCTCAGTGGTTCCAGGTGTGCTGAAGCACAGCTGGAGTGCTGCAGGGGATGGGCATAAACTCTTCAGGAGGGACAGGCACAGAGGGACAGGCAGTGGGGTAGTGCTCTGCATTAGGAAGGGTTTTGATTTCTAGGGCTTTATGACAGTGACAATAGGGACAGCAGTTCATGGGCAGGAGCCAGGGAAAGGCCATTCAGATGTCGTGGTGGGAGTCTGCTGGAAATACAGCACAGCAGAGAGGGAGTGAGATCTAGGAGATCCAGGGGGTTCCTGCTGTGTGTGGAAGGAAACTGCCTGCCACAGCAGGTGACAGAGCCCACGAGGGCAGGTGTCCCACTCTTTGGACCTGTTTGTGAACTGAGTGGGACTGGCAGGTGACGTGGCATTTACAGGCTGTCTATGTGATCATGGAATGGAAGACTGAATCCTTGGAGAAATGAGGAGGGGAGCTGAGCACACTGCCACTTTGGACTTCTGGAGGGCAGACTTTGGCCTGTTTAGGAAACTGGTGGGCAGAGTTCCTTGGGAGGCAGTTCTGAGGGGCAAAGGGATCAAGGAAGGCTGGACACTCTTCAAGAAAGAAATCCTAAAGGTGCAGGAGCAGGCCAGCAGCATCATGGCCTGGAACAGCAATAGTGAGGGCAGCAGGACCACAGCACTGACTGCCCCTGGTACTCAGCACTGGTGAGGCCACACCTCAGATCCTGTGTTCAGTTCTGGCCCCTCACTGCAAGGACACTGAGCTGTTGGGGTTTGTCCAGGCAATGGAGCTGGGGAAGGGTGTGGAGCACAAATCCTGTGAGGAGCAGCTGAGGGAGCTGGAGGTGTCTGCCATGGAGAAAAAGAGGCTCAGGGGGGACCTTATGGCTCTCTACAACTCCCTGAGAAGAGGCTGTAGTGAGGGGGGCTCAGGCTCTTCTCCTGACTAACAAGCAATAGGACAAGAGAGAACAGCTTCAAGTTACACCAGGAAAATCTTTCCTGAAAAGGTTGTCAAGCACTGGAAGGGGCTGCCCAGTGAAGTGGTTGAGTCACCATCTTTGGAGGTATTTTAAAAATGAGTAGTTGTGTCACTTAGGGACAGAGTTTAGTGGTGGAGCTCTCAGTGGTGGGTCAATGATCTTAGAGGTCTTTTCCAGCCTAAACAATTCTATGATTCTGTGATTACATTTTTCTGGCTTTCCTGCCATGTTTGGAAAGGAAATGCTGACACAGTCTCTGTCCTCATTCTCTCTGTCACTAGAGAAATATGGTATCCCAGATATGGTGAAAACCTGAGGCCATCACTACACCCAACTCAGTAAGAGACCATCCTTACCAGTCAGGTATTTCCTCTGATAAAACCAGAGATGTCCCTCACCTCCCACTGGAATTCCAGTGTATTTGGAATACTCCCAGTACAGCACTGATGGTGCCAAAAGCATCTGAGTGGCAAATGAGTGATTGCAGTGAAACTGCCCTGAGTGTTCTGGTTGCTCTAAAGAGGAAGGATCAAAACCAATGGTGCAGTTGGCTGTGGTTCCACTGGGTGCATTTCTCTGCACTCTGTCTTGTGTTAAAAGTTTCCATCAGAGGCATTGTCAGGGCAGCCAAACTGATGCTCTGAGATACATGGGTGCAGGTGGCTCTGGAAACTGCCAACCTCCTTAAAGCCATGCCACAGGAGCAGCTGGGGATGTGTTAAAGCCTGGGGAGCCTGGATGGATAGCAGACCTTCCTTGCCCTCTTCAATTCAACAGAGGCAGACAATAAATGTTAATAATTTTTATGCCGTAATTATTTGTATACCTTTGAGCATAAGTTTTGTTTAAGCTCTGCTGTCCATTTGAGGTTGGTTTGAGCTCAGTGGGACACAAGTTTGCATGCTGCTGTCAAGCATCAGTGTGTCATATTCCACCAGCACAGCACCACAGCAATTTTTTTGTGCTGTTCTGACCAATCCTGCACATGTGGTGCAGTGGAGGGAACCCTCTCCACCTCTGCCAGCCCTTCTCTAGCTAGATGTTGCTTTGCTCAGAGACAAGGACAATTCATTTAGCTGTGGTGCCTATGTTTTCCTTTTCCAGGTTTTGGGTTTTTTTCTTCCCAGAATTGGTGTAAATATGGCAGCACATCTCATGTGATTGTCATAAAAAAATTATCCTCCAGTGCTGTGAGGTACACGCTGTCTTCCCCCATTGTACAGGTTCAAAAGTGGGGTAAAGAGAGGCAATTTGATTTTCCCAAGACATCAAGACAGTCAGAAGCAGAACAGGAATAAGTGCAATAAGTGGTCAGCAAGCATAAAAAAAAATATTTTTTTATTGCAAAATATCTCTATAGTCCTCAGTGTTTATAAGGAAATACATTAGAGTTCCTGTCAGGGCAGTGTCAAATGCAAATATTTCTCTTATATGGAGTCGTAGTTCTCACTTCAAATGATGGAGAGATTGTGGTGAAAATTTTAGCACCACCATCAAAGTCCTTTTGTCTTGTCCATACATGAACAGAGGCTATGAGCAAATCTTAGCATCTAAAGATATACTTTTGTTATTTTCACTTGTATTTCTGGTAAAACAAGTGCCTATTTGGGAAGCCATGAAAACACTTGTATCCAAAGGTATATACATATTTTTAACTTAGGTAAGATCTGTGTCTTCAGACAAACATAAAAGAACAGGAACTTTTCCCAGTCATATTTTCAGGCAGCAGTTCTGTAATACATAGGACTGCCTAAAAGTGAACACAGAAGCTGATTTCATAAATATTTTCAGATCTGATTTAGAGATTGAAATTAAGAACAAAGTACTGCAGTATGTAACTAGAGATTTAAGAATTACTGATAACTTTTGTTTTCAATGTGCAGTATTTAGGTTTTCTTTACTTCTTTGTATTTACCTGCAAAGAAGCAAATTCACGTTGTGCCTGAAACAATTGACCACTGAGCCCTAAGACTCTATGTAAAATAGTAAAGGGAACTAAACCTCTTTATTCTTGTGTAACTCATTAGCTAACATCAGACGATTAGAGCTAATGTTTCCATCTAAAACAATTCAAGTGCCTCATTAAGGGGGATAGATTTCCTTTGATCTAATTACTTAATGTCCCAGATATATGGGAAATTCAGCGATCAGCGCTGAGAAATCCCTGCAGACCTGGTCACATCTAAAAATGTGAATTTACATGTGGACTTGAGAAATGTTGTTTAAAACGATGACGAGCCTTGTTCAGTCTGCTGGCAGTGCTTGGTCAAATGTTTAATGAAATCACATTGATGATGGCTGGTGAATGAAGATGATGCCTGTTTGCTGAGTGTGATTTAATCTCCATTATTATAGGCAAGTGGATTGCAAATTTCCATAATTAAACATCCAGTGCACTGGTCAGATTCTGTTGTAGAGTTTGGTAATTGCTGTTGTTGGGAACACAGTCCAGCGGGGTGTTGCTGTCACATGATGAGCTTTTGAGGCTGAGCTAATGGGATGCCCTTTTAAAGTGTTCTCCATGTTTTCTGTGTTAGAGGCAGAGGACACCATCATGGAGATTTCATCAAAAGAAAATACTCACTTTTTCTCAAACAACACAGTCCTGCCTGTGGACCGATCTTCATTCAGATCTGAATCATCCTCATCCAAGGAAAAACAGTCGTGTTGTGGAGGTATAAAGGTAGAGTAAGAGCTTTTGAATATTCCAATAGGGATTTAAAAAATCTCTCTTTTTCTTTTTTTTCTTTTTTTTTTGATGAATGATCCATTTTTAAGTTCTGATTATGTCTTTCTGAGTCCGTATGAAATTATTAGAGATATTTCTAAGTCACAAGAAAATCTTCCTCAGTTCTGCATTTCCCTAATGCTTGGCAGTCATCAAATATAATTTGTTGGTTGAGGCTTGAATGTTATGAGACCTTCAAGACCCATGCTGAAAACTCCCTTTATCTTCCTTATTGCAGCACCTGAAGTTAGGAACAGGGCACTGGCAGACAGATACCACAGGCAGCTGTCAGTACAGATTGCATTTTTAGGGTTGTAATTGTGTTCTCCTGGGCTCTCCAAAGTAATCCTGTGCCATGGTCCGTGTGTCTTGAGGGCTACATTAGGAAAGCATTACTGTAATATTCCTTATTCAAGAGAAATAGGAATGAGGTGATTTTGCAATGAAACTGCAGAAGTGTCACCACTGTACCTCCATTTCTGTCACCCACAAGGAGTTTTTCCTGGAGGGGATGGGATGTCCCTGCCTTGGGGCTGCCAGTGCAGCTGTGCCTGCCTGCTGCTGGGAGCTGCTCCTGGAGGGACACAGGGGCACAGCACAGAGCTTTGCCCTCTGCCTGATTTCCAAAATGCTGGCACTCTCATGAGTGAGGTCTCAAAAATCACCATACAAGGGTGAGATTATTTGAGTTATGTGGAAAATGACTCTTCGTCCTTGCCCTGTTATTTTCACTGCACAAAGTCTTTATTTCTGTTGTTTTTTCCCCTCACTCACATCTACTTTCAGATATTAGTCCAGCTCCCAGTACAGCCCAGACATCAGCAATAGTTGCATTGAAGTCTATAACTTCTTTATTTTTTTTAATAGAAGATGAGTTGTATTAAATAGATTTTTTACCATAATTCTATCATTGCTTCTCCCTTTGCTACAACAATAATCTGATCCCCTCAATGAATAAAACTTCAGTCACAGATTAGCCAGTCAAGAATCATCTTATTAGCTCCAGAAATAGGAAAGCAATAATATTTCAGCTCAGATTCTTTCTCTTTAAAGAAGCTGTGTCTTCTGGGGACCCAAACTGATATACCTAATGCATTCCTGTAGGAACTTAGAAAACCTCTCTTTTTTGGTGTGAGCTAACCCTTTTTGAGTTCTGATTGCTGAGTCAGAATGAAATTATTAAAGATATCTCTAAGTCATGAGGAAGTCTGCTTCAGGTTTTGCCTAATGTGTTAAGAAAACAATATGCAGATTCAACAGGTTGTTTTTACCAATTATCAACCTTCGTTATCAACCTTCTTATGTCTTAAAATTGCCTTTAATAACCAGAAAAATGTGGTGAAATATCTACTTACAAGTACTGACAAATCAAAGAATGTGGAATCATGTGTACCTTTCTGTCCCAGCCCTAAATCAGGAGTGTCTTTCCACCACTGCACACCTGGGACAGTTGCAAACCCCATAAAATAATTTGTGCCAAAGACATTCAGAAGCATTTCAAGTTGTAGTTTACCTACACAACTTTCCTGCAAATAAAAAAAAAAGTGTTTTCACATTGCTATTTAAAATCAAAGGGCATAAACATCCAGAAAATGTAAAATATTATGGCAATATTTGTACTAGAGAGCTCTTTGAGAGCTGCTGCTGCAGGAAAAAAGAAGCAGAGAAGGGTTGTGTATGCTTATTTACCCACAACTGTTTCTGAAGGAGCAATAAGCAGCACTGGATAAAGTGACACAGAGATATATTTGAACCCTGACACAAGAATTTGCATTCAGCAGTGATGTTATTACCAGTGTGCCTTGTCAAATGAGATGTTGTGAGGAGTTTTGCACTGCAGGTGAGTCCATTGCTCAGAGCACCTGCACACTGGGAGTGTGATTGCCAGGGAGGATTAAGGAGCAGCACAAGGTTCTAGACCTCTGTTCATATGAAACTTTACTGTGTCTCTTAATTTCTGGGACTGGGTTTTACAGAAAGCATTCATGTTTATATTGAGTCAGCACTGTTGCACTGCTGGCAACAGAAGAAACGCAGGTTCCAGAGCAGCAGTTGAATTACCAGGTAGGACCACCCAAAAGGGCCCTGCCCTTCTTTATTTTCTTATTTATATCTGTTTCTAAAGACAATCAGGGATTGGTGAGAGGGGTTAACACCTCTGTAAGTTCACAGGATAAAGACATGGTCAATCATCTTTCTCCACCCCAGGGAAAAGAAATAAAAAACAATCTACAAGTGCAAAACAATCTTGGCCAGTTAGGAAAACAAAAACTATGTTTATAAAAAATACACAAGAACTTCGACTACAAAAGCAGGGTGACACAGCAGCACGTGTATCTGAAGGTAGAAAGCAATGTTGTGCTTTCCATGACCAATTGCACTGTGTGTGAGTATCCCTGGAGCTCCAACTCAACAGGGCTGCATTCAGTGAGGGCAAATTTAGGCAATAGATCTGCAGGGGCAAACAGTTCATGCCCAGGGCCCTGTGCTCCCACTATTCACATTTCAGAGCAGCCCTCATTCTCCAGTTTCATTTTGTGGGAAAGGGGCTCAGTCTGCAGCTTTGAAGCATATACCAAAGCACTGTGAAGGGAGGTGGAGTTTGATTTGCAAAGCCCACTCCTGACTGAGAGGAACATGCTCAAACTGGCACAGTGATAGCTACGAGAGAGCTCTCTCTGCAAAACAAAAGGATGGGAGAAGGTTGTCCCCAGCAAAAAGCAGGGTGAACTCTAAGGAAAATGCATCTATCAGGGATTGCAAGAGATCTTGCAGGGGAGGGACAAGCCTTGAGAATTGCCTGGCAGGTCACTGTTCATCTGACAGAGCATGTAACATGTTTAAAAATGCCCAAAAACTCCCCTCCCCACCAGGCCACACTCAGCATTTACCCTTATGGTTACTGTGTAAGATACTCCCACCTTAGAAAATTCTCCTTAGAAAATCACAAGTTTCTATCTTTCAACAGAGCAGTAGCTTTGGTATCTATCTGAAATTAGCAGTGGTTGAGAGTCAATTCAGTTTTTATCAATATTGTTCATAAAATATGAACAAATCAGCAATCTAGCATTTAATAAGAAGTAGGGGAAATATTGGTGTGGTTATTTGGCAAAAGAAGAGGTAGCAATGCAAAACTTGTTTAAAAATAATTCATAATATCTTCTGTACTGCCTGATTTTAATCACTGTCATTTTTTTTCCACAGATATTTCTTGGTGCACTGTCTTTTGTTTATTTTGCTAAAGCACTGTCAGGAAGTTATCTAAAAAGTACTATCACACAGATAGAAAGAAGATTTGACATCCCTTCCTCTTTGGTTGGTGTTATTGATGGAAGTTTTGAAATTGGTATGTTCTGCAGAAACCCATTTTTATTTTCAGAAAGGAAGAGTGATGCGTTTGTTGTGAAGAAATGTTGTATAAATCTGCCTGAACCATAAAACTGTGGTAGATTCCCCTGGTAAAGATAAGTGGCACTATCAGTATGATTACATTCAACAGGATAAGGTTGCTAATACAAACAATTCAGCATAGACATAAAAATTTGCAATTTGCTAAGCTTAGCATGTGGCTAATTCACACTGAAACAGAAATTTTGAGTGTTGAATGAGAATTTGCTGGCACAGTTTTCTGTGTGCAGAAATCCACCTCCCCCACAAGTGTTTGCCCTTTGTGGTTTATTAAGCAGCAGGAGGACAAACCTCTCACTGGAATCCACATTTCTTGTCTGGTCCCTCTCCTTCTCTCTCACACTAAGGTTTCCAGCATGTCATTGTCTCTTACAATTTCTGAATTCAGATTCAGAAATCAGAATTCAGATTACTGAATTTATGGATGTTCAGTGGACTGTGGTACTCACAGGAGTGAAATCTTAGCCTAAGTGTCTAAAACTCTGTTTGATTCCCCCTTTTTCTGTTTTCCTGGTTATTTGCTCTTTTCAGCTGGCACAGTCTTTCTCCTCTTTTCCAGCTGTTTATCCAAAGGTTTATGGTTTTCCCATCACAGAAGGCATTGGGCTCCTGTAGGATGCCTGGAAAGAGGGAGAACCCATCAGCCCTCTCTCCCTGAAATCAGTGCCTGCACTACATGCTAGGAATTGTTCTTTTAGGGAATCACTTGTCAACAAGCAGTAAAACTCAGTTTTCCTTTTGTACTCTCAAAGGGAACCTCCTAATCATAATTCTTGTGAGCTACTTTGGAGCAAAGCTTCACAGGCCAAGAATAATTGGAGCAGGCTGCTTAATTATGTCAGCTGGAACATTCCTAATTGCAATGCCCCAGTTCTTCATGGGACGGTGAGTGAAAAGTGATCAGTGTTTTCCAGCTGGGCTGTGCACACTGAATGGCAGCTCACTAAAATATTTAGGCATTGATTATGAAGATAGAAATAGGCATTTGGGGATGGGTTACTTAATTTAATTTTTTTTTGTGAAAAGGTTTATTAGTGTAGAGCAAATAATTTAGCATGTATACTATTTTCAGTTGTAATCAACTTCTATTTTTAATTAGTCTCTGATCTTGATTTGCCACATTTTGGTATGGTTTAGGAATTGTTGAAATGTCAATGAAGAAGTGATGACTAAACTGAGGCAGACAATCTGAGTACCAATCACAAGGCAGAGGATACAGCAGTGTCTGACAATCTCTTAGCCCAAATTCATGTGTCATAGTAGAGTAAAGTGCCTGTTAAACTGAAATGAATCACTGATGCAAAAAGAACCAACAGGACAGTTCTCATGTGCAGCTGCAGTGTAAACAGAGCTCTGTTTATCCCCTGTAAACCACCATTGGCAATGGATCCAGATGGATTTGTATGGATGCAGATGAAATTTGCATTTAAGTGCTGTAGGCCTATCTGGTCTGCTTTTTCTTTTCAGTGCTTATGAATAAATACAGCTTTGTTTTCTAATCAGGTACCGGTATGAAAGATTCCCTTCCACCCTCAATTCCACTGTTAGCATCTCCCCATGTCTGCAGGACAAAAGCCAAACTCCACTCTCAGCCTTGGAAAAATCTCAAGCAAAACTAAATGCAGGTGAGAATGATCTCTGTTAAATATTGGGGCTGGTGGTGCTCACTACTGTCAGTGTCTCCCAAATCTTTCTGTCAGGAAATCCCAGTTTTGGTTAGAAGGAAGTGAAAGAGTTTTCTGAAAAGGGATGTAGTGACAAATTTATAAAACCAGCTGACAACTGTAGTATCTTTGAGTCAGCTCATGCTAAAAACTTGTCTACCTTAAGCTGTTTCACAGTTTTCCTGCTGCTCCTCCCACAACAGAAGTATTTTAGAAGCCCTGAGCTTTCAGTGTCAAACTGTGACTATAAACACATCGTTGTTGTCTCTTGTTGTGTGCACAGGGTGTGAAAAGGAAGCAGGCTCTTCCATGTGGATCTATGTTTTGCTGGGGAATCTCCTGCGTGGAATAGGTGAAACCCCCATCCAGCCCCTGGGAATTACATACATTGATGATTATGCTGTAGAAGAGAATGCTGCCTTATATATTGGTAAAATATTTTTTTTTTCCTAATGGATTTTTTTCCCCGGAGGAAACTGAATAATGGAATGAATGTTATTGAATTAACTTGCCCTGAATGTTTTGTTTGCATAATTTCCAATATTAAAGTTTATTTAACAGTCATGTACACTCAAGGGACCAGTTCCCATTTAATTACACCAGCACAGTTCCATTATCTTAATTTGGTGAAAGAATTTGACCTTGGGTTCCTGCTGTTACCCTAATCTTCCTAATTCTTCTGGATGTGGACTGCTGAGCCTCTGTGCACATTCAGTTCTCTGGAAAGTGATAAAAACAGGCACTCTTTTAAGCACTTAAAATAAAATTTCAGTGGGCACTCTAAACATTCCCTCCAGATTCATGCAGGATTATAAACAATAGTGCTGAGACTTTAGAAAGTTGGTGTCACTGTTTTCTTGTGTTCATTGTCTGACCCCTGCACATTCACCTGGAATATTACCAAAAAATTCCTATCTCATCGACATCTGCTCTTGACAAGTTTCCAGCCAGACAAAAGGCACAAAATCAGATTCTCTCTGTAAAAAATTCAGTCTTCCCAGATTTCCAGGTGAATTCTGCAAATTCAAAGTATTCAGAAAGTCTGGCTGAGGGTGTATTGAAACACCTTGAAACATTGGAAACCAAAGCAAAAGGATTTCTCAGCCTATTCAGAGCCTACCTCAACTTAAAGTGATCAGTGAACTTTAAAAAAAATCACATTTTCTTTCCAGTTACTTTAATCTTGTCAGCTAAAGGGTTTCTAGCAATTACAGACTGGTGCTGCTATTGAGTTTGGGCCATGCAGTTTCCTGACACTTTTTTCCTTCAGGCTGAATTTAACTCTTTAATTGGATAACAACAAAAAGTGTCATTGTAGTGGGGAAAATTTTATTGATGACTTTTTGTTTTCTCTTGGAAATATTTCAATTTGTGTACCTGTATCTCTTGTTACCCATCACATGCTGTAATCTGCTGAAGAACCAGCGCCCTTTTTCTCTCAGGAGTGTAACAGTGCCCTGTTTTCTGTTCCAGGCTGTGTACAGACAGTTGCAATTATAGGGCCAATATTTGGCTTTCTCCTGGGATCCCTGTGTGCCAAGCTTTACGTTGACATTGGCTTTGTAGATCTGGGTAAGTCAGAACACTCAGGCTTTAAAAATCCAGTCAGGCTCCAAAATTCCTGCTTTAAGCAAAGAACTCTGTGGTTACTTTGTAGGCATGAGGGGCTATCAGGGGTAGAGTAGGCACTTCATGAAATGGAAAGGATGCCAGGAGTGCAGTGGTCCATGCAGAACAGGCTGGCAAGGAGGATGGGTGTAGAGGAGGAAGGAGCTCTGACTCTTCCTCAGCCCCAGCAGATCTACAGCAGGTGCCTCCAAGAGTTGCTCAGGTGAGGAGGCTCTGGGGAGACAATGGGAGCCAGGAGGAAGCAGGACTGAGGCTCAGGATCCTGTGTGTGCTTTTATAACATCCTGTTGGTGACTAGAAAAGTGCTTTGGCAGGGGGTACCAAGTCTCCTGATTGCCCTCCTTCTGAGACAACAGGAAGGAAAAAAAAAAAACAGGAGGAAAACAGTTTTTCCCTGGGGTTTTGTACAGAACAGCCTGACTGGGAGCAAGTGGGTGGCCACCTGGACTGCCCCATGGTCCTTGCAGCATCTCTGGGGATGTGCAAGTGGCACAGCAGTGTCAGGGCTGGGCTGCTGCTGTGCCCCAGCCATCAGCCAGTGCTCACTGTGTCCCCACAGCTGCTCCTGTAAAGTGACACAGAGCACAGCTAAATCTGGTGGGGTGGGCACGGAAAGTCCCTGCAAAACCACCTTCCTCATGATCAGCAAATATTCTCCCAATGTATTTTTTTGTCTCTTCTTTTCCACTTTCTCCAGACAGCGTCTCCATAAGTCCCAAGGACGTGCAGTGGGTGGGGGCGTGGTGGCTGGGGTACCTGATCGCTGGGGTGATCAGTGTCCTGGCTGGCATCCCCTTCTGGTTCCTGCCCAAGCACCTCCCAAGGCCTGAGGGCAGGAAGGACTCCAGCAGCTCTTCTGAGCACTCAAAGTTCATCACTGAGGAGAGCAAGGACCAAGGCACATCCTGTCAGCAGCAAGCGAAGCTCGCAGAGATGGCAAAAGGCAAATCACTACAGTTCTCTTCCTGATTGTTGAGTTTTTCTCTCAAAGGCTTTTAGACTTAAAAAATTTGTATTTTCTGAGCCCCTCTTTCAATGGCCTCAGAATTATGGTTTTCCCCCCAGGTTTCACTCTCCAGCTCAACAGTACACACAAAAAGGTCTCTTCAGTGTTCCCAGGACTTGCTATTGCACAAGAATCTCTTCTGCTGGGATTTGTAAAATTACAATAGTGGCCCAGCACATATTATGAAGCTCTGCAAAAATTTTTTATTCACACATAGTGACTGTTGCAGAAGTGGTGCTCAAAAGAAAACCAACCCTTGGTTTTTGCTAATTATTTTTTTCCTATAAGTTCATGCATTAGAAAAATATGTACAATATGTGATCAGGATATAGATGGGAACAGAGCAGCTACAGTATTGGAGGGGGCTGTCTGGATTGAGACAGGAGCTGGTTTGCACAGTTGCATTTCCTTGGCCATTCTTTGCCAAAAGCATTTTCCCTCAGTACTTGAATCTGTCCCTTAATATGTCTGTGCTTACTGTCAGCTGTGCTGAGCACTCTTTGCCCCAAATTAATGGTGTTGGGGCTGTTGAGGACACTCAGAAACCAAATCAGCCCTAGTTTATGATGGAAATAAGGTATATAAACAAGATATCTCTCCTGGGAAATTGATGCTTAGTGTTGTGCTCTACTGTTCCCCCATAGAAATAGGGGAGCTGTTGGGAGCATCACAGAACTTCAGAGATTCCCTCTGAAATGTTCTGCAATTTGGGGTTTTTTGGAAGGTGCACACATGTTACAAAGCATTACTCACAGCAGTTATTTTCTCTCTGGCCTGCTTGTTATTTCTGCTGTTTTGTCTTGCAGACTTCTTCCCATCACTGAAGAACCTCTTTGGGAATCCAGTTTACATTCTGTATTTGTGTGCAAGTATCATTCAGTTCAATTCCTTAATTGGCATGGTGACATACAAGCCAAAGTATATTGAACAGCAGTATGGGCAGACATCTTCAAAAACTAACTTTGTTATAGGTAATGCTCTATCTGCTTCTTGATAGCTTTAAAATGGGCATTTAAAACTGGCATATACATATAGGAAAAATTGTAATCTTTTTAGGGTATGTTCATGTCTTCTCCTTCCTTGTCTAACTTTAAGTAATAGCTCATAGAAGTTATTTTAGTTCTACTTCAGCACTAATTAACTCTGAGTTTCTCTATGCAAGAGTTACTGTAAAAGTTTACATGATGTGATACCTTAATTGCCATTTAACTAGAGATTTGACGTATGTACAACACAAGAAAATAGCTGAGAAGTAATTCTAAAATAGTTTACATAAATTTATCATCAGACACATCTGCTGCCTTGATGGCTTCCCATTTGTTTCAACAAAACAAGGATCAGTTCAGTGAGTGCTAAAGGTGACTCTGTGAAGAGATTGATGTTGAATAAAAGGAACCAAGTCATATCCCAAGCTGTCCCAGCAGCACAAGAGGGAAAAGCTGTTTCAACCTTTGGGTACAGAGATGGAAATTTTTGTAGGTGACTCCAGGAGGGTGGACTTGACTGCCCAACTGCTGAAGCTGCATGTGGGGTTCAGCTCCAGAGCTCCAGGGCTTCAATAGCATTAACAGCAAAGAGGTTTACATCTACCCAACACAGAGGGAGCTGCCTTGTTTCAGAGCAGCATTAGTTGCACAGCAACAGAGGTATATATGTGCAGAAAAGCTGTAATGATCCATTGTGCTATGTTAATTCCTTAAAGATAGAAGCTGGAATTAGCTGGCACGAAACTCCTCAAAGCAAGGAGAAATCTTCAAGTGTAGTTGATGGCCAAAGAAAGTCCAGAAAACAATCCCTACATTCAGTATAGTACTTCTCATTGTATTTAAAGATTTTCTGGAGCTAAGCTTTCAGGTATGTGCAGAGTGAGTGAGGATTAAGAGCCATTTGATTTCTCTGAGCATGGGGACTGTATCCAACAGGGAGTGTGGGATGGCTCAGTAAGGGAAGGATCCTGCTGAGGGGCTATCCCTGCAATCAGGTGGTTTTTCTTCCTCCTTTTCCTTTCTCTCCAAATCCACCCTTCCTAAGAAACCTGAGGGCTGACTCAAACTCAGTGTTTACCTCTCTTTCACTTCCTCTTCTACTCTTTCTTCTTCTCTTTTAAAAAACAGTTTCTATCACAGTCTCTGATATCAAAATTGTCATAGCAATTTGAAGTGTTAAAAAAAAAAAAAAGGCAGGTCTTGCTCCAGCTTTTGTGACACTAGATGAAAATAAATTTGTCCTCTAGGAATAAGTAGATGACTCCACTGACAAAGTAATTGTGGAGAAAAACACCTGGCTTAAGAAATTGGAAGAGCATTTTCTAAACTTTATCCATAATCTCTCTGTCAAAGAACCAGCAAAGAAACATGTCCTTGGGACTAAGTTTTTCAAAGCTGTCCCAACACCTTTGTAACATCAGTCTAAGTCTGGATAAAATAAAATGCCCTGACTGAAGATCTTTTATGTTTTGTTCCTTCATCCCATTGCTGCAGCTGCTTTTCTGTCTGACAAGGTTAGTCCATTGAGCTGGGGTTTTCATTAACACAGATTTTTCTCTTTGATTTCAGGTCTTATTAACATCCCTGCTGTGGCCTTCGGCATATTCTCTGGAGGACTGATCATGAAAAAATTCAGAATTGGTGTTTTGGGGGCTGCAAAGCTTTCCTTGGGATCCTCTTTCTTTGGTTACCTTCTGCTGCTCTCACTGCTGGCGATGGGCTGTGAGAACTCGGAGGTGGCCGGGCTGACCGTGTCCTACCATGGGTATGCTGGGGGGCCCTGCTTCAGCAGAAAGGGCTGCTGCAAACCAAACTCCCTCCTCATTCTATTTCACACAGTATATATTGGTGAAAAGAGAGTGGCTGACCTGAATATGCTTCCCAGAAATTTGAATCAAATGGGTGGCAACCACTCCATTCCAGCGGGCGTTGTGTCGTGACCCTCTCGTGATTGTGGAATGAACCAGAGGGGTTTATGTCACAAGAGCAGATTATTTTTCTGATTAATTTTTAATTATTATTGCCATGGGACCCATCCTTTGAGCCCAGTGATTGCTGAAAATGTGAGGAGCTCAGCAGGGGGGATGAGATTCAATTAATTGTTTCTTGCCTTGGTGTGCTGCTGAGCAATGAATGGCATTTAAGAGCTTTGAACTGAAGGATTCATGGATTAGCCATGATGTTAACCATGAGGTACACCTGAGGCTGACATTTTTGCCTATGCTGTTATTCCATAAAAATAACTTCTTGGGAGGAGTTGACTCACAGCAGTCCCAGTAGCTGCTCCACTGGTGTCTGATGGCTGAATTTGGCAGAAAGCTGTCGTGCAAGGTGTCAGACACTCAGTTTGGGTGAATCCCATTCTAAGTTCCTTGCCAACTTCTAGAGAGATCTAGAGAGTATAAACATGGATCATTGATAAAGTCCAGTATAAATCATTGATCATTGATAAAGCCCAGTGAATCCCACTTTTCTGCATGTGCCCCTCCTCATGCACCCCACAGGAGAGGCAGCAGGGCACCTGCAATCACTGCTGGGACACAAATGATGTGATTTGGGCTTCTTTTGCCAATATTGTGGTGAAGGATGAAGCCTACCTTTCATCATGTGCTCAGAAATTCTAGTTCTTTAAAGGAAATCCCTGTGGTGCTGCCACTGTCTTTTCCAGTGCAAACTTTCTTGAGTTCTTTTTTCATATTAAACAGCTCTCCTTTGCATTTCCCACCCCAAATATAATTAATATCAAATACTGGCAAAGCCCAAAAATGTCTTAGTTTCAGCAAGAAGATACAATAAATCAAAAGGAAAACCCCCAAGTCACCTGGTCTGACTTATGTCTACAGAGATCATTTCCCATCAGAAACTCAATCCTTTCTTGGCCACTTGATTAGTTGTGTTAAACCTGTATAATTAAAACCTTAGAAAACCTGAGAAAACGCATGAATATAAATTGTAAGTTGTCCCCCTTTAATAAAGTAAATACAATCTCACAGTGGGTGTTGTGATAGTGTGAAAACCTTTGGATAAGAGAGAAATAAGGATTTGCAGTGCTGTGTGGATGTGAAGAGACAACCTTTAATGGGCTACAGAGAGAAGATCTAGCCAGGTGTGCCTGGCAGGGAGCATCGCCCAGGAGGTGATCATGACTGCCTCCACAATTTCTCTTTTTCCACAGAACTAAACCCATGCCTGACTCCGAGCAGGCCCTGTTTTCAGAGTGCAACTCAGGCTGCTGGTGCTCCAAGAACGACTGGGACCCCATCTGTGGGGACAATGGAGTCACCTATGTCTCTGCCTGCCTCGCTGGCTGCCAGGCCTCCAACGGCAGCGGGAAAAGCACCGTAAGGCAATCCTTCATTTCAATATAGGGGATCATTCTTTTCTGATACAGCCAGGCCTGCCAGAGTAAGTGGGTTAAAAGTGAGCATGGCACATCCTCTTCAGCCCTGAACTCCTCAGGGTTTTTTAGCAATCTGCCACCCACATTTAAAATTTTCTCACTTGCTGTTGCCAGCAGAAATCGCAAGCAGAGAATGTTGGAGGCTTTTTTTTGAGCTGTTGACTACCAAGACTGTTGAAGAAAAACTAATAACTACATTGATCAACAGTAGATACTTTATAATCTTCTCCTTCATTGAATAAGCCTTTTCCTTTTGTAAAACATTTCCCCTTTTGGATTTAAACTTTGAGCCACCCAGAAAAGTATGATGTGCAATTCCTGAACATCCACTTCACACACTTTTGCTTGTTCTCTTCCAGGTATTTTTTAACTGCAGCTGTGTGGGAACCTCTGAATCTTCACAAAGCTCCTCAGCTGTGGTGGGACCATGTCAGAAAGGAAATGAGTGTCCCAGAAAGTTTCTGTATTTTCTAGTAATCTCAGTAATCACTTCATACACTTTGTCAGTAGGTGGCACACCTGGATACATACTGCTTCTAAGGTAAGGAATCATTTCTGCTAACATTGCCAAATGTTTTCAAAATATTTGGACATGTGACTCGTACTCCCTCCCCTCCTGGTGTTCCTGGTATTAGGAAATGTTTTGCAGCTATGCAAGGTGACATATTCCACATAATTGTTCCGTCCCAGGTTTTTCTCCTTGTTTTAAAGATTGTTTTTGCATGAGATTTTTTTTTCCTGTTGTGATAATCACAGATTTATTGAATGCTTTTCCCAATGCAAATTTAACTGCTGGAACTATTTGTCCATCACTGACTGTAAGCTTGAAACTAATTTTAGAAAGTGCAAAAGGCATTTAATACTACCAGTGCTTAATCTGGATTTTTGTCAGCTACTTGCAATTTTCAGATTCCAAGTCCTGCTCTGCTCTGTTTTGGAAAGCTTTCTTTCTCAGTTCCTTTTTCCAAATTATTTCCAGATGGGCACACTCTACTTCTCAAACAAAACAACAGCACATCCAACTAATCTTTAGCATTATAACTGTGTTTTCTTACCCCCAAATTCTCTTTTTTTTTAAATTAAATTTTCTGGACCAGACCCTGTCTCATTGCTGGTGTCTTTATACCACGTGGCCAATGCCAGTGTTAGAACTGGCTGAACATAGACCAGGTGGAAAAACCTAAATAAAGATATGTGATTTCAGCTTACAGTTCCATCACAACACTTGAACCAGAATAAATATTCACACAGAGACTTTCAGAAATGGTTGAGGTGAGGATCCTTGCACAAACACTGCCAGTGAGGTGCAGAGAAGCTGCAGAGCTTTGCTCACACCCCTTGCAGGGTCACCACTGAGTGCTGCAAAACCACTCAGCATCTCTCCCTCCCCATGGGCTCACTCCAAGAACAATCATTCTATAACCCATTTTAGACCATTTTTACTGAAGCTTCTGCACAGCTGAACTGTCCATGTGCCAAGCTGAGGATGATCCCTGAGTGGAGAGTTTGCAGGAAAACCTTCAGGATTTAGGCCAGGTTGCTCTCTGTTGTTGCTTCTGGCACGTTGGATAAATATGAGCACAGATCTATGCAGGGATGCAGTTCCTTCCCCTTTCCCTCTACATGGAATCTCCCTTCTATCCATAGGACACATGGTGGAAAATGTACAGCTCTGGTACCACACAGGGCCTCAAAACTGTGGTAGCCATGCTCAACTTCCTGCTTTTCTTCTTGTCTCCACTGCATCAAGAATTCAGTGTTTGGGAGGAGATGTTCATAGCTGAACAACACAAGCTTAAACCACACGGAGTTGCTGCCCTTCTCAGCCCTAAGAACTTCCTCTTGGGGGTCTGACTGCTTAAAAGATTTAGTTAGAAAGCTTAAAAAGGTTTTCAATTACAATACTAAACCACTTTGTTATATGGAATCAGCAAAACAGTTTTATTGGTTCTGCTCCAATGCTTTTATTGCTGTTGAAAATCATTTTGCTTTGAGAGACATTTAACTGAAACTGAGAAGTTATGTGTTTTCCTGCTGGATTGAAGGCATCCACCTTTGATGTGCAGCTAAATAAAACATGTTTCAGTAAGTTCAATCCTTTTTTTTTTCCCCTGCACTGCAAATGACCTGTGGGCACAATTCCACTTTAAGCTCACACTTACTTTTGGCTTTTTTGAAATCCATTGCTGACTGGCTTTTTCCAAAAATCTGACTGAATTGAAAGTGTGCTTCTGTTACCAGAAGGAAAATAAATTTTCTTTGAACACAAATAATCCCAAGGTCAAGTTGCAGACTTCGTTATGTATTTTTTTCCAATGATCTGTTTTAAAATTATTCAGTATTCAGTCATCTCTGTTAAGATTCCAGCACTTAAGCAAGCTGATGTTTTCAGTTGAGCAGATATCATTGCACCTGCCATGGACCACAAATCCTAAATCCCAAAAATCCTGTTAGATTTAGTGACATTTACTTTGATGGTTTGCACACTGAAGTCATTGAAATATGCTTATATTGGTGACCCAGTCATTTGCTGAAATGTCATTTTGGTGTTATTAGACTAATTACAGTAGCCAAGGAACTTGGGAAAGCCCTGAAGTTTTTGAGAAAAAAAGCCTTGCAGTTCAGATAGCTGTTGTTCAAGCACCAGCTATTAATAGCAGGTGATTAGGCACTGAAAAGGAAGTCTCAGATCTCCCCAAGAGGTCTGGCTATCACTCAGGGTCACAAAGGGCTTCTGTTTCCTTTGCAAAGACAATACAAAGAATAAAACAATTTTTTTTTCATCTGAAAGAGAATTTTTTTTTTGCAGGATATAAATCCTATGAAACACATATTAAATATTCAGTTATTGGTTTTATTTTCCACTTTTTGCTTTCTGTGCCCTCAGATTTGTTTAGGAGGACTCTGGGCTGAGGCCTGCTTGTGTAGCAAGTGTCTAGTAGGAGAGGAAGACACTGTTCTTCCAACTTAAAATCACTTTACAGTCATGACCTCATAGATGGCAGTGCTTGTAAAAGCCACAATCAACAGACAGTGTGCTGATAATCCATGACCAGGGCATGAGAGAATAAAGTGTTGAAAGCTATCACTGGTGGGGAACAGTAGGAGCTAGTTCTGAAATATCTTTATTATTTTTTAAACATATTCCCAATTCCATTCTGCAGAAGCAGAGGCCATCCTAGTTCAGAGCACACAGACTGTACCTTCAGAGTGCTGTGTTCATCCACAGTGACAACTGAATTTCAGCCCATTTTGTTTTTTCTGATTTATATTGAACAGAATGACTGTGACAGAAGTTTCATTAATTACCATATTGATATACATGTTACCCCACATACCAAAATCATCCTTGTTTAATCATGTGGCTGGTACTACTCACTTGCCAAAATCAAACATATACCCNTCTGTTTCCTTTGCAAAGACAATACAAAGAATAAAACAATTTTTTTTTCATCTGAAAGAGAATTTTTTTTTTGCAGGATATAAATCCTATGAAACACATATTAAATATTCAGTTATTGGTTTTATTTTCCACTTTTTGCTTTCTGTGCCCTCAGATTTGTTTAGGAGGACTCTGGGCTGAGGCCTGCTTGTGTAGCAAGTGTCTAGTAGGAGAGGAAGACACTGTTCTTCCAACTTAATATCACTTTACAGTCATGACCTCATAGATGGCAGTGCTTGTAAAAGCCACAATCAACAGACAGTGTGCTGATAATCCATGACCAGGGCATTAGAGAATAAAGTGTTGAAAACTATCACTGGTGGGGAACAGTAGAGCTAGTTCTGAAATGTCTTTATTATTTTTTAAACATATTCCCAATTCCATTGATTTCTGCAGAAGCAGAGGCCATCCTAGTTCAGAGCACACAGACTGNTGGCCACTGCCCCATGGCTACTGCCCCCTACTAGGCAGTGAAAATTCCCTTTATCCCATCCCACACCCAGGCTGTGCCATCCCATAAACAGCAAAGATAAACAATGCCCTAGAAGGTCCCCAAGTCCAATCCTCTCCCACAATGGGTGCAGAAGGCCACAAAGCCATGATCCTCTTTTCCCATGTCCATCCCTGGTGCCCTGGATGTGCTTCCTGCTCACCTCTGGGCCTGGGGAAGAGGCTCAGCTCTGGGCCTTGCAGGGCTGCTGTTCTATAACACACACAGTGTAACCAACACCCAGATTTGTGCTGGATTAGGTACTGTAATATTCTGTCTGGTGTGTGCTGGGAGAAAGAGCACATTAGGGCATGGTGGGGGAGCAGGGGTTTCCAGCTGGTCTGAGAGGCTCCACACACACCCTGCAGACAGCACTGCTCTCCTGCCACCACCTCCCCTCCCTCAAGGAGCCAGGATGATGATCTGAGGCTGGAGCAGGGCTCATCTGGAGCCAGAAGAACTGGATGTGTGTGTTGGACTTGATGCCTTTTTGGGTTACCTAAAAACAGAGACCAGACAAAATTAAGGGAATAAAATGTGGTTCTACTTATGGAAGGGCCTTCAGGTACATTTTGGGCACACAGAGCCCACCCAGGGGCTACACCCAATAAATGGACCACAGGTCATGAGGTTTCACATTTTTATAAGTTTGGTCCATTTGCATATTGGGGGTTAATCTTCAGGTAATGAAGCTTCAGGTAATGAAGTCATTTACTCCAAGTTTGCTCCCCCCCAACTCATTTTTGTTTTACATCTCTTGGGGCCTGAGACAGTCAGGTACCCTTGATTCCCAGGCCTGGAGAGGAATTGTTTTGTCTGACTAAAATGGGAAAGCAGTAGGTAGCATTCTATATGGAGTTTAGAGTTATACACCAAAGATTTGCAGCATTACAAATATATGAAATATATAAAAGCTAAAATCCTAAGGCATCAGACTCACCCTGCAGTCTCAGAAGAGTCCAAATGCAAATGTTCTGCTCTGTCAGAGAATGGCTTGGAGGATTTACCTTTACAGGAGGTGTGATCTTGATCCTAGATAGAGTGCAATGAAAAGTGAATGCCTAAATGCCTTGTACCAGCCTGGGACTCAATCCTGAATTTCAGGGAGTGGTAACTGAATAAAACCATCCAATGGATGCATGATTTCACTATCAATTTTCTTTTCCTCTGTTAGTAACACCTAAGTGCTGACATCATCTGAAAATCCACAACCACCTTAAAATGTGATGTTGAATACAGATGTTCAGAATTCCTGGATGCCGTTCTGATTTTATCACCTTTTACACATATTTCTGCATTTTGTTAAAGTCCATGACATTAAGGAGGAAAAAGTCACCTTTCTTTCTTTTCTCTTGCTTTCTATTTGTGTTCCAATTATATATACCTCATGCTTTATTTTACCTTTTTTATTATTATTATTTTTAGATGCATTAAACCTCATTTGAAGTCATTTGCACTTGGTATCTATACCCTGGCAATAAGAGTACTTGGTAAGTCTGTACTCCTGAGTCAGTTTTAATACCCTCCTCACTAATCATTTATCTTAGAATTAAGCTTTGACTGTTGGAAAGAATGATGTCTATCTGCAAATAAATATCATATGTTTAAAAGAAAAAGTTGGAAAAAGGAAATTGCTTTGTACTTCATAAATCACATAGCTACGTCCTAGGTGTAATTAAAATACTCAGGGCCAATATTTATAGAGATGTGAACCTTTAGTTTATGAAGCTAAGATCAAAATTACATCTTGTCCCCTTACTCAGCAACAAGCATGATAGAACAGCTATGGCTGAGAATTTGTGATTGCTTTTCGGGCATATATTCACTCTTTTCTAAGGGAATTAATCTGACTGCAGGTATGCCTGGGGGTGGGGTTCACTGCAGCCTTGTGGCAGAGCCACCTGAAATCAAGGGTTACATGAGATGCCAATGAACTGGAAATTCTAAAATCCTCCAGGTCTTCATGAAAAAAAAAATTAGCCAGAAGCAAATTACCTATTTACATGAGCAGAGTTAGATGGACACCACAGAGTTAGATGAAATTACACCACAACAAGCTGTTGGCTTCTTTCTCACACCTTTGCAGGCCAGGATTTTCTCTCCAGGCTTGCTTTCATCTCCAGCAGCCATGGGTGGCTCCCCCAGGTGACACAAAGCCCAGGATGTCCCCATCAGCACATGAAAAAAGGCTTTTCCTTTCCATCACCCCCAAGAGCTGCAGTAGGTTTGCCCCTGCCACAGTAGGATCTCAGGACACTTGGGGGATTCCTGCAGCCCCACTGCAGGTTCCCAGCCCCACTGTCTCTGTCCCTTCTCATCCCCCACCCAACACCCCTACACCCAAGCTGAACAGGCTCCATCACTCTCAAGAAAGGAGAAGTATCTCCTATTTTTTTTTTCCCCAGAGATGTCCCGCAGGGTGAGGAAACCAAACCATGGCCAGCACTCCTTCCATGCACTTCCAGTGGCTTTTTGATGTTTTGTCATGTTTTCCTGGCTCCCCACAGGGAGGAAAGGGTGGTGTGTGCCTGGGCAGCACAAGGCACGTCTTCCCGCACCAGCAAGCAATGTCATTGCTGTTAGGATATATCATTTAATGTTCTGCACGAGTGTGCCTCTAGATCAGAACTGGTCACCCTGGGAAGTGAATTTCTCACCTGTGTTTGTTTGTTGAATACACCCAGCGGGGATTCCAGCCCCAGTGTATTTTGGAGTAGCCATAGACACCACCTGCCTGAAATGGGGAAGCAAAAGATGTGGGGGAAGAGGAGCGTGCAGACTCTATGACTCCAGTGCACTCAGGTAACAGCTCTTCTCCATTCATTCTTTAATTTTTATTCATAAAGTACATCTGCAACTGGCACTGGTAGAAGAATCTCTGTTAGAAAATTTGAGTGGAAGATTTGAAACAGAATGAAAAGCTCTGACTAACAATATTAACAATAATGCTCACGTTTTGCCATTCTCTTTTGATTCAATTTATTTTTGGGGGGAAGAGGCGATCATCTTGTTTCAGTTTCAGCTGGAAATAATTGTCACTTAATAATTCACCAGAAAAAAAGTTGTGTTGAAACCTCAATTTTATGCTAGAGCTTCCCTCAGCTTTCAATGTCTCTGCTGTCATAGTGTATGTGTGTGTAAATAAGTTATTAAACCTCATTTTTCTCCATGTTGGAGCTGGACCAAAAAATGGAAGGCACAGTTGCCACAAAACCTGCTTGGCTAATCTAGTGTGTTAAGTGCAGAGTTGTCTTTATCAATTTATTGCTAGAGGACAGTAATTGTCTGAACTGCATTTGTGAAAGGCTTCACCAGAAATGAAGAATGGAATAACAGTAGTAAGAGGAAAATGGGAGAACAGGTTGCCCCTTCTCCCACCACAAGGAAAAAAAACATGAGAGGAGGGTACATCTTGTTATGAAAACTTGAAGGAAAGCAAAATCTCAGCTGAGACTCGTTTTGCTAATAAAACATGATGATGTTATTGTTGCTGCTGTTGTTGCTGTCATTATGCCTGTAAAGCAAAAACGCCATCAAATGGTCTTGATATCACTGGCACTGTTTATGAGACGAGCAAAAAATAGAGGAACTGCCCTGAAAATATTAGTGCTGTTCTTACTGAGGTGGAGTTCAGTCAATGCCTGAGATGCTTTCTTGGTCACAGACCACACCACACCTGACCTGGGTGAGCTGACAAACTCCCCTCTCCAGGGTCACCCCCTTGGTTGGGGTGTCCTTACGTAGCTTTACCTGATGAAAATATTAATTGATGCCTTCTAGTCGTGTGTTGCCTTTGCCATAGGCTCTGATCAATCATTTCTCTCTCAGGTATGTGTACCTGGGGCTGACTTTGGTCTTGGGCACGGTGTCCATTTTCTTCAGTGTTGCTGTCCTTTGGGTTCTCCGGAAAAGTTCCTCTCCACAAGATGAGACCCTCTCAGCCAACGGGGAGAGAGGCACCTGTGGCACAAAGAGCAGAAAAGATCATTTTGTCAATAGTGACCGGTTAATTCAGTCAACTTACTGGCCAGAAAAGGAGACCAGACTTTAGGAAAACTCAGATCTCCATCGTGACTTTACCCAGTGAGTGGTGTTCCAGGCAAAAATCCATCATCAGTGAAGCAGTATCTTAGTATCCACCCTGAAAATGTTCACCTTCTTGCAATTTTCACTGTAAACCCCAAAAGCAAAGACCACCAATTTTTTTAGTATGTGAACAACAGCTCTAAAAACACTGCTCACCATTTTTCTCTGCTGAGTGGGGGGATCTCCTGTGGCTGGGGAGGTGCAGCTGTGCCCTCACCGAGACTCCGATTTTGCAGCCGCCCCTCATCTCCCTCCCTCCTCACGGAGCTGCAAGAGCCACTGCTGCCCCTCGGTTCCCTCCTGGGTGTGAGGGGTCATGGGGAGGCTGCCATGCAGCTCCCCCTGCCTTGGGACCAGCCAGGAGGAGCCAGGGCACAAAATCTGACTTGGCAACCTGGAAGGTTGGAGGGATCTCCAGCATGGAGCCCGTCCTTCCCAACGGCAAGGCACGGGGCAGGAGGAAGGTGGTTTCTTGGAAGAAGATGGTTTTTTGGAAGAAGGTGGTTTTTTTGGAAGAAGGTGGTGTTTTGGAAGAAGGTGGTTTTTTGGAAGAAGGTATTTTTTTGAAAGAAGGTGGGTTTTTTGGAAGAAGGTGTTTTTTTGAAAGAAGGTGATTTTATGGAAGAAGGTGGGTTTTTGGAAGAAGGTGGGTTTTTTGAAAGAAGGTGGTTTTTTGAAAGAAGGTGGTTTTTTGGAAGAAGGTATTTTTTTGAAAGAAGGTGGGTTTTTTGGAAGAAGGTGGTTTTTTTGAAAGAAGGTGGTTTTTTGAAAGAAGATGTTTTTTTGGAAGAAGGTGGTTTTTTGAAAGAAGGTGGTTTTTTGGAAGAAGGTGGGTTTTTGGAAGAAGGTGGGTTTTTGGAAGGACAAATCGTCAGGCTCTGGGCATCTCATGAATTCAGTCCATAACAGTTAGGACATCAAATGTTGTGTTTAGGAATCTGTTTTCCAGTGGCTTTGTTGTAGCATGACAATCAACCATAGAAGTTGTTGTTACAGTCCAAGAGACCGCAAGAGTGCCATGCAAAGGAAACTGGAATGAAAATAGAGCTTTTTTATAGATTTCCAGCAGTTTCTTGCTACTTGCTAGTACACAGTGTACTAAATAATTCCATGCACTTTATGATGTAATAACAAAATGGTACAAGATACGTATGATTTATATTTTAAAAAACTATGACAAAACAGCTTGGGAAAAAGAAAATTTATTAAAACTAATTAAAAGACCAGGTGACTTGGGGGTTTTCCTTTTGATTTATTGTATCTTCTTGCTGAAACTAAGACATTTTTGGGCTTTGTCAGCATTTGATATTAATTATATTTGGGGTGGGGAGTGCAAAGGAGAGCTGTTTAATATGAAAAACAAAAACTCAAGAAAGCTTGCACTGGAAAAGACAGTGGCAGCACCACAGGGATTTCCTTTAAAGAACTAGAATTTCTGAGCACATGATGAAAGGTAGGCTTCATCCTTCAGCACAATATTGGCAAAAGAAACCCAAATCACATCATTTGTGTCCCAGCAGTGACTGCAGGTGCCCTGCTGCCTCTCCTGTGGGGTGCATGAGGAGGGGCAAATGCAGAAAAGTGGGATTCACTGGGCTTTATCAATGATCAATGATTTATACTGGGCTTTATCAATGATCCATGTTTATACTGTGTCATTAGGGAACTACCTAATCCACTCAATAGCAACACCAAGAAGGATGGTGCTTTAAGCACCAAATATCTGCAGAAGGTGAGGCTTTAAACCCAATGCTGGGGAAAATGCGTTTGTCAGAGGAAGAACCAGTGCCACCCAGATTTGCCACGTGGGTGAGTGTTTAGACAGTGGCCTGGAATATGGGAGACCCAATCTCCTGTCCCAGATCTTTGTCCTCCCAGGTGAGTGTCAGAGGCAGTGAGGTCCTGGACATCTGGGGATGTTCACTTGGCCTTGTATAAATTGGATATTGAACTAAGCAAACATAATTAAAATAATCTGAAGGTTTATGAATATGGGACTAAGTCAGGAGTTGTGGTTGGAGTGAATCACAAGGTTGGCATTCCCATGTCAGGTCTCATTCATATTGCATCATCATAAAAACAGCAAAAAACGTTAAACTGCACCAACATCAGGAGAAAGAACCATGCTTGGAGCCTTCCGTAGCCTCCTGGGGAGGGCACTTCCCTTAGAAATGAATCAGATCCAATGAGAAAAAGGAGGAACCAGCTTAAGTACACACTGGGATAAAAAAGGAGAGCTATCTGCATTTCACTGAGGATGTGTGTCCAAGCAATGGGGATGATTCCTGCTTTGTGAATCAGTCCTGGCAGGGACACTGCTGCTCACTATTATGAAGCTGTCACAGTGACAGTTCTGCACGTGCCCAGCAGCAACAGGGCTGGGAAAATCCACTGATTTCACCTGGGAGAGAAACAATTTTCTTCTTAGGAGCTGCAAGAGTGCTGTGTTTTGGATTCAGTATGAGAATGATGTTGATAACACACTGATGTTTTAGTTGTTGCTGAGTGGTGTTTTCCCCCAGCCAAGGACTTTCCACCTTCCACACTCTGCCAGTGAGAAGCTGCACAAAAAGCTGGAGGGAGCATGGCCAGGACAGCTGACCCAAACCAGCCAAAGGGACATTCCCTACCCTGGAATGCCATTTCCAGTATGTAAACTGGAGGGAACTGGCCAGGAGGAACCAGTGATTATTAAGAAACAGATTGGATATCAGTCAGCAACCACAGAGTGCAGCAAAAGGTTGTCTTTCTTGGGTTTTGTTTCTCTCTTTCTTTTTTGTTCTCCCTTTTCATTGAAATTATTATTATTCTATTATTATTCTATTTTACTTTATTCTAATTATTAAACTGTTCTTAACCCATGGAGTTTACCTTTCTTTTTTTTTCCCATTCTCCTTCCCATCCCCTGTGGGGGCAGGGTGAGCAAGCAGCTGCCTGGAATTTACTTGTTGGCTGGGGTTAAACCACAACAGATAAAGAAATTAAGAGAAATAAACACATCCTATTCTAGTTCAGAAAGAAACAGTGACAGAAAAAATCAACTTCATGGGTTATCACCTATGATTACACATTAAGCCTGTACTTAGTGAATAATTCTTTAAAACAAGGGCTTTCCTTCTGTACCCCTTTTCTTTACACATAGGAATACTGGAAGATAATTTGTTTTATTAAGTCTTATTTTCTTTATGTTTTGAAAATGACATTTTCCTCCTCCCATCCTTCAGTAATGATAATATTGTAAGTTGAAAAGCAGATATAAACCATTCCCACTTTGAAATATTTTCAAGTCTGCTACTTTATTTTAGTACTTTAAGTAGTAAATGGGTGCATGGATGAGTGTCTGATTAGAGATACATGTTCTGGACTTGTTATAATACTTGAGGAAATGATCTCAGCACTAGGGAATTTGAATCTGTCAGCATCTTCCTACCAGAATTCATCTTAAACTACATCTGCAACAGGTGCTGTCCCACAGAGGTCAACAAACCTGGATCTTTTCTTTTCTTTTTAGAGTTAGAGATACTAAACCACAGCCAAGAGACTGTAAAGAAGCGAACACCTTTCATTTTCAAAGGTGAGATGGTTGAAACAATTGGCTGAAGTGATTTCCCAACCTTTGCTCTCAGCCTTAGGGGCCAGAGTGGGACTCACACCCTTGGTAAGAAGTTCCCAGGGCTGTATGCCATGTAAAAAGTGGGATTTTACAGCAAGGTCCCCAGCTGTCACAGGCAGGACGAGGCTGGGGTAACCAGGCTGTGCCACATCATGGCATGTGCAGCCAGGCCTGGGGCACGAGAGCCGAGGGCACATTTCCTCTCCTAGCTCCCAACAAAAAATGCAACACTCAAATGACATTGCACATCTTACAGGCACATCATTTTTAATCATGTCAGGAGGGAGTTTTCAAGAATTTATTGTAAATAAAGGAGGAAAAAAGGTGAGGTCAGAAGAATGAGGGAATAATGGATTTTATCTATAGCTCATGCCATCCCAGAATCTGAGGGAATTACCAAGAAACAGAGAAAAAGGGGTATGGATATCTCAAAAAGAATAAACAGGCTGAATAATTATAGACTGCCTTCTTGAAGTGCTCAAAAGAATGAGTAAGACTGATGTATGAAAGCACTGGTGCAATATTTTGCAATAACAGCACAACTGGTATAATCTGAGAGAAAACTCTGACAGCACCACTTTGGCTGGTTTGACTGGTGATGGCACAACATGCAGCTTTAATTCTGCATAACATTAAATGAAAAGTTACTAAAACTTACTGCTAGAAGCTATGAAGTGCATAGACTTGCAAGTAGCTAGGTCACAGGGGTATTTGAAAAGCAGTTGCAAATAGATAAACATTTTTAATAATTATTCATATGCTGTTGTCCAGAGGGATCATAGATCTGACCCACCCAGGCTGGTGGTCTTTATTTGTGCCCTGGACCATCACTAAGCAAGTGCTGCAGGAGGCAGTTCTTCATCCAGGGCCAATCAACCTCTAGAAGCCAAAAAGTCCATAATTGCTGTAAAAATGAAGACATCAATTTAAATGTGGGGCCCTTTAATGGTGATTCAAAGTGCTCATTAAAAGGACCTTACTGAAGCAACATGTGGCTAATACCAGGAGGTGAGTTAACCAACAGCTCATCCCAGATTAATACAGTTCATTGAATTTTGAAGAGAGTAAATAAGACAAGGAATTTGTGGGGAGCACGTGGAGCACATTCTCACAGCTGGGTGTGAGCTGCCAGGGAGCTCTGTCTCATGGATGTTGGGCATGGCAAGTTTGAAAGGTTGTTGTGCACAGTGGTAGCCAGAACCCTTCTGCTGGTCCTGTGATGTTGGCACTTCTAAAACAAGATGTGGAAAAACACAAACTTGTTTAAGCGAAGAACCAACCTGTGATAATGTTATACAGTAACAAAAATCTGTTTATTTAACAGCACAGAGAGTTTCCCAGTGCCAGGAAATCAAACAGGGTAGAACTATAATATAAATAAGATACTTTTTTTTTCACTAGAACAACAGTCTTTGGGGTGTTTCTAACATCTGATAGATTTTTCTGTCAGGTGTAGTCTGTAAATCAAGTCTCACCTATTCCTGTAAAATATCTGCTGTAGTGTAGCAAGACAGATGAACAGTTTATTGGTGTTGTGTATAATACCAGGTATTCAGTTATGAGAGCCACATGAATTTTTTCAGTCCTGTTACCTCAGGGAATATCCCAGACCACGTGGAGGTGACGAGGGACTTGCCCTGGGATCTCACCTGAAGTCTGCATGGATTTTGTTTCTGTTTTCTGTGATGCAGCACATTTGGATTGGCTCCTACAAAGGTCTGAGCACTCTCACCTGCCAATGTTACACTTCAATTCTGTGTCTCTAACAACTCCAGTCCAAGCTGCTGATTAAAACTGACTGCAAAGAAAAGCTGTACAACCAGCATTAATATCTACTCTTTGTATTTTAAGTAGGAAAAAAAAAGTTGGAAATACCATTAAAACAGCACATCATGGTCTGCTTTTCCCCAGATAGATTCATGATGCAAATCACTGACAAAATTATCAAGTTGTTATGAATGGCAAAGGCTCCACTGAGCTGTGGGAGGATAAATTCCCAGACATTGGCTGAGATGGAGACAACAGCTCAGCCTCTCAGCAGGCTTCTCTCTCTTGTCAGCTCTGCAGCACCAAACTGAAACTAAACACTCTCAGATAGGAGCACCAAAGAAGCCTTTTCTCCTATGGTACAGGCTTTTTCCACCCTCTCAGGATTGCTGTAGTATCTCAACACTTGCTTAGCTGTACACCACCCCTTTGACTTAGTCTGTTCACAAAGAGTTACATTTTAAAATACATCGATTTTCTGTATTTAGGGATTAGTGTCCTGAGAATAAGAAGGGCTCTAATCAAAGCTGCCTCCTGCAGTTGGCCTCTGCCTGGCCAGCAGCTCCCTGCTCCTGCTGCCTGTCCCCTGCAAATTGTGCCTTGGCAGCCTCTTCTTCTGGAGGGATCTGCTGCCACCCCCTGCCTGGAGGAGTCTGCAGCCAGCTCCTGTGCTAAAGGTGACTTATTGTGGCTTTTCTAAGGGCTGCTTTTAACCTCAGCAGGAATCAGAAATTACTGATATCTCAATGTTCTTATTAAGTGGATTTTTAATATCATAATCAATTTTTTTTTCTGCAAGTGTAAGTAATGTGGAGGGGGATCTTGGATGGAAAAAGAAATAAGTCTCTTTTTTAAAGGTATGAAACCATAATCTTTGATTTTACTTTAGTAGTTTCCCATTCTGGTAGTTTTAATCAACAGTTCTTGGTTCAAGAAGTCTGCTATGATCATGAATGCTTCCACTGACAGTTTGGACAGCAGCAGTCTGAAGATAGAAAAATTCTTCTCAGCCATACTGAAAGCAAAGTACAAAAGATATTTTAATTCCTGGAAAGTTATCAGTTAATGATATATACAAGACTAAGAAAAAATAGGGAGAAACTGATGTGCATTCACTTGTCAGAATGATGAAAACAAAGAAATATTGTTTCCCTTACATGAAAAAGGAAGTAGCATCTTCCTTACTGGTTCTACTACTCCCAAGTAACAGAGTAAATTTATCTCTATCCCTTTCAAGATGTTTAGGATTAAAAGGCCAAAAACCCACTTGGGGTAGGTCTGCTAATACATCTGGAGGCAATCTGAAAATGAAACCTTGGGAATGCAAAGCTCCTTCACAAATCTTAGTAAAACAAGAGGGAATATTTATCTTGACTCAGTCAGAGCCTAAGAGTGGAGCTTGTGGCACACCTTTGAAGGAGGATGAGGACACAGGTGTTTGTGAGTGTGTGCCCCTGGTGGGACACCAGCATCCAAACAGGTTAGCAGTGTGGTATGGTAGCCTGCAATAAAGAGCAATAAACAGGGCCCAGATTCCTGTCTTGTGACTAGAAAATGTCTATCGTGGTGTGAGAAACCTGCTGGAAGTGGGTGGTTGATGCTTTGTGCCACTACAGGACATGAAGGATCACTGACTGAGATAAAGAGGCCCATATCTGTTATAGGACCATGAATTTCCTTCTCTGACATGTACTCAATGCTAAGTAATGCTCTGCCTGTGAGAAATAACTCTTTTAGAAAAATTGCAGCAATGGTAATGTTGGGTGTTTTGGGGTTTTTTTTCATTCAGACTTAAATATAATGGATGCAATCATAATGTAACAACATGGATTTTCTCTGCAATGATGAATGAAGTCCCCCTTGATCACGTTATTGATCACTTAGTCATGGAAAACTAAGAATTGTTCCGCACAAAAAAGTCACAACCAAAATGAATCAATAAAATAGGAGCAGAGTTTATGGAAGATTATGCAGCAAGTTAACTTTGAAGCCATTATTGGACACTTTGGACTGGTGATTTGGAGCAGCCAGCAGGGATTTATCAAGGGTGAATCAAGGTCTGACTGAGCTGGTTGATTTCTGTGAGGTGACGTGGTGAAAGTGGTGGCAGGGAAAGGGGCAGGAACTACCAGGGATGGAATATTTTGGTGTAACACCCAGACAGACAATAGTAATATCTCACCTGCCTCAAGAATAACTTATCTTTTAGGTACAATTGCTCTCAGGAATCAGGCACAGCAGGGGCACAATCAAATAAATTATTTCTCAGGAAGCCTGTTCCGGTTTCCTTGAATGGGGGTTGTGACAAAGGGCTGCTCCAAAGTACACAGAGCTCTAATATAATTTCATATTTCACCTGCCTGTGCTGTTAATAACACTAAACTATAAATCTGAATCGTCTTCTAGGCATGAATGATTCTTGAACCCCCTTTTTGTTCCATATATCCAAGGCATTATGTTTTCTCTTCCTGCAATTCTTGGCTGGCTGTAGCAGATCTGAGCTGAATGGACTTTAGCCATAGACTAGGGAAATAAAACTTGATAACAACATGCCTTGGAAACAGGAATATTTCTAGAGCTGGGGCACCATATTTTTAAACACAAAGAAGGTGTGAGCCATTATAATCTAAACAATTTCAGGGGAAAAAAAAAAGAGACTTCACAAGAATGTTCAAAAGGAACACACTTGCACGTCCTCTTCCTAAGTAACTTTTGACCACTGTGGATAAACATGGATTTTGGGACCTTTAACAGAGGGCAGAACTGGGAGGAGACAAGATTAAAACATTGGTTTGTGTTGGAAGTTAATGATTCTTCTACCAAGTACCAGCAGAGCTTGGCTTAAGGAGAGAATACTCTGACTTCTGAGCATTCATGTGGTAGTAACTGCTGTTGTTGTGGATGCAGAACCTAGGTAGGAACCTCTTCAATATTCTTTTTGTTTGTCTTAACTTTAAAATGTTGCCATTAGTGTTTGCAGCTATAGAACATGACCTGTGTGGTACCAGCTGTGTTTGCTATAGTCTGTAACACCAGTAGCAGCCCTGATGGGAGTGTCAATGCTTTAATGATGGAATAATACATTTTATTTGTGTCTCTGAACTGGAAACATAGTCTGTGTTGAACAATGCAAACAGCACTGAGGTCTGCACAGCTCTGTGATGCTCATTTTTCATATCAGGTGAACTTAAAAGGTCTTGCTATGGTTGTATTTAAAAATCAGTAGGACAATTGGATTAGCACTGCAGTTAGTGTAAATCATTACAGTTCCATAAATTACTGGAGGAAATGTGGCTCTTGATTTGTGCTTTGCTCTTCTACTGGGTGATATCACAGTCCCTGAGAGTGCAACTCTGGTGTCAATCAGCCCAAAGACTCAGAGTGTCTTTGCTGGATTATTAAAAGTTCTCAAACTTCACTATATTTTTCTTTTATATGATTCTACAAAACCTGTAGCAAACTTTTGTCTTGATCTTTGTGAGCTAATTACTTATTATTCATGTGGAGTTTTTTTAGTTGACGTTCTCATTCATTATAATTTGCATATAATTAGGGGGTATAAAACAAAGCTGATTTTTTTTATATATATTCAATAAAGAACAGATTTATTGAACAGGCCCAGAGTTAGGCCATGACCTCTATAATATCATGTCCCCTGAAGCACTGAAGAAATCTGTCCTTTGCAAGGCTGGCTGCATTCACTCTGCAGTTGAATTGCAAGTTGCTGCATGGTTTCCCACGATGTTGTGGAAGCTCTCAGCTCCCAGCAGCACAAATGGTCCACACTGATTATTGCTTAAGACCCTTGATTTTCCCCCACCCAAAGTGTTTTCAGAGGAGACTGTACTGAGCATAAAATGAAGTGAATTTATCAAATGTTCCAAAAAGTGAACTGAGTGTTAAATTTCATCTGTCTGTACTGCTTAGAATTTTTTATTGGATTTTTTTTCTCTTTTTGCTTGTTTTTTGGGAAGAACCTTTTTTCTTCCCCTAGGAATAAAGGTTAATTTTTGTTTAGGTTGATTGACTACCTAAGCAATACCAATACGTAACTTGCCTAATCTTGTCTTTCTGCAAATGCAACTCTCTCAGATCACTATTACAGAAGAGTGGTTTGTGCAGGCAGAGAATGGTAGCTTTAGAGAACTCATATTAGTGAAAGGGCACATTTGGTGCAGAAAACTTCATACTTTTGCTTTGATACTTCATATTTTTAACCAGACCCTTGATTTATTAAACATGGGGAAAAAAGCTAATGAAAAAAATTCTAAAATAGCAACTTTATCAATACTTAATATTATCAGGCTCAGCAGCTACTGTATGTTGACATCAATTGTGAATTGACCTTTTATCTTTTTTTCTAATACTCTGGTGGCCTGAAATTTCCCCAGCTCTTATCTCTTCCATCTCCAGCTGCTATCTGTGTAGGTCAGGGTCATCTGAGGGTGGGAGGAGATATTGCCAGCAGATTCTAAGCCATGTTGTACCTTTAAACTCTGCAAAAAAAGCCACTTCTCCAATCCTGTGACCTACAATGATATGGTCCCCCAGAATATGATGGTAGTCATCAATGTATCACAACTGCAAGGAGAAGTTTCTATCTTTAGGTTACACAAAGACAGGTGAATTTCAGAGGACCAGCTGCTCAAATTAATTTGTGTTCTAACTTTTCCCGAGCACCAGGAATTTTATTTCATAACATTTTTGTTTGTAGCTGTGCAGTCTTGGAGAAATCCTTTCTCTACTCCTTGTTCCTGCCAGTCTGAGTAGCCAAGGGGAAGGAGAATCTAATGGTTTTTTTGTTCTGATACATGTGCTGATCCAGACTTACAGCACAGCCACAAAAGAGTTTGGGAAGTGGATATTAGCAGTGGGAAAGCAGATGGACCTTTTCCAGCTTTGGAAAAGTTCATCCAACTTTTTTCAGCTGCATTCAAGCATAAAAAAACCTCTCTTTGTGTGGTGTGTTCCCCCTCTCCCTCTTTTTCACCCTTGTCTCAAATCAGGAGAGTATTGTAGACGGTGAAACAAATCAAATCATGTGAGCTGTGATTTCTGAGTTCTGACTTGAGGGCATTAATTTCAATATTCCAATAGAATATGCAATACTCCTGTCTGCAGATCTGAAGATGCCTTGTTTCGAGTGACCCATTTTTTTCCGAGGGGCTCTGCAGTGGCTTCTGGATCGTCCTTGGGAAATCTGTTCTGATTTTAGTGGGAGTTGCACAAACAGGCAAGTGTTTTCATTCTTTCAATAAACTTTGCAAGCAGATATATTGACTTCCTTTACAGATTTTCCCTTAAGTGTCCTTTTTAGCTGTTATCCATCTCTCAGAATCAGAGTTTTAAAAAGCTGAGGGAAAAAAAAAAGAATGAAGTACTGAACTATTCATTGCAATAAACCAAAATACAACTTAGTAACAAAACAAGGCTTTCAACACTAAAAAATTATGATATATCAAAGGATATATCATTGTCTATGGCTACAGGAAGAAGCTGAGGGAACTGGAGCAGTTCTCCTGAACTGCTGAGCTGCAGATCATTTCATGCATCTGGGCATGCAGACAGCACTCTGCAAACAGAAAGAGATCAGGGATACCTTGCATATTGTTGCAAGAAGGAAAGAAAAAGTAATATCCTTATAGGAGGTCAGTCAGCTGAAATAATGAAATCTTTTGTCACTAAGGATTGTTCCCAACAAACCAGTGTAAAGGTATAAATTGGATGGCACAGTGTTGCTGCAGATTTTACCAAATTGACAACTGAGTTCTGAGTCACATGGCCTGCAAGTTTAGTGTTTCCTAGGAGTCCCTGTGCTTCATCACTAATGCTTTGTTGACCCTTGTAGTTTATTTTTGGACAGAGACTTTGTCTCTTACCCCTCTGTCAAAATTGCCTTTTTAGCATTACAAGGGAGGACAAGGTAAAAAGGGCGGCGCTCATGTCTCTTAAAAACAAAAGATGTCAAAACTAGGTACTTCAGAATTTAAACAAATACACACTTTGGAACATACAAGTCATTGAGCCAAATTGTCTTCAGTAGAAAGGTTCAGTTTCAACATCTCAGCATTTTCCTGTAATTAGTTTCACCAGATTAATCAGAGAATCTTAAGCAACTCTATGTGATTTTGTATTTATTGCTGTTTTCTCTTGAGTTCAGATCACCCAGTAAAGAAAACAGTCATGACAGTGGAAACCAAACTCAGCAATGTCAATGGCTCAAACCAGGAAGCAGAACCTGATCAGCTTTTGGATGATGAAGGAAACAAAAACCCACCAGTCAAAAAGACTTCCTCTTGCAGTGGATTGAAGGTTTGGTGCCTTAGCACTATCCCTGTGAATTACCATTGTCATCTGTTGAGAAATGTTGTTCAAGATGTGACGTGCCAAATTCCCTCATTCCTGTCCCCCCTATCTTTTGTGGAACTGGATACACACTTGAGGTACAGGGAATAGTCAGATCTTATATATATTTTTTTTTTCTAAAGAAAATAAAAAGTCATGATCTACCATATTTACTCATGAGTTACTTGTGGGTGGATCCCCTTCTTGGTCATTAGGAAGAGGCAGCAACTTCAAGTGGAAGACTTGAACAGCCTCAATTAAAATAAAATAAAATAAAATAAAATAAAATAAAATAAAATAAAATAAAAGCCTACAATACCCTTGTCTGGAGGTGCTGTCACCACCAGTCTCGTAGGGTCAAAATAAGGTGAGGTGAACCAAATTTCATCAAAGGTTTTGGGGTTGACCTGAGGATTGCAATTTTAAACCCCAAACTACCCCAGTAATTTTTGTTTGTGTTTTCATGCTTATCAGCAGTTTGTCATTTCAGCCAAACCCTCTGAGAGCACTGCTGGCAGAAGGCACAAAGGGGGATTCTCAGACTTTTTGCCAGTCAAGCTTAGGAAATATAGAACATGTCAGGACAAACCCCACACTTGGCAGATTTTTCTCTTCATTCCTGACAAAAAGAGAGTAAATATACCAATTTTCAAGCTCTCACTTCCCAGATTGGCTCAATTTCTTACAGTAGATAGAATTGCAATGTCTAAACCTATATTTACTTTGTTTATTTACCCAAGTTTCTGTTGGGTATTGGAACTCTTGCCCAGTGAGCAATAAGTCTATTTGGTTTTTAGACTATGTGGAAATAGCTGGATAATATTTAAACAAACTTAAACATTTTACCAAATAAATCCCTATTTGCAAAAGCCACAATGTGTGTTGGTGGAAGCAACAGTCAAACTACAAAATACAAAGAGTACTAAGCTTTTCCTTGTGAGATATATGGTATTCAGGCAACATTTCAAAATATATCACATGACACAGGGATGAACTCAGCCAGTACCACATTCCTCATACTGATTTACCATAAAAACTTGCATAAAGCCTTTATTTTGATGTCATATGATTCAGTTAGAATCAGTCATGAACTGGCCTAAAATTTGGGACATGTGACCCAAGCAAAAGGTAATTTGGGTTAAGATTAACTTTGCCACTCCAACTTGAGTAACAAACGTATGTCATGATGGTGATTGTTCCCCACGGTTTTGAATATATTTGATCCCTCTGTGACCAGTTTCCTGCCTTTACCTCCCATTTTCTGCCTGAATCTTTCCTCAGGTGTTTCTGGCTGCTCTGTCATTCAGCTACTTCAGTAAAGCCCTGGCTGGTACGATCATGAAAAGCTCCATCACTCAGATTGAGAGAAGGTTTGACCTGACATCATCCACCGCAGGTTTCATAGACGGGAGCTTTGAGATGGGTAATGGAGATTCCCTGACAGGCACAAAAGTGCTCAGAGAAACAGGAGACAGCATCTGGCATTAATTCTGGCTCATTACCTTGCAGGCAACTTGCTGGTGATTGCATTTGTCAGCTACTTTGGGGCTAAGTTTCATAGGCCCAAAGTAATAGCTGTGGGGTGCTTTACCATGGCTTTGGGATGCTTTTTGTCAGCGATGCCTCACTTCTTCATGGGCTAGTAAGTACTAACCATGGTTAATTTGGGTAAATTAGCATTGGAGGTGCATCCTGCTTTCTGGTTTTTAAATGAAACTTGGTGTATATTTAGCCTTAGTTCTCTAAGGGCATGTAGAACCTCAGTTCCATGTGCCATGAACCACACGTGACAAACACATCACTGTTGTGATGGTGAGTGTTCATTTAAAAAATACAGCTCTTCTGAAGTGAAAGTTCAGCTCCTCAAAAAAATGGGAAAATCACAATGCTTTGGTTTCAGTTTTAGTTTCAGGCTTGTTAATAAAGGAGGCAAAGAAGGAAATTATGTTAGAGTCTGCAGATGGATCAGTGCTGGTAGAACTCATACCAGGTTTTTCCTGCCCCAAATGCACATGCCTGGTTAAACTAATCTTCTGTATCTGGTTAATTTTTGTTCATCTTCTCTGGGCTCAGTGGATTACTGCATTATGCTTCTATGTGTTCATGTTTCTAGCCACAGCTTGGGCACAGGGATAACAAATAGAGTAAGACTTGTTTCTGTTGGTTTCTTAAATATGCTAGAATAATTTTAGGCATAATACTGCAAAATTAAAACTGAGGAATGCTTTCTTTCATGTTAGTGGATCTTGCACTAGAACCAAACTTTTCATCAGTTTTTCACTCTTTAAGACAGACCATGTATCACACTCATCTACTCTGGGCAACTCATGAAGCTGCGCCTGCACATTTGTAGGGGAACTGCTCTGCACTGTCTCTCCTGATTGCTGCTCTTTGTTTCAACCTGGAAAATGAGCCTGCCTGGTCTAACAGAGCCAGGGCAGTTCCTTGGAGCAGAATTTGTGTTTTACCATGCTGTTCTGTTGAAGCTAATCGTACTTTGCCCCTCAGCATCACTTGTTTCTGGGAAAGGGATTGTGTTAAAGCAGCTGAACAGAACAGACACACATCAAAGATGGAAAGGGGATCTTTCCTCAAACTCATGATATTCTTCTTTTTCTCCTTGGCTGTGGGGTCAACACAGGGAGCTCACTTGGATCTGACCCTAAATTGAGACACCAAAAATTCAATCCTGTCTGAAATTCTTTTACAAGCCCTTTTGAATTTTCCAGCTGAAAATGTTATGCTTTCCAGACAGAGAATTCTAAGTTTTATTTGCTCTTCATTTTAGTATTTTGGTTTTCTAAAATGCACCTAACTAATCTTATTTTCTCCTTCAGTAGCACTTTGAATTGATATTTAATCAAAGATAACTTTCCCTTTAGGGAAACAGCAGGCAGGTGGTTGCAGCCCTACCACACTGGTGTTTCCCTGGTGAGCACTGCTCCTAAACCCACTGTTGTGTGTTTGCAGCTACAAATATGAAACAACATCACACACAGCTGCTTCAGCCAACTTAACTTCCAGCATAAATCCCTGTTCCCTGCATCCAGATGGGAATGACACTGTCCTGGAAGTCTCACGAGCAGGTAAGGAGCTGTAAATGAAAGTATACATGCCAAAACATTGTTTTATCCTTGGTTGCAAGGATTCAGTTACCCAGGACCTGGAGCTGAGGAGTGGAAGAAATAGTGTGGCAGGACATGAAACTGCATAGAGTTTAACAGAAATAAATGCAGATTCCTATTATCCTCCTTACAATGTGGAATACAGCTGTTTTATGGGCTGCTTGTATGGGACACAGGTAGAGAATGAGCCAAGCTCTGCACCAGAAACCATCTCAAACCTCTAACATTAAAGATACATGATATATATACATGTAATACATATAGGTAATATATTTATGGAAATATTAATAAATTATTTTTTTAATGAGCATTTTTTTCTGATGAGTGATACTTACCTGTACTTTTAGAAATCAAATGCAATGGAGTTGGAAGAAAGTGTTATAAAACATCATAATGGGGTTGGCAGCCTTTCATTTATCTTCTATAAGGAAAATATTCTTAATACCTTGAATTCTAATCTATAGTCATTTCATGTGCTAGATTTCCTGTGATTTTTTCACTGTTCCCCACTCAAATCTTTTGTTACAAAGGTGTAAACTCTCACCTGCAGGCTGTGAGAAGGAGCCCTCATCATACATGTGGATTTACATCTTACTGGGAAACATGCTACGAGGGATTGGTGAGACACCAATCACACCCCTGGGCATCTCTTACCTGGATGATTTTGCTAAAGAAGAGAATGTTCCTGTGTATGTAGGTAATCTCAACACGAAGTAAACTGAGAGATTGGTAGTGTCAGAGGTGGCTCACCCTCTGCAGAGGACACCCCTGAGCCATTAGAGGGTACTAGCATCTGCTTTGTTGTATTTTCAGCGTGTTTGCACACAATAGCCATGATGGGCCCCATGTTTGGTTTCCTGCTGGGATCTCTCTGTGCAAAACTCTACGTGGACATTGGATTTGTGGATCCGGGTAAGCAAAACAGAGCAAAGTGACTGTAAGCTGGTACTTGTTCGTAAGAAGTTCCTTTAAACAGTTGCATATGTTTTTGTTATATTAATTATATGGATATCTTTTATATTTGAATTATATTTATTTTTATTGGACAATTTGTTGCAATTTTACTAAATCACTGAAAGCTTTTAGAGTAAAGGCAGAACTAGACTAGGAGCATATTTTAGAACTGTGCTTTAAGATTAAAGGATTGTAATACACACTTAATTCTAGAATTAGTACCAAGAACTCACACAGAACCAAGATTTTTTCTAAACTGGAATTTTACAAAAAAATTCTGCTAGTACAGCAGCTTTACAATTTGGGGGAATTATCCACCCTTCCCACTGAGTATTTTACATCATTTACATTTCCCATCGTTTTTGCAGCACATTATACACTTTTTCCCAGCCCTTGCTTATTCAGATGAAATGAAAACGTGTGTGTGTACATGTGCACAGTGGCAGAGGGTACACAGCAATCCCTGTAGGTGGTGGCTGTGCTCCTTCATCCTGTTCCCTTCCAGTGATCTTGTTTCTCTAGCAGGACAGAGAAGTTTTCAGATCTTCAGGAACCTATAGTTAGATAGGTGAACTATTTTGTCTTTGCCCTTTATTATGGCAGAGTTTGATTCTATTTAAGAGTAAAGACAGTGAGCCAATTCCAGTCATGCAATGGAAAGTCTTATAATCTTGGTCCCCCCGCCAAACATGCCAGAATTAACAATCATAAAAATGGACCAGCTACTCTCATCTTCCTGGGAATACATTCAAAGCCGTGGCTGATTGCACTGACACTACAGAGAATGTCTAATTGCTCAGTAGAAACCTACACAATTCAGGAGAGCAGAGGAAGGTCTCAGGAGCCAAAAAGCAAACCATGCTTGAGGCCTGTCTGCCACCCCTTTTGGTTTCCCAAGTGTTGGGTAAGGACCTTGGTGTTGCCATGTCTGCTACAAAACATCAGTCAGTGAAAGGTGTAGAATGGCAGATAAAATAACACTGGACAAACAGGAATGGCTTCAAACCAAAAGAAAGTAAATTTAGATTGGATGTTAGGAAGAAATTCTTCCCTGTGAGGATGGTAAGGCATGGGAACCAGTTGTCCAGAGAAGCTGTGGATGCTGTAAGTGTTCAGAGCCAGACTGGATGGGTCTCAGACCACCCTGGTCTGCTGGAAGGTGTCCCTGCCCATGGCAGGGTTTTGGAACCAGATGAGCTTTAAGGTCCCCTTCAATCCAAACCAATCTATGATTCTATAACACTACTCAGGGCATGATTCCTGACGCCTTCACTGCATGGATGGTCCCTCATTAGATGGTTATTGTTGGAAGTCAGACACTATAAAATGTAGCTGTCACAGCAGATAAAGGTTGGGAAGGTTCAGCTTCCTCACTGGTGTAACCTGTGCCTGTTTCCCTCCTTTCCAGGGAGCATCACCATCACCCCACAGGATTCCCGCTGGGTCGGGGCGTGGTGGCTTGGCTTTCTAATAGGTGGAGCAGCCAGCTTCCTATCTGCTATTCCATTCTGCTTCCTGCCAAAGAGCCTGAAAAAGCCAGAGGAAGCCAATAAGGACAAAACTTCACATGGTCTCCTGGAAAACATGAGTGCTGTGAGGAATAAACTTTCTCCTGAAAAAACGAAGCCAAGGAAGTGGTCATTAATGCTGAAAGGCAAGTGTTTCTCATGTTGTATAAATCTGAAAAGCAGTAGGCACAGCACACAAAGGGAATGTAACAGTTCTGCAAAATATTTTGCCTTCCCTCCTCTTCCATGTAAACCAGGCAGTTATCCCCCGGAAAGGAAAGGTCCACCAAAAATTATTAGAAGTGAAAGAGCTTGTTCAGGACTCTGAGGTTCTGCATCCATCACCTGAAATAAATCATCACCTGAGGGGCACCTATCTCTAAAATTTTGTGCTGGAAGAAATCTGAACAGTGGAAAAGTGTTCCTGTATCTGAACCTAAAGGAAATATTCAAAGGCTCCTTTTGCAGTATGGAAAGACAAATTGTTCATTTGAGAGAGTTCATGGAGACTCTGAAGCACATTGACACCTGGTGAAAATACATCAGGCTTGAATAGCTCTGGCTGTGCAGTCCTTAGGCCAAAAAAAAGTGGTGGAAAGGTGATGGAAAGAGTTGGCTTTGCTACATTTGTCAAATTTTTTGTTCAGATCCCAGTGGAAGACACTGGACATCTCCACCAAGGCAGCTCCCACTTAGTCTTGAGCCTGTGATAATATTCATGAGCTGAACAAAGTCTGTGCTGTGTAAGCCCTCAAGTCTTCATGTGCAAAGAGCACCCAGGCCTAAACCCACACTTCTGTCTTCTTTTAGGATTCTCTTCCTGTGTCTCAACTTCTGGTGTTTTTCAAGAACCTGATTTTGCTTTCAGATACCCTCATGCAGATGAAGATCAGTACAACTTGCACTTGGACAGCTGAGAGCAGGACCTTGCCCTAAGTTTTGCAGGTTACTCACCAGTAATTATGCCATGCATCTTTCAGTGACCACTCATATGTCCCTTTCTTTCAGATTTCTATACCTCCCTGAAAAAAGTATTGGGTAATCGAATGTACTTTACATTTTTGTGTAGCTCACTGTTGCAGTTCAGTGGTTTTATTGGTTTCTTGACTTACAAACCAAAGTACATGGAACAGCAGTATGGACAATCTACATCCAAATCCAACTTTCTCATAGGTGAGTTACACCATGCAAGGACTGCTTGTGCTGTAAGCAGGGCATGGGGGTAAGTTCTGGTGTGCTTTATCTGCAGCTGAATTCCTTCCAGAACAGGTTGAAGTAAATGGTGGTCTGACCTGAACCTGAATTATAAAAAAATACAGGGTTTGTGCCTGTGGGACCATAAGGAATTTTTAAATTATATCATATTATATTGCATTTATATTATATTTATAGCAAGAGCACCCCAAATATGCAATGAATGTCGTGTGGAAGTTTTAGTTGTTGAAACACCTGGGTTGGAAGTGGGTTTGGAGGGTTAGGCACCCAAAATCACCATATGCAACCCAGGGGTTGGACTGAACACAAACCTTCCTGAAGTCATAACAGACCATAGAGCTGACAAAAAAACTAAGGACAGACTTTGGCTCTTAAGACTATAACAATTCTTTAATTCTAACATTCCCCTTCTATAATCTCTTTCAGCAATGACATCCTTACCTCCTGTAGGCCTTGGAATTTTCCTAGGAGGGCTTATAATGAAAAAGTACAAAATGGGCATCATTGGAGCCACAAAGTTTTCATTTACCATGTCTTTTTTGGCCTATGCCATCAGTTTGTTGCACTTTTTTGTTGGCTGTGATAACTACATGGTGGCAGGGATGACAGTGTCCTATGAAGGGTGAGTACAAAACAGAAAATATTGTGTTTTTCTCCATAGTTCTCAAAAAATGTACTGTGACATGGAGGCTAAAAGAGAAATGTGCTTTTGCAATGCTTGAGAGAAAGTGAACATTGGGGTGGTTTTGTTGGTCAGCCTGACAAAGCCCAGTGCTGGCTAAAGATTAATTAGGGATTGCACCATTATTAATGTAGGTTGTTTTGCTGGGGGAAGGTGCTGTGCAATAGTTTTCACTAAGAATGCAAATGGTGCACCAGGGAAGATGCTTAGGAAGCACTGAGATGGAAAAATGGCAAGCACATAAGCTTAATTTACCTAGAAAGGAGAAGATGAGGAAAGACATCTCTTTTTGCTCAATACACAAAGGATGTCTCAAAGCAGAAGAGAATACTGCATTCTTCATATCCTCTATGAAAAGTTAGGCTTGGCTTTAACAGAGGAGTATTTTTTAACTACAAAGACCAGGAGATCTGGTTTCTGTCACTGGTGCATTTTTACCAACAGATAAAGATATTCTTGATGAGACTGTGATAACTCTGGCTAGCTCTAAATTTAGTTGGGGGGGAGTCCAACTGACCTTTCTCTTTTCTGTCTACACCTGTAAAATCAGTAGCAAAGCTTTCACTCATTTTAAGATTCTCTATAATCTAGTAATCACTTTAATATCAGTGCAAGTAGGATGGAATCTCAAACAGACCAATAGAGATGTAGAAAGTCAGCTGTGAAAATGTGTCCTGGGCATATGAGGTGGGATCCAGGACAGCAACACTGTCACACAGAAGGGACTTTACTGAATTTAAAATTTCTTATACTTGTCTGAACTTCACTTCCAAGCAACCCCATTCCATTACACAACAATTCCTTATTTTCTGCATGCAACTCTCACTGCAAATGTGCCTCCAACGTGTGGGATCCTGTGTGTGGAGCCAATGGCATCACCTATGTTTCAGCATGTCTGGCTGGGTGTGAGAATTCCGTGGGACATGGGAAGAACACAGTAAGACCCTGCTTTGGTTTCTGAGGTTTTCTACCAGCTTATTTTCCATGTAGGATAATGCATTTTAGGAAAACCAAAGTTACTGGGGACCAGTCAGTAAGGTATTTTTAATTTCTGGCTACAAACAGCACAGAAAAGAGAGATTTCTCTGAGTTACTGCACATTCAGCAAAAAGCCTTAACCCCTTCTTGCAGATATTAATTTCCATCTTCTGTAGGTTGAGCACAAGAGGGGGAAACACACAAATCAAATTGGCTTCATGTTGCCTGAAGGATGCCCATGCTTTGCCTTTCATAAACATAATTTTGGCTGCCCTGAGGTTTTACCTAACAGCTGAAATACACTAAGATAGAGTAGTTTCTTCTCTGATACTGATCATTAATGTTGAAGTATGAAAAATGGGTGAAGCTTGTTTCCTCCGTGTGAGACTCTGGGATGTCAGGATACTGCTTGTTTTTCTGACTGACTGATTTTTGCTGGGCATGGAGTGCTGGAGATAATGCCCAGAGTCCCAGAGACAAAGCTCCAGTCCATGGAAGTAAAGCTTCATTGGGCTGTGCTATTTGCAAGTTTCCTGATGCCAGGTGATCACACAAATGGTCTGGAGCCATTTCTTTACTGTATTTTCTCTCCAACAGAATCCCCATTTCATGACCAGTGCGCTGTTTTGTGTCTTCCAGGTCTTCCATAACTGCAGATGTCTTGAAATCAGCAGTTCATGGACAGGAAACAGTTCTGCCACCTTGGGGCAGTGTCCAAAAAGTGATGATTGCTCACTGAAGTTCATTTATTACACAGTAATCCAAGTCATAGGTGGCTTTTGTTATGCCCTGGGAGCCACTCCTGCATACATGATTATGTTTAGGTGAGTACAGCTGGCTGTGGGCCAAAGGCTTTCTAGTGAGACTTTCAAAGCCAGGTTTGTTTCTTTACCTTAGGAAAAAAAAAGCACTTTCTTGCTCATCAGGAACTGCAGTGGTAGAACAAGGAGTTACGGGTTCAAACTGAAAGAGAGAAGGTTTAGGTTAGGAGAAATTCTGCCCTGTGAGGGTGGTGAGGCCCTGGCACAGGGAGAAGCTGTGACTGCCCCATCCCTGGAAGTGTTCAAGGCCAGGCTGGATGGGGCTCTGAGCAGCCTGGGATAGTGGAGGGTGTTCCTGGCATGGTTTTGGCACAAGATAGTCTTTAACATCCCTTCCAAATCAAACCATTCTGTGGTTCAATGGTTCTGTGATCACGTTTTCCAGAACATGTCCTTTCTTTCTGCTTGGATTTTGAAAGTGCCATGCATTTGTTAGGATTTCTGGATGAACAAGGAGATGGCAGAGGCTGGATATGTAATGAATTCAAGACCAGTGCCCATTTCTGATGCCCGGAGTGCAGATCCCCATGAAACAGATGAGCATACTGCCTGGAGGATTTGTGCTGTCCAAGATGTGTCCTGGTGCAGAGGAATTCTATTAGAGCACAGAAAGATGCTGCACTAACCCTGCTACCTGCAACTCTTGTCTTTGGGCTTATTTTGGCTTATTTCCCATTAAGTATTCCATCAAGTGAGGGAAATTTATGCCTAAGAGTGAAGGCAGTTAGAGAGCCCATTTCAATAAGGCTGGGATAAGATTGGGATAGATTCTGATTATGACTTTAAAACTTCACTCCCTTAATTATGCTTAGTGAATGGACTTGCCAGGAGCTATTTGATGGAAATCAGTAGATTAATTCACCTTTTGCCTCCCACTTAACACACTTCAGCAGCTGAAGGAAACACTCTTCTTCCAAATTTTGTCTTTCCCTCAACAAGAGTATTAAATTCTGGTTATTTAATAGCTTAATAGGCATGTCTAAGCACTAAACAGGCCAACACTTCTTACTTTTTTTTCAGATGTGTTCAGCCAGAGTTGAAAGCTCTCGCAGTTGGTCTCTACACACTCATTATGAGAATGTTGGGTAAGAGAAATCCTTGCAGACTCCAACTCACCTAATGCTGCTCCTGCAGTGTGTAACCACCACTGAGGAAATACAAAGCTGGTTTCTAAGGTGTCCTTTCCTGTGGAATCTTGTCCCCTTTTTGCTTGTCTCCCTGCAGCTGGGATTCCAGCACCGGTTTATTTCGGTGCAGCCATCGACACGACGTGCCTGAAGTGGGGGAGCACCATGTGTGGGAAGAGAGGGGCTTGCAGGCTCTACGACTCCAATGCAAACAGGTAAAGCAAATTAGGGCTCCAAAACCCCTCTCTGTGGAAAGACATGCTTTGCTCTCCTACACTGCAGTGTGTGATCCAAAATCCTGGTCAGATACTGACTCTAGACTCAGCTTTAAGTCAGTCCAGAATTCCTGAAGCTGAGAAATCTCAAGAACAAATGTTAAGCTCTCAGTTTTTAGTCAGTTTTTATGCTGTGCAAAAGAAATTTAATATCCATAGCAGAGATTTCTGGAATGAATTGTGTGTTTTTAATATACTCAGAGTCAATTAAAAATACCATCAACTTTAGGACTTACCATAAAGAGGAAAGTTACTCAAATTTACCAGCCATGCAGGTAGTTTGTTCACACTGGCAAGAATGTTAATTTTGTGCATTGGCCACTTTTGAGAGAAAAGTCCATGAAAGAACATTGTACTGAGTAGCTGTAGGTGTTGGTGAAACCCAGTCACTCTCAGTCTCTGGGGGAATGGTCCATAGATTTTTCTCAGTTTCACTCAAACCTTGGCCAACTCTGATGTGTTTTTTTTATTTTTACATACAATAGACCACTCTGGTGACCTCAATATATTTTTAGCCCTAAAGAGCCTAAAGCTTTAAAGTCATCAAAAAATCTTTTAAAAAAAGGAAAAAAAAAAGGATGATGGAAATTTCACTTTGCAATTATCTTCATAAGCAAAAATAATATTATTGA
>VZTZ01045095.1:46567-69823 GCA_013400955.1 Drymodes brunneopygia | reverse complement strand
CAGCAATAGTGTGGCCAGCAGGGCCAGGGCAGAGACTGTTCTTCTGTACTTGGCACTGGTGGGGCCACACCTCAAGTGCTGTGTCCAGTTCTGCGACCCTCAGTTTAGGAAGGATGTTGAGATGCTTAAACACATCCAGAGAAGGGCAACAATGCTAATGAGGGGTCTAGAACATAAGCCCTATTAAGAGCAGCTGAGGGAGCTGGGGCTGTTTAGCCTGGAAATGAGGTTTAGGGGAGACCTTATCACTCTAGACAACTCCCTGAAAGGAGGCTGTACCCAGGTAGGGGTCATCCTTTTCTCCCAGGCAACCAACAACAGGACTAGAGGACACAGTCTTAAACTGTGCCAGGGCAAGTTTAGGGTAAACATTAGGCAAAAATTCTTTACAGAAATAGTAGTTGGGCACTGGAGCAGGCTGTGCAGGGAGGTGGTGGAGTGACCGTCCTTGGAGGTCTTAAAAAAAGACTGGCTATGGCACTTAGTGCCATGGTTTAGTTGAAAAAGTGGTGCTCAGACATGGGTTGGACTTGATGATCTCCATGGTCTTTTCCGACCTAGCTGATTCTGTGATTCTGTGAAGAGGCATACCTACATGGGCAAAAAGCTCCTAATTGAACTCAAACATAAAAAGGAACTTCACAAGGTATGAAATCAAAGATTCATTACTCAAGAGGAGCTGCTATCTGATATTGCAGCAGTAGAGTTAGACAGGCTGCCTTGACCTTTCTAGCCAGCTGGCATTGAATCTGACAAGGGATGTGAAGGGCAACAAGAAAAGCTTCTACATGTCTGTGAACAGCAAAAGGAAGACTCAGAAAAATGTGTGATGGCTGCTGAAAGCAGCAGGAGAATTGATGAGAAATGAAGAAGAGGTCAATTTATTCAGTGCCTTTTTGCCTGAGTCTTTAGCAGTGAAAGTGGCCATCAGGAAATGCAGGACTCAGAAGGACAGTATGGAACAAGGAAGACCTGCACTCAGTGCAGTAGCACCAGGCTAGGGAGTACTTAAATGATATACAGAAGTCCATGGCCTCCAGCAGTTGGCATCACAAGTGCTGAGGAAGATGGTTGAAGTCATTGTGATGCCACTGTTGATTATCTTTGAAAAGTCAGGAAAGGTTGCAGAAGACTGAAAGAGAGCAAAGGACATTCCTCTATTCAAGGCCAAAGGAATATCCAGAGAATACAGCTCAATGTGATTTATCTCAATTCCATCTGGAAAACATTTCCAAACCCGTGAAAGGAAAGCAGGTGATTGGAATTAGCCAGCATGGATTTACAAAAGGGAAATAATGTTTATAGAACCTGATAGCTTACTACGATGAGGTGAAATTGCCAGCTTCTCCAAGACTGCTGTGGGAGACAGTACCAAAGGCTTTATTGAAGTCCAGGTAGAAATATTCCCTGCAGCTTTTCCCTCATCCACTAGGAGGGTCAACCTGGTCATAAAAAGAGATCATGTTAGTCAAGCAATTAACATCTTCATTGATAGCCCGTATGATGGAAGAGAGTGCACCCTCAGGGAGTTTTAAAATGGTATAGAACTGGGAAAAGCTGGTTATACACGACATGATTGTGCTGCCATTCAAAGCATTCATGACAGGCTGGAGTGTTTGGCATAGAAAGATGGTGTGTTCAACAAATGGAAAAGCAAAATCCTGCCTTAAATAACCCCATTCCTATATTCAGCTGAGAGGCCACCTGGCTGAAAATGAGTTTTGCAGAGCAGGACTCTGGGTCCTGGTAAACATCTTGTTAACCATGAGCCAACGATGCACCCTTACAACAGAAAAGAAGAAGAGTGTCCTAAAGTGTGTTAGAAAGGGTGTTGCCAGCCCTTTCAACAGAAGTGATCAGCACCAATGAAACCATGTCTGGAGTCCTGTGTCTAGAGTTGGGTCTCAAGTTCAAGCAAGACACAGACTTCACAGAGCATATCCACCTCAGGGTCACAAGAATGATGAAATGACTGGAGCATTTATCATATGTGAAGACTGCTGCAAGTGTTTAGCCTGTGGAAAAGGCTCAAGGAGCATCTTATTGCTGTGTATAACTATCTGGCAGGAGAGAATGGAGAAACCAGAACTAAACTTTTTCCAGTGGTGCCCAGAGAAGAAGAAGAAGCAATTAACACAAATTAAAAAATAGTAAATTCAGTGAAAACACAAGGAAACCTTTTTTTCTGAGAGGTCATCTCCATCTTTGGTGACACAGAAAATCTGACTGGACAGACTCCTGGATAAAATGCTGTAAGTGACCTTGCTTGAGCAGGGAGGATAGAACAGATGATCTTAAGATCCCTTCCAACCTAAATGATTCTGAGATTCTGCTTTTCTATGAACCCAAAATTTTAGTGGTAATTTTGGAGGAAATTATCACCTCATCATGCTGTTCTAAATCAGATAACTGTCCAAATTAACAATTCCTGTTGGTTGAACAAGCCCAATCACTGCTACCTGACTGGTACAAATTGCAGCATAAATTTAGAGAAGGAGAATGTAGTGGAAGCATCCATCAATATTTATTTACTTTTATCGATACATTGTTCCTTCCACATATATAATGAAGTGCACATATAAAGCTTTGTTGCAGTTCTGACCCTACCCTAATGTGTTGGATTAACTTTTAGTTTTTCAATTATCTTTCCCCACCCCAGCCCCTCAAGAAAGATAGTAGCTGCAGAAATTTATCTTCTCCGTGGCTGTAACCATAGCAACCCAAACAGTTCATTTGCTGTCTCAAATAATGTGCACAACTGTCTGACTAACAATTCAGTGAGGACATTGACAAATGATCTCAGTATTCAGGCAGACATTTAAAATATGCAGATATTTGTCTGAATTTTAATATGACCGACGGATACTCAAATGATAAAATGTGTGATTCTTAAATGAAATGAAAGAAAACTGTTCCCTGAGGATACTTCTCATTAAAGGTTTCAAAACAGAGATGAATATATTTAGTGGGATAGATTCTCTTCTAGAGATAAGGGCATTTTGTTCATATGTTAGAACTTTTCCTAGACATTGTTTTTTCTTTATTAGCTAATCAGCAAGGGAAGTAAAGCAGAAAAGGTCTTCTCTGTCTCTGTTCTCACCCCCCCCTGCCTCATCCCTCCCCCAAGATAACTGAATATTCAAGGAAAGAAGAGCAGCTTTTGAAAAACTCAACAGAACTTAATTACATGGGAAAAGGCAGCGTGTGGTCCACTGACATTATCATTAATCTGATACGAAAGCAAGAGAAGTCAGCCTCTTTGCATGTTAAATATTGACCTTCCTGATGAGAATTAGCATGTGACTTTCCCAGAGGAACTGCATGTCAGGTAGAAACTGAGCACATTTTCACAGCGAGGTTCATTATACACAAAAATAGACATACCAAAGAAACCGTGGAATGTCCATTGATAGAGATACCAGACCAGGCTATGAACAGTCTAATGGATCTTTGAGGTTGTCTGTCTTGAGTGGGGTTTGTACAAGATGACCTCAACAGACCCCTTTCAACCCAAATTAGATTCTGAGTCCATCGCTTCACTTCACCTAAGTCTTATGAAATAGTTCACAAATTAATAAGCTTTCAGTCTCTGTTCATATGTACTGGATACTTACTAGAGAGACAAAGGTGAAAGACCCTTTTTTCGTAACTAATCCATCTCCAGCATTTCCAAGACCATGAGGTCAGTATTTACTTTTAAAAGAGCATTACACTTTAAAAACACATTAACTCATTTATAATGCTTCCTGCTCTTCTGACCATTCATTTGTTGCAGGGAATGCAGAACACTGTCACTATTTCACATGGGCAGCTACCCTTCAACATTGGTCTTGGTTGTAGGTGCAAGGTCAAAAGTATAATTAACTGTGCAACAAATTTCTCCACCAATGGAAACCAGCTGTCAGCTCCTCTTTTCTGGCTTGTCACCTGGTTTTCTGTCAAAAATAACAAGAATGGTCATGTGAGACAAACTTTTCTTCCTTAATTTTTTTCCTCCTGTATCACTTGCATAACAGCATATTCCATTCAAACAGAATTTAAATAGTGACTTCCCAAGTTGACGAACATGATGTTCTTGAGGACAAGGGCTATTTTAACACTGACTGTCAGAGAAATGTATGCTAGGTGCCCAACAGCTTCACTGATGCTAAACAAATAATGAAACAACCCCCCAAGGAGGAAAAAACTGAAACCCATGCAAAAAATCATGTATTATGTGTCCTCAGGGCCCAATAAAGAAGACCTCTTATGTGGGGAAGATGATGGGGCATCACGCCAGATCAATGTGATCCAAGTGAAGCCATTTTATTTCAGGCAGTAAGAGTACTTAAATCCTACAGTGTGCTAAAAATGAAGTTAAATGATAAGTTTTTCTTCTGCAGTTCACACAATGTTTTCTCACACAAAAGTTTTCACACGGTATTTTCTCTAATTAGGGCACTAAGTTAGTATCAGAAGGCTACAATAACAGTTTCATCTGCCAAGTTTCTCCTCAGACACCTGGGGATTATTTACAGTCTTTGCATCTCCCTTTCTCACAGCTGTCTTTCAGATGACCTTGCACAGAGGTCTATTTCTCATCTAAAGAGCCTGGATTGCTCACTTATGTCCGCGCAGATGGACATAGTTATTCTCCACACTCTTAGTTTATTATTCTAAAAATCTGTAGTGACCTACATGTTTGCAAAGTTAAAACTGATCAAATAACCCCCAAACAAGCAATTAATTAAAAGAATAAATACACAAAAGGAACCTAAACCAACTATTTTCACACAGTTTACTGGAAGTCCAATGAGGTCCACAAATGCTAAGTATGTTCTTTGTTAAGCAAAAGAGCATCATAAAAGAGCTGCTCCTAAATATTGAAACAAATCAGCTGCGAGCTCCAGAATGTATTCCTGAGAAGGTAATCCTGCGAGCTCCTGAGAAGGTAATCTCAGCATGACCACAACTAGAAAGAAAGTTAACTTCTCACAATCACGACTTTATTGTTTGACAATAATTCTTCAGCAACGGTTTCCATCTCAATTTAGCTTAGTCTTTTGAGCAAGTCAGGGTTTCCTGTTTCAATTTTTTTCCTTGCCATAACTGAAAGTTTAGAGGAACATCTGAAAAGGGAACCATACCCTGGTTTGTAAGTAGAAAAAAATACATTCTAAAAATGAAACAGTTGGCAATTACAATCAGACTAAATGTTGCCAAGAAGGATGAAGACACACTGACTATGTGTCCTGGGTTGACTATATGATCCTTGTATCCCCAATCGTCTGTCCTGCTTATGCCAAATATTAAGTTCTATAGCTTTAAAGTTAGGCCCAGAGAGACAGAGAGAGTGAAGCGGGGGGAGAGAAAACGCCGCCGTTTGTCTGCAAGAGCTGCACCTCACTCCCCCAGAAAGTCCTTGGGAGACTGCGCTCCAGGCTCGGACAGCGAGAGAGAGATAAGCTCTCTGTGTGCTCTTGGAGGAGGCAGCGGAGTGCCTTTCGGAGATCTTGGCTTTTGCAGGGAGAGAGAGACTTTGTTTCTTTTGCTGTTTCTTTCCTTCTGGGACTCTTCAGCATCTCTGTGGTCCAAGACATCAGGACAATCCCCCAGGGGCCCCCCAACTCTTCAGCTGGGCCTGGGCATCGGCCCCAGCCCTTGGAGGGACTGAGGCTGACACAGCCACACCTACAGAAGGACTCTCTGGATTCTACCACCTCTGCAGATAAGGAGAGATTTCATTGTTTTATATAATTCAATTTTTCCATGCTTGTGAATATTCTGCTTGTTAAATAAATAGTTTTTTCCACTTTTCTCTAAGGAAGTCTTTTCCCGAACCGGTGTGGGGAGGGGTGGCTGGAATTAGCTTTCCTAGAGGAAACCCCCCTCAGAGGTTTCCTCCTAAAATTTGCCCTAAACTAGGACACTCTGTTTCAAGAATTATTAACAAGAAGTCTTTTTTGAGGGAGATCTATTCAGACAAACATCACAAATTTCTTGAGCACCAGGAGATGGAATATATGTCCCTCATCTCCTGGACAACACCTCACTTACTGAGGTAGAAATGCGGTCCTGATATATTTGTGCCCTTGCCCTTCCTTTTTCCCTTGTCCTTGCCTCAGTGGTTTCTGAAGATATCTCTATTTTGAATATGTGTATTTCCTAAATGTGCCTGCATTTTTGTGTTCAAGAATATAATTAAGGCTTAAATGGTCCTGTTGAACAATCTCTAGCCTTACTACTTTTATCCCAATCCCTTTAGAAAGCAAAGGAAATAAACATGGAGATTTCAAAAATGCTAAGTGTATCCACCACATCAGGAATGTTAACCTAGGTAAACTAAAAAAAATGAGGACCTACCTAAAGTAAAGGTACATCAAGCAGTGGCAAATGATGAAGTGCTTTTTAGGATGATTGTGTAAAACAGGAACTGAGTAAAAATGAAGTCAGATTATAGAAAAGGATGCTTCTTCCATCACCCAACATTACCAGGGAAGAAGATAATTTCATACTGAAGAGGTATTGTAAGATCCCATTTCCCTTTCTAACAGCTTTTTTGTTGCCATCCCTTACTTTTCTATTTTTTTCTTCCTGTTACTATGGAGGGGAGGAATCTCATCACTAACCAGAGGTCACAAAGTCAAGAGGACATTCATTTAATCTTGGAGTTCTCTGTGCCTCAGAGAAATACTTAACCTGATGGGAAAAATTAGAATAGGTTATCAGTACAGAGGACCTGTTATAGGAAAGACAAGAAAATTGTTAGTAGAGAACAGATTCTCCTTACTTTTACAGGCAGAAATGCAGATTTGGCTTGTAGGTCACAGATGCTTTTATAGAATGAGAAAAGTCTGCACACTTAAGGAGAAAAATAAAAGCTAACTTTTTATTTTTATATTTTTAGGTAAAAGTAAAGTAATGAAGTTCTGGAAAATGGATTGGCAGAGTGCAAAATGGATTGAGGACACAATCTACTTGCCTTGCTGACAGGCTGGTAAAACTGTTTGGCAGAATTAAGTTGACCTCTGTCAGGAGGAATGGTGACAGGAGGTCCTGAGAAGGTAAAGGTGATGTAAAGGCTTCAGGACCAGCTCTGAGAGAAAGAAGTGTGTCTAAGGCCCTCTAAGCACCTAATACCTCAGCAGGAGAAAGTGGTACTTACACAAACAACACCTGGTCTGCCAGCAGGTTTGCTGAGATATAATAGGCAGATACACTGCTCTCTATTTCGCTCTCCTTTCGCTGCCACCTTACTTTCTGCATGGCAGATGACAGCCCTCTGTGCAAATGCTTGTTTAAACCTTTCTGTGATCTGTGTCCTGAGAAGAAGGCTCCTGTTCTCTGAATATGCCAAGCAGGGTTGTTGGTTAGTTAGCAACAGAAGAAACACGCGGGTTACAGAGCAGCAGTGGTTTTACCAGGCAGGACCGACCAAAAGCCTTGCCTTTCTTTATTTACCTATTTTTGTAGGGTTCTAAGGACAGTCAAAGACTGGTGAAAGGGGTCAACACCCCTGAAGGTTTACAGGACAAAGACATGGTCAATCATCTTTTTCCACCCCAGGGAAAGGAATGAAAAACAATTTCACAAGTGTAAAACAATCCTGGTTGGTTAAGGAAAATAAGGACCATGTTTACAGAACAAGCATGGGAAACTATAACTACAGTGTTACAACTTATGAGGTCCTGTAAAACCAGAGCAACACAGGGTCTGAGCTCCCATTGCACTGGTACTGAGGCTTAGTAGAATCCAAGCAAAGAATCCAAGGAGTCTTGAGAAAGAGTGGAAGGAAAATATATTTAAATGGCAAGAATGCAACTTGGAATGAAGAGGAGATATGGGACATGTAGTTGTATGTATGTATGTAGGTGGGATAGCGATGAAAATGCAGGAAACTGTGTTTTCCCCTTTATCCTATCATTATAACCTAAATAGATGATAAATAAAAATTTTACACAAAGGAAAAAAGAGTATTAAAAGGGAGACTAATGCACCATGAATTAAGAATTTTCTCCCTCTTCATCTAGATATTTATACTTTGTGCGCTGTGTGGTAAAAATAATGACACAGTCAAAAAAGAGGGATTTTTTTTCAACCTTTGCATGATCCTGCTGTTACACATTGTCTTTTTGTGATTTGTGGAAGTTATGAGGGAATGTATGCAACTGCAGTGAGGAAGGAGAGGGTTTAAGGCTTTCAAAGTATACGTAAGATTGTATTGAAAACCAACCATCGAAGCAGGAGGAGAGAGGACAGTAGACTTCTTTAAAAGTGGAAAATGAGACTGACTGCAGAAACCTTCATTCCCATACCTCTTCCTTCTGAGAAGCAGAAGTTCAGGGGACCAGAAGTTCCTTTTCTATTGCTGTGTTTTGGGAAGAGCAAAAGTCTCTGGTCCTAATGGTGGCAGAGAGCTGATTGACCAGTTAAGTGAGAATAATTTGGAGTAAGGGCTATTATGCAAAAATCCTGTGCCTTAGAAAGTGAGTCTAGAGAGACTGAATTGAGACTGATGGTTGGGAATGCCCAGTGAATGTAGTGAATCAAGTACTTCAGCCTCAGAAATGTGTAAGTGGTGCCTGACTAAAGTGAATTGGTGAGTTTTAAATTGCTTTTCTACTTGTAAAACCTACAGCTACTGTTAAACTTTGTGAATTTTCAGAGTTATTGAGAATTTTAGGTGTAGAGAGTACTTCTCTAGACTATTGTATAACAAAGAAGGCAGAAAACTTTTTAAAAGACCCAAAGAATATTTTTTAACCTTGTTGATATGGTGAAAGTTCCAACTCCATGGTATTTCCTTTCAAGGTGCTTCCCCCAACAAGCTTTTGGATTGCAATGGAATCTCGGTTGGATTCAGGGATGTGAAATATTTTAATAAGCTGTTGATACTATTTTTTAGTACTGTTTTATGCCTAGTTTTCCAAGCTCCTGTAAATTAGGTCATGTCACCTGTTGACTTCCACCTGGTCTGGTTAGATGTTGTGCCAAGTTACATATCTGCTGCTTGATCAGGAAAATGGACAATTAGGGATACTGGTATCAGTTAAGGACTTAATTGCAAATTCAGCTGACCCCTGTTGCCAAGTAGCCTCTTCTTTCACCATCCAAAAAGAAGATTTCAGCATCTGTTATAAATGGGTTTTGGTTTCTCTGAGAAAGAAACTTAGACACATATATTTCTACTGCAATTTATCTCTCATCCTTGGTTGGTTTGTGCTTAAAACTAAGTGATTCGCAGATATCTAAAATATGATCAGGAAAATAAGAGATATGTTCCATATCCTTAATTCAAAGGACAAAGTCCTCTGCCTAGGGGAGGAAAACACCAGGCATTTGGGATACGGGCTGGGTGCTGGTAGGCTGGAAAAGAGCTTTGCTGAGAAGACCTTGGGGTTCCTGGTGGACACCAAGTTGAATATGAGCCAGAAATGGGCCCTTGTCACAAAAAATGTTGACAGTATCCTGAGAAGCATTAGGCAAAGGCTTGCCATCAAGTCAAGGGAGGGGATCCTTGTGCTCTGGAGTGCTCTGTCTCCTTCTGGGCTCCCCTGTACAGGTGACATGTGGACAAACTGAGAGTCCAGCAAGGGGCCACACAGATATGATGCATGGGAGCATCTGTCCTATGGGGAAAAGCTGAGAGAATTGGGAATGTTCAGGGGGATCTGACTACTGTAGATACATTCCTGAGGGGAGAGTGGAAAAGGTGATGGAGCCAGGCTCTTCTCAGTGGTGCCCAGGAACAAGACCAATGGCAAAGGCAAAAAAATGAAACAAGTAATTCTGTCTGAATGTCCTATGATACTTTCTCATGGTAAGATTGATGGAGCCCTGGCACAGGTTGCCCAGAGAGGTGATGGAATTGCCATCTCTGGAGATATTCAGAATTACTGTGGATATAGTCCTGGGTAATGTCTCATGGAATCTGCATGACCAGTTGCACTGGACCAACAACGGGGTTGCACCAGGTGACCTCCCCTTCCAACATCAACCACTCTGACTCTGTGATACCATCTCTTAAAATCATGGAATATGTACAGAATTAGCCAGTACAGCAGTTACAGCAGTACAAGTTTGGTCCAGGACATCTTGGGGACATGGCATTGTCCCTAAATATAAAAGAGGCTTGTGAGTCACTGTTGCTTCTTCAAGGACTTGCTTAATTTTTTATCATTTATTATTGTGCCTTACAATTTTACCTTACCTCTAGGTGTTAGAACTATGAATAGTTTTACATGCCTCAAAATTTCAAATAAAGACACAGGAAAGGAGCTCATATGACTACCTACAATGTGGTGGTAAATTCATACTTTGATCCTATCAGTGGAGAGGCACAGCATTTGGGGACAGGCAATTCTTTGGTTTTCTGGTTGTTCTGAACTTTTTTATCAGAAACGAATTTTCAATAAATGTATTTATATGCCAACTCATGAGAGAAATTTAGGACGTTCCTCCTAAAACAAGTTCTAGTTTTGTGTGACTGTCAGCTCCAAGATATCATCCTTTACTTGAATGGTAAAAGTTGCTTTATCACCTGAAGCTGTATTTCTGAAAATTCTCTGGAATTGCTTTGACAGTGACAACTACATATAATGCAATTCCATTAGAGGTAGACTATATGTGGTTCTATTCAGACAGATCTGTATTCTCTAAAAGAGAATATAGAAATATTTTTAGTGAAATCACTGAATAATTTACACACAATATCTGGGAACAAACCCAACTGAACAGACAAACCCAACTGGAAATAGACACAACTGAAGAGTATCAATTTCCATGCTTAAACTGAGGTTTGTAATGTCTCTGTTGGAGGTTGCAGGAGAAGTACAAACTAAGCAAGAAATTAAGAGAAGATGACAGTAATATGTCCCCTCCTAACTGTAATTATTGAATTTTTTTATTGTTTAGAATGCACTTTGCAGCTATGCAGTGAATTAATTCATGTGTCTTTGCTTAAAGGTATAGCATTTTACAATGGTACAAAAGCATCTGATGAGCTGAAGGGAAGGCTGTTAGAGTCCATGTTGAGTAGATTAAAGTTTGCAGATATGTGAGGCAAAGAAGGATGATAGCCACGAAGGGATGAGGTTTTTTTGCTATCTCACTGGCAACAGTGTTGATGCTAATGACCTGCTCTGCACTGTCCTTTCTTACTCAGTGGGGAACTCTTCAGGACCTCAGCAAGGGTCTGCCTACATGACATCCATTTCCACCCATTGCATCTGATAGACTAATTAAATTGAATTGTTTTGTTTTGAGGCACCTTCTCATCCTAGCTGCAGTAATTACTTTATCCCTGAGGTTGGAAGCTGTAGGCACTACATTGCAGAGCTCAGGTGTATTTAATGAGTTGAGAGTAGTCAAAATATTGAGGATGTTATTCTGCAGCTGATGTCTCTGGAAAGCTCTTGCAGGTACTAAGTACCATTTAGTGTGCTTAGAAGGGCAGAGTAGGCTGCAATTCCTGATGTAAGAAACAGAACTGTATTTATTTTTAAAGATGTACTTTGAGATAATAATAATTATGTGCTATCATCTTGATCAAGAGATTACTGAAAACTTAAAAACTTGCAACTAATGAGGAAGGAATTCCAGAAGGAATTCTGGAAGGAATTCTGGAAGGAAGGAAGGAAGGAAGGAAGGAAGGAAGCACTGTCTGTGGATAAGGTTCAGATAATCTGTTATCACAATTCATCCTTTTTGGTGCACTGGTTTGCCATTTAGGAAAACTGCACTAATTTCTACTTAACACATAAGGCCCTTGTAAGACGCACAGGGGTATACGATCAGCTCATATGCATCAGTATTGCTTCACATTTGGCATATGTTTTCAAGTACAACTTAAAAGTATATGCATATATATATATGCATATATATATTTCAAGTATATGCATATATATCCAGATGCATGCTTTCAAATGTTAGTGGTAAATGTGCATATTACTACTAACTTCACAGTTAGGATCTGTTTATGCACTTTTACGAACTGGGCTCTGGTTCCCTCATCCGTACTCCTCCTCTTTACTGCCTATCAGAGTTGTCCTAAGAAAGGAGCTAGAGTCCAGGCAAAGGGATAGTGAAGAAACTGTGGTAGGCAGAATGTTTTGCTGCAGAGAGATCCTGTTAGATGGTGAGTCATGTTAGGCTTGCATGGCTTTGCTTCTGTGCAAAATAATATTCACTGTTGGATACCACTGACAAATAGATCTAAAGCTGCTTGCTGACAGTGGTGCACTCTCTTCTTTTCTTCATTCTTCAATAATGTTATTGATTGATTGATTGTTTGATTGATTTTTAGCTGAGGCTTATTAGGATGCATTCCTCTTTTAGATGGTTCTGAGACATGAGAGCATGTTTAAGAATATCAATATAATTCTACAATGTTATCCAGACATGAGGACTGTTGAAATTCAATGTGATTTGCTTTTTCTTTAACACAATGGCCAAATCTAAGTTTTGCTGTCATATAGCAGTAGAATTTACAACTTAATGACCTAATCTATATCAAGCTTAAAGTATGAAATCAAATAATACACGTCTTTCTCTGGAATATTCTTTACAGTTGAGCTTTTCACACCATGTCAGTTTTAGATTTAATGGCTTAGCAAACTATAATATAACTAAAATCTATCTACTTTTTATTCAGACTGGTTTATTACTAATATATTGGCTAAAAATATTGTAGAAACAAGTGAATGGAAAATAAGTATTTTCATTGTTGTGTATTTCTTTTACCAAATAAATTCTGTGTTATTAGAATCTTAGAAACATAAACTCATAAAATGTAAGTAGACTGACAGAGTCAGTGAGTTTTTCAATACTCATATTTTCCCAAAGATATAATTCTATATAGCTGGTAGTGGTATAAGCCCATATGAAAAAAATGACTTGTGTATAAAAATATTCAAGGCACATATAGAAGGCAGTAATTACAACACTACTATTATAAATACTCTGCTGCTAATAAAGAAAAACCAGAACAACAGTTGAAATTATTTTATATAATGGCCATTATTAATGCAAATTAATTCAGGATAGTGTGCTGAATATGGTAAATATACAGAAAGGCAAAAAGTGTCCACTCATGATAATATCCAGTTTACTAAGGTATATCAGCAGTCTTTACTGGTAACCTGAAATAGATATTGACAACTAAGCAATTCACCTTCACACACTGAATTTATATACCTAAAATAATTCAAGATCGGTAGCAGATCCCAGTTCACAGTACTGATCTGCCTGGATCCTATATTTTGAGATCTTACTAATTATTCCTGAATTGAAGTACAAGCCAAATTATCAGCTAAATAAATATTTATTCTTCAATGTCTTTGGAAAAGATTATCATTAACTAGGTTAGATTTTTATGGTTGTAAGTAAAGTTTTTCATTCAAAAGTAAAAAGAAATTAAATCTAAGGTTACATATTTCTAACACCCTTCATATTTCTGTGAGAACATTCTTTGATTATGGGCGTTTTTTTTAAAAGAACCTCTTTTAAAGACATTTAAAGTTCAAATGTTGAAGGAAAGAATTACTAAAATATGACGGGAAACAGATATCTGACTTAGGTGCAATATAATTTTATTAAGAAAAAAATAATCCTGAAGATCTCTGTTTATATCCTCAATTAAAGAATAAATTAAAGAAATTTACTATAGATATGAAAAATTTTGGCTCAACAAATCATGTGCTGCAACGCCACTTAAAACAATGAGCAGATTAAGAAATTGATAAGTACTAGAGATTTATATGTTTTGTTCTTAGAGGAAATATCAGCTGCATAGAAGTTTACTAGGGAAATTCCTCAGTGATGGATAGACTAAATTTAGTCAATATTTTAATGCATTTCAAGCAAAAAAAATAAGCATGTGTTTGCGAAAATTTCTGATGGCAAAAAGCTTTAGGTCTTAAAGCTCCAGAATACAATTAGATGTCATGTGTAAAGAATAGATGACCTCAAGCATAAGAAGGGAAAAAAAGAGCGAGAAATCTCAGTGCTATAAAATGAAAGCTCACAAATTTAGGGATTAGTGACATTCCTTTAAGTTCAGGATTACTGGTGAGCAGTTGCAGAAGAGGAGAAAACACCCTTGTACTTTTTACAAATAGCGTAACTATGTCTCCATGATGATGCAAGAATGAAGAAGAAATACTGAGTGCCTATTTACATCAGAGACTTCCAGAGGAAGAGAAGAGCTCGCCAGAGTAAAGACATGTATCAAACTTTTCATAAATACAAGCTGTATCAAGTTCAGAGAAGGACCAGCTGAGTATTGGAGAAAATACTTTTCTATTTACGATACTAATTGATTCCTCTGTGTTGGGTTACAAAAAGAAGCTTTGGAGAGAATATAATTATTGGTGTCAAAAATTGAGGGATGAGCTCAGATAGGTGTGACATTTTCCTATTCCTCTTATTGTCACATACATTAAAGTGAAATAAATTGTAAGGACACAACATATATGTCCTATTATCTAAAATATTAAGAAAGCTATCCTTTTCTTAAGATAAAAATGCAAGAAATCATGCCATTCAGCTCAGAGTCTTAAGTCTTTCAAAATCATTATTATTATTATTCAGATAAGCCTATTCAGTCCTCAGGCATAATGCAATCTCCCATATGCTTAGATCAACAGAACCAAAGACAGATGCATGAAGTGTGCTTTTGCAGAAAAGGCACAGCTTGGGCAACAGTACCCTGCCCAAAGACAATTCATTCACAGAGATGGGCACAGTTTCTTCCTTCCTCATCTTCCCACTGCAGTTGCTTCACAAACAGATGGAAGCTATTGTATTATAAAAGGTAAACTCCAAATAATGAAAACTACTTTTCACAGACGAGGATTAAGTGTTCCATCAAAGCATAACTTCTACCTGAGGAAATTGATTTTATATGCACTTATCAGAATCTTTACAGTTAGCTGAAATGTAGATCAGCAAATGCACAACGCTGAGTAAACTTATGTGAAGTTTATTTTTTATTATTCCTTGATGCAGCTGAGTCTTGGGCCAACATTTTGTTTTAGCTTGTTCTAGAAAAATATCTGCTGCCTTCTGAGCACACACTATGTCATCACTGCAAAGGTGAAAACTTTTGCTTTCACATCCCTCACAAGTAAAAGTTCAACTGGAATTCATTGGTTTCTATCTGAAATTCTGACTCATGGGACCATATAGAGGATTTTTCTTACTGTTTGTTTACAAGTGTGCTTGTTAGCCTAGACTTAACTAAGACTTGTTCTGGTCTTCCAGCCATACAACTGTTTAAGTCAGTTCTGAATCTGCAGTCGTAATATATCTGATAATCTCTCTCTCCAACTTCAAAGCAGACATTAAAACAAGAAAGGATCTCTATTTTGTAGTTGATCACCTTTCTTTTGTAGGTGCTCTTGTCCTCAGGCTGATGTTTGGGAAACCAAACTTTCACTGCTTCAGTGAGACTGCTGCTCCAAGCACCTTTTAAACAAGTTAGTGTTTATTTGGTAAAAAGTTCTGGATTATTTCTTGCTGTTAAAAACTGTTTATAGCACATGAAGAAATCAAAATAAATCAAATTTATGTGACAACATGGCTTGTGAGTTTTCTTACTCAGATGTGAGGGGACTGGAAAATATTTTTTAAGGTTTTAGTTTCCTTAATGATTTTATGTGCTCCTAAAAAGTTCAAATTCATCCTCAAAAAATTAGACTTAATTATTCACATTTCTAGAAATAAAACTTTTTTTTTTCCCCAAAAATACTCTCTAATAGTTTCAAGCTAAGCTGTGAAGTTGTGTCAATTCTTTGACATCTGTGGAAAAACTTTCAGAAAAATGTAGTGCATCATATAAAACACATGAAAGGTCCTAAGGAAATCAATGTTATTCTATTTAATAGGTGAAGTCTGGTAAATAGGGGGTGTACAAACTTCCTTTAGAAATTTTTGCTTAGTAACCTTCATGGCTTTGATTTGTGATTTATAAGATGCTTCTAATTACATACAGATTTTGCAGATGAAATTAAAGAGATACATGTCAATGTCAGAAATGTTAGCTCAAATAGATTTAGGTAAAAAGTCTTGTTTAATCAGAAGTTTGAAATAGCTTGACTTATTCTTCTCTCAAGATCAAAATAACATTAGGATGTTCCCTGAGTTCTCAGCCTCTATTTTCTACGTATGACTGAGCCATGAAATCTCAGAACAGATTTCCATGTGTTCAGTTTCATAATCTGTTAGGTACTTTATTCCATTTTACTTTTTAAACACCTCATTCAGTAGTTCTATGGGGAAGGGCATGTGAGAGAGAAATACTTTACTGTGAAGAGATGGTGATGTGATTTAGAAATATATTATTCCCATATACAGGTGGTTATCTTCCTTCTGCCTCCACTTTCAACCTTTTTAAAAAAATATATATGGTGGGGCTTAAGTTTGTGAATCACTTTTCTTCCACAGGGTCATCTCAATGGATATCTTCTTGACTTGCCTAACTGATTAGGAAAAATACTTCATTAATGCTAGTCTCAGTCAGTTAATGTTTCTCTGCAGAGTTTAGAAAGTTGTAAATTTTATTACGGACTGATGGCTTCAGCCCTTCAACCTGTTCTGGAAAGAGTTTCCATCAGCAAGAACTATAAATAATCCACTGAAAAATGAAAGCAGTGTTGCCCTTGAGACTAAGGAGATTTTCTACTATTTTTGAATAGGGTAATTAAAATCAAGTTATTTGCAGTTCTGCTTGTGTACTTTCAGATCTTGATCAACATCATAAATCAAGGAAGTTTCATTCAACTTTCAGTCCTGATTCTTAAACTTTAAATGTTAAAGTTCCTGTCACAAGGTATTGATATACTTGGCTATTGAGGGAAGGTATACAAATCTGTTTGCTAATCTTTAGTGCAAGTACATTGCAATGACAGCTTGTGTTTCTTTGCATTTATTTCAATTGGAAACCATTGCCTGGATTTGCAAGCCCACTGATTTGTCTAATTTACGTAAATACTCTGAACATCCATTCTGTTCTCAACAGTCAAGTCATTAGCAAGAATTATAGCATAATCTGTTATGAGCTGAGAATTTATTTTCTAATCAAAATATTAGCTTCAGCTATGGCTAGAGTCTAGTTTATGAAATTTGATAACATCTTCATTTCTCTGGAGGACGTGTCTTAATTTGGCCAAAATTAATCTGTTTCATGAGCTGGAATTTGATGGGCCAAAACTCAAATAATTTGAAAGATTAATAGAAGAAACACCATAGAGTCTTAAGCAAAATACGAACAAACAAAACTAGCTGCATAGGAATTCCCCTGAAGAATTACAATGAGAAACTCTTCAGAAAAAGCTCATTAGGAGTGACATACAATTATTGGTCAAAATACATCTTCCAACTTTACTTTAGAGATAGCATTTTTCAGTCCTTTTGTAAGCACTAATAATATTCTTATATGACATACATTATTGTTATAAATTGTTTTTTGATTTGAAAAGGACTGCTCCACCCCACCAAAAAAAAAGCATGCATGAAGAACAGCATGAATAGCTGTGATTTCTTTTGTATTTTTTTCATGAAAGAAAAAGAAAGAAACCACTTCTAAATTCTTGTGGGTCCAGTCCAACTTATGATATTCTATGATACATAATTCTAAATTCAAATTTGTGTATCAGTAAAAACATCCTATAATGTTCTGTTAAGATTCCTTTCTCCTTGCCTACAATAACAAAAAACCCCCAAAAACCAAAAAACAAAACAAACAAAAAAAAAGGTAGAAATTTTACATGCTAGGTTTCTGGCTCAGATTATTTCCTTTAGAAGAATATTTTTTATTCATGTGAAATCAGTGCATATATGCCCATTTAAACTTCTTTACTTCCCTGATTCTTCTTGTAAAAGAATGGCTCAGCTTTCAGCAGAATGCATGAGCAGATTGTTAATGCTTTTCTTTTATAACAGCAGTGTATTTTGAGAGTTTTTCTTCCTTCTTGCTGTGGCAAAGAAGAAAAATTCATTAAATTTTCATTTTATTTTCTTTCTCAGTTTGGCAGACAAAACTCAAAATCAATTACATGTATGGTCCTAATTAGCACAAAGTCTAGGGCAGAAGTAAAAGTATGTGATATCTAGATGAAAAAGGAAAGGCAGATACAGTGGACTTGGTACTTTTCATTTCAATTTTGCTGAATTGAAAGCCTACATATGCTTTTTCTAAGACAGGTATATGCTATATGGATATTATTAAAGAGGAGAGTGTTGCCACAGCAAGAAATTTGTCTTGTTTTAAAACATTAAAAAAAAAAAAAAAGGAAAAGGGAAAGGAAAAATGCTGTTGCTTTAATAAGTCCTGTTCAGGGTCAGGCTGAACTTGTGTTCCACCTATTAATATTGATCTTTTGTTCTTATAACTAGTCAGCTACTCAATAAATCGGAATAATGACTCTGGCAGGGTCCCATCTCACTTCACAACAGACTTTATGCCAGAATGCAAGCTTGCATAAGAGAAGCTATGCAATATGAATGATTATTAATATTAACTCTGTTTCCCTTGTTCTAATGTAATACCTACACTGAGAATTTATTTGAAAAGGAAAGGCTATGTATCAGCCACTGTGAGACCAAATGTGCTAACATTACAATTTAAGGATTAAATTCACTATTTACCTGCACAGTAAGTCTGCTTCTTTGAACAGATCCCCTATGTTTGCAGTGATATTGCCACTCCAGCTACTAATTAACTGGAAAGCATCCTAACTGACACTTTTCTTTAACAGGGTAAATAATCTAATGTCCACCATGAAGGACTATGCTATTTGTACAAGTTTTTCTACCAAGTAGTTAGAAGTGTTGTTTTTTCTGGTGTTCTCTTATCAGATATTTACCTAAGCATTAGTTAACTAAGAATGAACTTTGACCTCTGTTTCTAAAATTAAACCTGCATATTGTGAAAGACCCATGTATCATGTGTACACATAAGAGGTGATTAATTTGCTTTCCATAAGTCTTGCTGCTTGGATATGACTGAGAATATTTTACCTTTCAAATCTGGGTCCAGGGAGGTTTCATGCTTCATTTGTTTCTAGAAGGATGGAAAAATTTGCCCCCATGAATCTTACTTGAGGTGTCACTGAGGAAGAAAAAGCAGTTTGTCCAACACAACAATTGTTCTTTCTTTCAGAACATTCAATACAGGTAGAAAACTAAATTATATATTCAGGGTTTTTACTGAAGAAGTTGGGACAAAAGGGCCATTTCTGCACTCCTGTCACCCATTTTGGATTAGGGACATCTCTGTATCCAAGTCACTCTTTTTGGATTACAGCTCAAATTAAGGATAATTAAAATAAAAATTGTTGATGGATGTCTTACTAATGTATCAATGATTTACTGACCTATTTCTAGTCAGTCTGGAAATCCTAAGCAAAATGTTACCCAGTCTTATTAATCTCATTAGTTACCCAGATATTCTTTACCTGCTAATGCTGAATATTTTTAGAGAATCACCTCTCCAATGGGCTAAGAGCCCAGATTAAATTAGGTGACACAATGAATAGTATTCACACTTTTTAATTCTCTTTAATAGTGTGTGTTTCTTCCAAAGCTGCTATCATGCTGATAATTACATCGTTCATCCTCCACTGTATGTGTTTTGGACCGCAAAGAAACATGAGGGTGCTTAAAGAGCCTCTGTCCTCTGCAAAAGTCAGCTGCAGATAGGTTTTCATACACTTACTTGTATTATTTACTTTTATTGGGAAACTTGAGTGGCAATTTTTGCAGTATTTGAAGTAGCACCGTAGAAGTGTGTCTTGGTTTAAAACAATTTGAAGGAGAAGACTCTGGAATGTGTTGCCTCCCTCTCTGTGTTCAACCAATTCCTTTCCACTAATAAGGAATGAATATGAGTAGATTCAACTGAAAAAATTTCAGTTTTCTAACAAGCAGGACAGCAACAGTCAAGAATCAGCAAATTATCACCAGATACAAAACTGCTAATTTTATTTTCCCTAGAACAAAGGGAGACCCAAAACCCAGGGGCGCCCCACCGACATGATGTCCTGCAGCTGAGCTTGTGGTCTGAAGGACAGAGAGGTGGTGTCAGCCTTCCCCCATACCCTGCTCTGCTCACCTCCCCAGCACCAGCTGGCATTCTCTGGATCCAGAGGTAAGAGCTCACAGAGGGACTTTGCCTTCCTCGTGGCAGGACGCAGCAGAAGCAGCCAAGGCAAGGAGGTTGTGCTGGGCTGACTTGTGGTCGTCTCTCCTCAGCTAGGTGCCTTGGCGAGCTGGACTGGCTTGATGGAGCGGGGCTGCTTGCTCTCTGCCCAGGAGACAGGCAAGAACTTGTGGAATTTGCCCCCAGGCAGTTCAAAACCACTGAGTGCAATCTCTGAGACAAAAGAAAAAAAGACAAGAACAAAAGAGAACCCAAAGGAAGAAGCTTCTGCCTAAAGCAAAAAACTAAGACAGCAAGGCAGGGGGGAAGCAAAAGAGCAAGGGCTGCCGGCCAGAGAAGACTTTAAAATCACCTGTGCTGCCACCCCGCCCCAACTTCCCAACTGCAGGGCTTTAAAGAGACTGTAACCATTTGGGGCCCAGGTAGATATGAAATACAGAAACATTTTGGGCTACCCACGATAGAGTTTCAAAGTTGTGTACATACACTGTCAGGGAAACAGAGATCAGCCTTAAGATTACTTAAGATTACATTACTGTGCCATTGATGGGAAATGGCTTTTCTTTAGGAAATCAGTGTCATCAGAAGTCATGTAGATTAACACAGGCACTAAACACTGTCAGTTCTACAATCAAAAGCCATCAAGAGTGCCTAGCTTCCACTTTTAGTGCTGTCAGTAGTCATCCTCACCTGCTACTACTTTGACATCAAGTGAATCTCAATTGCTACGCTCTCTTAACACAAGTCAAGGCTGGCATGTGTTAGATGAACATTCATATATACTCAAGAATTAGGCAGACTTCTAGAAGACTTCAGTTGATGTATTTATTTCCTTACATGTGTATGCTCCCTGAAAACTTGAGTGGGTCAGCTGTACAGCATTGCTTGGGCTGCAGATTCACTGATTCTCTCCAGCTTGTCTTAGAAGTTCCAGAATCCTATTGAGTCTGTCCATTATAGAGTATCATAGATACAAGTTTTGTAATTGAAGCAAAACTTGGCAAGAATTCAACAGGTCTTGTGATGGCAGTCTGTAGACATATTCCTTTCATCAGATGAAAGATAGCATTTTCACCAGCTCTAGGTTTCAGGCAGAACTTACTGAGGCAGGGAGGGCAAAACTGATACATATTACCATGACACACATGTTCAAGACAATGTCCCTGTCAGAAGAAAATGACCACAATGTCTTTGCACAAAGACAGTAAAATGGTGAAAAAACATCAGAGGTGACATTGTATTCCAAGAGCATTCAGAATGATAGAGGTTAGAAAGCAAACTGGGAATACTTGTGAAGCCTATTCATCAGTTTAGTGTTCTCTCAGATTTTTTGACTCACTCCCCTCTTTTAGCATTTACCCCCTTATCCTTGACTCACTGGAGCACATCCTACTGTCTCCCACCCACATATCAGCTGTGGCAACTGAATAGACAATTGCACACAAACTGTGTCTACCTGTAGCAGCAGAAAGTAACACTTAGCGTGTTTTTTGAGGCTCCAGCATTCTGTCCTGCATTGCACGATTTCTTCTTTCACAAAAACAAGAGGAATAACAAATTTCAGTCCTTCCAGACACCACATCTTCGAATGACTGTAGAAAATGGCTTCTGAAATGGTTCACAAAAGAGTTGCTTCTTATTACTAACTTTGCTTTACTATTCACTTCTGTCATGACATACAGTTGTGATAGGAGATATCAGTGACCTGTTCTATAGGCAGGAAGAACATTTCTCCTCCAGTGCTAGTAGCTATTACTGCTGGAGGATAACCAGCTGCTGTACAGGCAGTATTTCTGACATCTGAGGACAGAAAGGATGTCAAATAAGAAGGTTGGCCTGCCACTATTTTATTAAGGAACATTAATNTTTTTTTTTTTTTTTTTTTGTCCGCAAGAATCCTTGTTAATAAGCCTTTAACAAACTGCTACAAATTTGTTTTCAGCTGACCCTGCAAAGCTGTACTACCAATCCTTTACAATATGAGCTTCTGCACATTCCCTGTGGGCTTTCACCTAACAAGAAAGGCAGAAGTCTCACAGAGTTTGGAATACTGCTTATAGCTTTTCTGTGACCTGTGGGTCACTGGTTGAAACTTGAAGAGATGGCCAAACTTCACAAGTGGTTGTTAGCTTACCAGCTTACTGCAGTTCCAGTAGTAAGAAGAAAAAAGATATTCATCATTACTGTTCCCAAGCAACAGCATTATTTTATAATGTAACTTGCCAGTATGAAGTGCTTTCCAGTTTTGGAATCTGGAATAAATTCTAATTAATTATGCCTCCCAAAAACAGGTTAAGAAGAAGCTAGATTTTTTTTTTCCCCTTGGGGGCAGTACTTTCTCTATCAAGTCCATGAAAATACAGCTGTGTCAAGGGAAGTCTGATCTATGACAACATCTTACCCAGTAACTTTTTAGTTATGGCTTTGTCCAGACTACACTAGGCTTGAAATATCCACTCTACAACTACTGTATCTGATGCAGTGCTTTGATGCAAAATGAAGGAAGGATAGTACAGAAAGATCTCCCTCACCAAAAAATAGTGCATTCATTAATTATAGTAGTAATCACATTAGCCAGTGACAGCTTTTTTTCCTGTGAAGTACAGTTTTGTATGATTTTAAAAGTGTTGGTGGGGTTTTTTGTCATAATCTTTAATGGTAGCTATTTTTAAATCTGACATTTCTGATATCCAATACTTTTGGATGCTTACAACATCTCTATTCAAAGTGGATAAGCAAGGGTAGGTATATGTGAGACTGTCAAGGTTTAGGGGTCAAGGGCACTTGTTTTGTCTTCTTTGTCTCTGAGTCAAACTGTTTGTGTTTATAGTCTCTGCAGATGTGCAGTAGAAATATTAGCTTGAAAATTTAATTTAAATTTTGGATGTCTTGGAGGGACTGTAGGAAAAATAATGTCCAGTTTATTCTAACTATTCACAAAAATACTGGTTGTGGAGGGGAAAGAAGGTAAAGCATCATAAAATACAGAAGGAACTATAATTGCTTATAATAAGTAAATATTTTTATTTATAAATTGAGAAATGAAAGCAGAAGGTACACATTTTATGAAAAACATTTTAGTATCATGTTTTCATACTTTTGCTGTTTATTGTGGGTTT
>VZTZ01045095.1:22211-46532 GCA_013400955.1 Drymodes brunneopygia | reverse complement strand
ATTAGAGGATGTACTGTATACATGGATCCTACCTAAAATAACAAAAGATCCCACCTACAAACATAGGTGATTCCATTTTAATTTAATTTAAACTAATTTTTGTTTAATTTAAATGTAGACTGAAAGTATATTGTTTTCCTATATTTCCAGGACTCAATGAAGAGAAGAAATATGTGAATATGAAACTGCACGCTTACCAGCATACTCTCTAATGATAAAGTTTTCCATTTGCTAGACTGTGTATGTACCTAATGATTTCCATATTATTGTGTGTGTCAGCAGAGGAGATGAGACTTGAAAAAGATCTTTAGGCAATAAGAAAGTAAGCCTTACTAATGGATTCGCAAAACTGGTCAAACTCATTAAAAAAAAAAGAAAAAAAAAAAAAAAGAGGCTTTGAGTACACTAAATTTATCACAGAGAACAGGAATAGATCTGATTTACTAAAAAAACCAACCAACCAACCAAAAAACTCCAAAGAAAGGAAACCAAAAAACCAAAAATACACAACACTCCAAAAGCCCCCAAAATAAAGTTCATTTGAAAGCAAATCCAGAGTAACATCCAGAGTTAAAAAACTAGAGTAACCAGGTGTCCTTCCAGGCTAAGTATTGATTTGAGAGAAGGGGCAGGGAGGGGAGGAATTAGTGTTGTATAAAATAACACAGGAGGCCTCTGGAAGAATGGATGAAGTTCTACACAGTATATAACTTGCACAGGAGGATGCTTTTTTGCTTTTGTTTTCAGTGTGGGCTTCTTTGTGGGTTTGTTTTGTTTTTTTTCTTTTACTTGAAGTCATACGGGAGGCAAAACAATGCAAAAACTTCAACTAAATCTAAATAGTAACCTTATAGTGATTATAGTGTTATGTACCTTATAGTGTTTTATACCTTTCAGTGTTGCAGGAACTCTGACCTTGTATGGAACCCACACTATCTCTGTGTGCATAAATTAGGGCAACTGCTAGGAGAATTATCTTTCTCAACTTTTCACATATGGTGCTATGCAGAATTTCATTTCTCCCTGTCCTTGTGAAACCACTGACAAAGGCCATCAATATCCAGTAGGACATTCACAGCTTCCTGGGTATCTCTGTCCTTCTAGCTCCTCTACAGTATCAAGATTATTTAGCATTCTTTAGTCTCTCTTGAAGCACACTGAAAAACGAAGTAGAAAATTGTGCTTTACTGCTCATCAGGTTTTAGTGTTGTACTGGGGTTTCAAGGATAAATAAATTATATACTCAATTCCTGTCACATGGAAGCTGAGGTGCCATTGAACTAATGGGCATCTTCAGAAAATTACTGTCAATTAAATATGTTATTTTAGACAGTAATAGAAGTAATTATCTTTTGTGACTGGAGAGAAAGAATTAGCACTGAGAGGCCATGATGGGTCCATAGAATCAGTCAATAAAGGAAATATTTTTCAGTTACTTGACCTGATTACAAAAGATGGTGTTATAGCAAATGTTATGGCAGCATGTAGCACAAAATAAGCCAATAGCACCAAAAGGTTGAATGTCATTCAGAATAAAAAGAATGCTGGCAAGCATAATTAAATTAATGAGATTTAGGGGAATTGTATGAACAACTACTATAAGATCAGTTTTCCAGTATAATAAAGGAAGAGATCATGTATAAAACTACTTGACGTAGGACATGTTACAGTGTCCTTAGAAAACAGCTTTGCAAGGTAAGATTAAGCAAGAATCTGGGTAAAAGGAGTTTGGTACTCATTGGCCATCCTTATCTCAAAGTACCTCATCCCAATCAGAGCCATCCATCTATCCAATTACAGAAATTCAGCATGTGTTTTAATTAACATTCAGGTTGCTATAAGCATAAACAATTAAGTAAGCAAGATACAAGCATACTTGTAAGCAAGATCAATAAATATACCTACTGCCACTAATTTTTTGGTGGGTGTTTGTGGAAGACAATATAGTTGTTTAATTCCTGACTGAATAAACTACTTAGGGAGCCTGAAACCATGGCCATGCCATCTGTTTAACCACAAAAATATTTGCTCCACCATACAGGATAACTAGTCCTTCATTTTACCAGTTGTATATTCTGACTTCCTCAATTAGTTAGAGGTAAATAGGCTTGTAATAAGGAAAGAGAGGAGAAAACAAAATGACAAAGCATGACTGCAGTTTCTGAGTGGTGTCAAAACAGAAAGAGCAAAGATCAGCAGAATGGGCCCTTTTGGAGAAATACAGTCTGAGAACTATGTATTTAATGGATCAAGGAAAGTAGCCATGCCCATAAGAGAGAGACCACGTAACTCTGATGGTGGTGAAAGTAAAAAAATGCATGGTTTTTTCTCTTTCATGTTTTCATTTTATCTTCTTCAGTTTTCATGGTTTGGTTTGGTTTGGTTTGATTCAGTTTAGGGTGGAGATTCAAAGTGGTTTTTTGGATTGTTTTGTTTGTTTTCAAATCTAATTTTCATGAATTTGCTGTTATGGTTGCATCTTCTTCAGTCAGTTCCAAGAGATCATTTAGGAGCTGGTATAATCAGTCAGAAGTGACAGAGATATGGTTGGCCGTGAGACCCAGCAAAATCAGCCTTCTTGCAGCCTTCTGATAAATAGGAAAGGTGATCCTAATCCTCTGGAGTCTGGAGGGAGTTTGTGATATGTAGAAAATCATGTACTAAAACTAATATTGCAAGGATAACCTTCAATGTAGAAAGGGCTCTATTTCAAGCTAGTAGTAAGAGTTCCTGGCTTACAAAAGAACCATAGTTAGATTTTATGGAAGTTTTTCCTGTTGACCTGCAAAGGGGGAAGAGTGAGTGACTTGGCTGTGTATATGGGGGTCCTACAAAGAGCAGTTCAGGAGTACCCTTTGGATACCCACTCACCTTTGGGGTAAAGGAGCAGAAGGTTGCTTTGAGGTTGGGGGAAAGGCATGGGAAGGTGAGAGTAGGGTACAGGCAATATTAGAAGCATCAAAAAGTTTTTGATTAAAGACTGTTTTTTAAATTTTATTTCTACCCTCTTGATATGGGTAACAGAGGCAGTCAATAAACACAGAAGTTTGTGAAACACTTCATTGATCCTGCTTCAAGACCTTCCAAATAAACTGGGAAAGTCACTGAAGACTCCTGAGGCATTCCTGGGAATTATTTGAGTAACTTCAGAGTAGATACTGCTTCCAAAAAAGTGAGAAGTACTAGAGACTTTTAATTATCTTTTCTTCCAATTGCACACCAATGGCAACCTACAGTGTATCAAAAATTACTGGAGAGCTCTGATAGTGGCATTTAGGGAAATGGGGGCCCAGGTGGTGTTTTCCTCAGTCCTTCTGGTGAGGGGGAAGGGTCTAAGGAAAAAGGCTGTCTATCAACAATTGTTTGCAGAGCCGGTGTCAGCAAAAAGACTTTGGTTTCTATGACCATGAGTACCTCTTCAAGGGCCAACATCCACTTGGAGGAGGTGGGGTACACCTCACTAGGCAGGATGAAGGTAACTTTGCAAGTAAGACTGAACTAGCAAAAAAACAAGGCTTTAAATTATGATCTCCAGCACAGGAAGGACATCGAGCTGTTGAAGCAAGTCTAGAGAAAGTCACCAAGATGGCCAGAGAGACTGAGCACATCTTCTGTGCAGAAAGGTTGAAGGAATTGGGATTGTTCAGCAGGGAAAGGGAAGGCTTTGGGGTGACCTAATTGTATCCTGCCAGTACCTGAAGAAAACCTACAAGAAAGGAGAGACGGAGACTTTTTACAAGAGCATGTCCTAGTCAAAACCTAGTAAAAGGACAGAGGGGAATGGTTTCAAACTGAAAGAGAGTGGGTTTAGATTGGATAGTCAGAAAAAAACTCTTTACTGTGAGAGTGGTGAGGATCTGGAAGAGATTTCTAGAAGAAGTTCTGGATGTCCCATCCCTTAAAGTATTTAAAGACAGGTCAGCTGGAGCACTGAGCAGACTGGTCTAGTGAAATACATCCTTATCTGTTGCCCTGCTTTTGCAGGATTTCATGTTTGTAACTTTATAGTACAGGTTCCCATGTAATTTTTGTAAACATGGTTATTGTTTTCCTAACTGGCCGGGATTGTTTTGAACTTGTAGATTGTTTTTCATTCCTTTCCCCTGGGACGGAGAAAGATGATTGACCATGTATTTATCCTGTAAACTTACAGAGGTATTGATCCCTCTCACTAATCCTTGATTGTCTTTAGAAACATATAAATAAAAAAATAAAGAAGGAAAGGTCCTACCTGGAAATTCAACTACTGCTCTGAAACCTGCGTTTCTTCTGTTGCCAACTGTGCAACACTTATCCATGGAAAGAGGGTTGGAATTAGATCTCTTTAATGTCCATTCCAATCCAAGCTATTCTGTGATTCTGCCTGGGGAGATGGATAATAAGGCGAATGAGAACTTTCGAGTAAGGCTTAAAGAGCAGATCGATAAGGATGACATAATGGAGGTTGGATCCCTGATCAGGAAGAACAAGTAGCTGAGTGTAGAAGTGACTTCAAATTCACAGGCCATGCTTCCCATGAGTAAATTCAACTACCCTGATATCATCTGGGGAACCACCACAGCAGAAAAAAAAGCATTTCATGATGTCCCTGAAGAGCATCAGTAGCAGTTACCTAAAAGGNAGGTATTGATCCCTCTCACTAATCCTTGATTGTCTTTAGAAACATATAAATAAAAAAATAAAGAAGGAAAGGTCCTACCTGGAAATTCAACTACTGCTCTGAAACCTGCGTTTCTTCTGTTGCCAACTGTGCAACACTTATCCATGGAAAGAGGGTTGGAATTAGATCTCTTTAATGTCCATTCCAATCCAAGCTATTCTGTGATTCTGCCTGGGGAGATGGATAATAAGGCGAATGAGAACTTTCGAGTAAGGCTTAAAGAGCAGATCGATAAGGATGACATAATGGAGGTTGGATCCCTGATCAGGAAGAACAAGTAGCTGAGTGTAGAAGTGACTTCAAATTCACAGGCCATGCTTCCCATGAGTAAATTCAACTACCCTGATATCATCTGGGGAACCACCACAGCAGAAAAAAAAGCATTTCATGATGTCCCTGAAGAGCATCAGTAGCAGTTACCTAAAAGGAGAGGAGCTAATGAGGAGAGGTGCTGTGTTGGACCTTGCACTCACAAACAAGGAATGAGTCATTGCGGGTGTGAAGGTCAAAGGCAGCCTTAACTGCAGTGATGACAAAGTGGTGAAATTCAGGATCCTGAATGGAGGGAGCAAGGCAACAAAAAAGACCACAGCTCTGGACTTCATCAGAGTAGCTTTTGACATCTTCAAGGACTGGCTTGGAAGAATTCTGTGGAAAATGGTTATGGAGAAGAGTCCAGAAGAGTTCACTGATTTTTCAAGTATCACGTATTTCAGGCTCAAAAATGGCTAATCCCTATATGTGGGAAATAAAGCAACGATGGCAGAAGGATGCATGGATGGACAAGTTGCTTCTAAGAAAACATAAAGAAAGGGAGATGACCTGGGAGGAATAGAAAGAGACACTATCTGAGTGTGGAAGCGTGTGGGATTAGAAAAGATAAAGCCTGCCTGGAATAAAACCTAGTGAGGAGCATAAAGAAACACAAGAAAAATTTCTACAGGTATATCAGCTGCAAATGGTCTTCATGGGAACATCCACTTATGAACATGGAATAGATCTGGGCTTAAAGGATGGGTAAAAAGCTAAGATACTTGGTGCCTTCTTCAGCTCAGTCTTTATTGGTAACACCCACCTCCAACAATTTCCAAATCCCTGAGACCAGTGGGAAAGCCTGGCATACTCAAAAGTTTTCCTCAGTTGGAGAAAGATCAGACCAGTGAACAATTAAACAAGCTAATTTCATACAAGTCCTCATGTCCTAAATGCATGTACACACTCTGACTGGGGGAGTCGGACCATGTAATTGTGAGAATCTCACTCAATCATCTTTGAGAGACTACAGAGATCAGGAAAGGTTTCCAAGAAATGGAAGGAATCAAATGTCACCCTTTCCTTCAAGAAATAGGATCCAGATCAGTAGTTTAAATTTGGCAGTTACTGGGTTGCTACACAATAGTTCAATTTGCTCTACCATTTCAGGTCTTGATGTCTGCCATCTTCCCCTTCTCTAAGAAAAATTTTCAATGATAAGACTGCACATGCAGCCTTTTAGTTGTATTTGCCAGTCCTTTTGCTTAGATCACAGGTCTGAAAGATTCCTTGGTCTATTGGACATGCTTTCGTATATTATTTTTAATTTTAATTATTTAAATGTATGTTATTTCCCTGTGCTTATAAATATCCTTCTCTTTGAGGTCACAGAAACAAACATCTCTCTGCAAACTTTTTAATAATGCTGCAGTTGGTATTTTTCCATAGAAATCTCCTCATTGTCAACTTGCTGTAGTCCTTGTAATGGTCTGTGTAACAAAGTCTTCTCATTCCTGGTAGGCAAAACTGCAGTTTTCCAAGTATCAACAGGGAGCAAAAACTTTCCAATTATTAATAAATCTATGACACGGAACTTCATGTTTTAAGCTTGATAGTACTTCTTTTGATGAGAATGGAAACCATTCTCATGACTTCAACTGGCATTATTTCAGGTCTATGGCCCATCTGCTTCCATTGGTCCCTCAAATGCTGTATTTTCTAATATGTGTGGGGTTTAGTTCAAAGGCTTTTAAAGCATGCTTTGACAATCAAGTGCTGCTTTTATCTGTCCTTAAGTTTTCAGAGGACTACATTTGTGTAATTATGCTTATTTCTGGGTCACACAGTCACAGCAACTTTAACACTGGTAAATCAACCTCTCTCTTCAATTCAGCATAATAATTGAAGCTTTATCTCTTAATGTAAAAAGTTAGACAGATGTCATCCAATAGTTCATGCAGTGGTGATTATGAACAACACCATCAGGAAAGAAAGGCTTATAGAGAACACAAGCGACATTTTTCCTTATTTATTTCTTTATATGTATGGGATACAAATCAGTCAGTGCTGTATAAATAATAAAAATCTGCTTGTTTCCTTGACATAATAAATTGTCTTCTAAAGAGTTAAATCCAAGATTTTCAGTGGACCTGATCTGATATGTGATTTATTTTTGGTCATATGAACAGAAAACACAAGGCTCTACTCTGATGCCTTAGACAGAAAAACAACATTTAAATGTGTTTCCCTGCCTTAATTTTTGAAAGTTAATGTGTCTTGCAGGTTTAGGCTATGACTTGCAGGTTGGAAGGCAGGGCGGCATGGAAGCCACCAGTAAAAGTCTGGAATATCATCAGACCTTTTCTTAATAATGTATGTAGGAAAAAAATTTATTCTGGCTGTGGACTATGATTTCTTTTCTGGGTGGGTTTGAATCTACATCTGCTTAAAATCCCACTAGAGAGCTGCTAGATCTGATACCTTTCCTACAAATGGTTTTGAGGGCTTTTTTTTTTTATCTTGTTCTTCACTACAGAAGAGTTTATTTGTGTTTCTGAAGTGTCTTGAAGTTAGTGTCAGCAATATAAAATACTGAAGAAAAGAGAGCTTGAGAGAAATTTGAAAACTGTTATTCCTTTTACTAAAGTAGGAATTCTAGAACCAGAAATAGCAAAGATGAGATAGATATCAATAAAGGATATCCAGTGGAGAAATATAAGATCTTGACACTACCCACATTCATATTTCTCAGAGAAAACAGCATTATTCCCAGCTTTCAGGCAATATTTATGGACTTCAGCATACCTAGATGATATTAAAAACTGAATATAGGCAGCTGAAAGACATGATTGGAAAGGAGATAGATAACTTGTCATGACTATGACCCACCTGCAGGACAGAACTGTCTCTTTCTAGGAGAAGCAAACACCTAGAAGCAGTGTTGGAATGTAAAGGTATTGGGTCCAAGTGTTTATTGTGAGTTCAGCAGATGCTCCTCTGAGGATAATCTTGTAATGATCGAGTTCAGAACACAACTGAACACATTCTGATTTCATGTATACCCAAAAATCAGACCTGCCACAAAAGCTCTCCTCTTTTAATGCCTTATGGTTTTGTTAGTGTGACGGAAAATGAAAGAGCTAAGCCTGTGTATTATCATAATCCATGAACATGGAAAGCCCTTCACAAATATTTAGGAGTAAGGCATTGTTTTCTTCTTTCCTTTCTTCAGAAGCTGACACAAGTGACAAAGTAAGAATACATGAAAGAGAAGAAAGACCTGCCTCTTCTCACTTCAAAAATGTTCTCTGTTCATGCATAGGATCTCAGTGTGTACTTACATTTATGCCCTGAAGTGAGGCTGGGACGCTAGATAGAGGTGTGGCATTTTCCAACATAGTTTCCTTTGGCAAAATCTTTGGTTCAAATTTAAAACTGTTTTTCCCCTTCATATTATGTATGTAGCCTCCTTCTTTTCTTGCTTCTTTTGAATCCTTTTCCAAATGTCATTGAAACTCAGCAAAAGATTGCAGAATTTAAAGCAGCAGAGTTAATGAAAACAAGTGAATGAGAAATGTTCCCTTGGTTAAGGCAATGGCATGCACTGAAGCATTATTAAGAAAGAGAATAGCCACATAAGACAGAGAGGCTACTAATAATCTAACTTAAAAGAAAAAAGTCTATCAGCTGTGACACATCAGACATCAGAGAATCTCACCACAGTCTAGGAAGTAAAGTTTCATTCATTCCTCCAAGTATAGAACTACTAGTTTCCCTAACATAAAATCTGGGTTCTTTCAACCTCAATTTCAGCTATCATGTTCAGAAATGTTGTGACTTCAAAAAACCCCAAAATGCAAAAAAACACACCCCTCTGTTCCTTGTGGCTCCCTAAGGTCATAATTGTGATCAAAAAGCACCCAGACCTGCCACTTTCAGTTGCACAGGCATTGAAGTAAATGAAGCATAAGGATTTAGGCTTCATGAAAAGTGTGAAAGGTGAAAATATTGCCCCTGTGCTGACAGCAGTATATTGGAACTGAAAAATCTGTAGTCAGCTGTAAAACATTGTAATATCAATTACTGTTTGAAAAGGATCTTTTCTTGGCTAAGAAATGCAGAAACCTGCATAATCAATGTTACATTACATCCTACACTTTTAGGAGTGTACTTAATATCATAAAGAAGTGGGAGAAAATGTTTCTTTCAAGTCTACATATGTGATTGCTTTTAGGAAATGACTAATTCTTTGGAGCTGCCATCTTGAATTTTCTGGGGAGAGGAATAAAGGACTCCACTTCCTCACCAACCAGAACATTCTTAATAGCCTTAGCAATGTTCACAAAACACTCTTATTGCTTCCTTGTACCACCATGAAATTTCCATATCTAGGAATTTTATCTCTATACCTCAGTTTTTACATCGTCCTAGGACTTGAGAAATGCAAGTGTCATTCCTGTTTCTGGGAATATTAAAAGAAGGATCTGTGGAACTGCAGGGCAGTGTGCCACACCTCAATCACTAGGAAGGCAATGTGACAAATAATCCCAGTGGGCACCACATTGACCATGGTCAAACATTGTGCCCTTCCTAAAAAGAAGTCCAGCAGTTCTAGGGGCTTCATTAGGAAGACCACTGTCTGCAGATCAAGGGACTTGATTCCTGTTCTCTGCCACATCTCTGCCACATCCATGGGCTGTATCAAGATCTCAGCTTCCCAGTGAGAGACATACTGAAGTGTGACCAGCACAGCACCAAATAGGTGTTGAAGGAACTGGGGCATTTGTCATGGAGGGTGTGCTAAGAGCCCTGGGAGAGTTAATCTGGAGAAGAATGGGCTCAGAGAGATCTTTAAAATAGTTAAATATTATATTGGGAGAACCAGTCTCCTTTCAGTGGTTTCTAGTGACATAAGGAGAGCACAAACTGGAAAAAAATCCAGATTTACAGTTAAACATTAAAAATCCCTTTTTTACTGTGATGGCAGAGTCAAACTCAGGCAAAGGCTTCCCAGAGTTGAGGAACCCCTATCCTTGGACATATTCAAACTTGCCTGGATATGTCCCTCCCCAGGCCACCTGCTGTAGCTGACCCTGCTGTGAGATACTGTGGTGCATGTGCGTGTCTTCATGTGTGTTTCTATGTGTACGCATATTCTCAGGAGAATTGCAGCCTTATAGGAAAAATCGATAGTTGTGAAGGGCAAAACAGATTCTGGCTGAAGTGCTATATATCAAACCTGCCCTGGGACTGGCAATGAAGTAAGCAGGAACTTTTAAGTTTAGTTTAAAGGAATTATAAAAGAAAAGCACTGAAATATAAAAGGTTAAGGGCAGTTGCCTTTGAAGAGTTTAGTGCACTGCCTGCTTGTGTGGTTTAAGCAAATCAGAAGCAAAGGTGTTTCCTTATCTGGAATGTTAATGAGGGAGAAGCTGAGCGCTTTGCTAAGCAGAATTGTGGCCTGCATGATAATTTGTCAGTCTCTGACAGTATTACGCTGCTTCAAAAGGTGCTTTGACATCCTCAAACTCAAAATTATGTGAGGATGACAATTCAGACACAGAGGAAGCCAGTGGGCTTTCAACTAACTTTAAATAGTTACGAGACAATGTGAGCTTTAATTCTACAGTCATCACAGACATAGTGTTTTGGGGTTGGTTTTTTTTTAGGAAAATGGGATCATAAGTTGTCAGCAGTAATATACAAGAATTAAATTAGTGAAGCACAGGTACTATGGATGTTTGGAACAGTTGGTTAGAAAAAACATAATTTTTTTAGTGAAGATACCAAGTAGACTGGAAGAAAAAAATAAATTCTACATCTACTACCATGCCTGGTTTTCCTGAAACACAGTTAACTTCTAGAACAGCTGTCCAACCAAAACAAAGTTCCTATAGGTCTAACAAAAATTTCATTTTGAATCTTCCTTATCCTCCTTAGCCTTTAGTTTACAAGCAGCTGAGATGCCCACTATGCCTACTAGAGCTAAAGCACCAGATAGATAAATAAAGCACAGTTTCACAGTTTCCAACGAATAGCTCACTTGGCCCACAGATTATAGTCAGCTTTGGATTTTGAAGGCAAACTAAGAAAATGCAATAGGCGCTTTTATCTTCAAATACTTTGATCCCTTATTTGGAAGATCTTAGTTTCAGGAGGTGTTAGATTTTAATTATACTGGAGAATGTGTACTTCTTGCTCCTCTCACATGAAAGCCATGGAATGAGACAGAAATCTACTTGGCACATTTGTGAAACAGTGAAACCCAAATAGTTGTAGTAGAGTAGTTGTTTCTACTCTAGAACTGACTTTGCTGCTAGAAAACATGTGGGCAAGGAGACCATGGAGCAGATGGATGTTGTTAAAGGTCATTTATGACAAACAAGGTGATATCAGTGGCACACTGAGAATAAGACAAGTCAAATGGAGTGGCCACCAAGTACTTTGTTAGATTCAGAGTTTAATCTGTAAATCTAGAAAGCAACACTGTAGAGTTCTCCCAAAATGATCATGAGCAGCCATTAACGCATCACTAAATATGTGCATAAGAAGATTAGTCTGGTTTTGAATATCCTAATCTTTCCAAATCCACACTGCAAACAAAAAGCAGGAATGGGAATTTTCATTTTGTTTGTGTAACATCAAAATTAAAGTGCATGTATGCAGAACTTCTGCTTGAGCAGATCATCCTCAAAAGGGGAGGGTGTATTGCCAAATTTGTGCACTGTGCTAAAAAAATTTTTTGGGGGGTGGCTTAAATAAAAAAAATTTAAAACAGTATGAAATTAACAAAATTGAAATGGATTTATGTTGACAAGCTTTCTCCCCTTTTCACATCACTGTTACCCCAGACAAATATGACATCTTATATGAATGACTTTTCTAATAGGTATGTATTATCAGTACTTCTAGAAACAGTGAAAATACATTAAAACTGCCTAAAAAACTAATAAAAGCCTTGCTGCTAGCTTGAAGAACTTTATATAAGCATTACAGCTACATTGTACACTGTGAAAGGGGCTCATGGTTTTAAAGAATAAGGTCACCCATGAAGACTTATCTCTATGAAGACACAGTTCCATGGGGACAGTCGGGAAATATGAAAGCTGCGTTTATCCTAGCACATCCTGTACATTCTTTATAAACAGAAATATCTTATTCACTGCCTCTAACCAAAGTAGGACACATATTGATTGATAATAAGATGCATTAGTAGTATCTTCACCTACTGTGGTATCCTGTTAAGTTGAATGCTGATTGATAGATTGGACATGTATGATGCCTTCTGACTGCATTTGTCTGTTGGTGTCCTTCAGTTCAGGTTAGTGGTGATTTCTTGATGATTGATTTTTTTTGTACTTTTGAAGTCTTGTGTGTTTGAAACATTTGGAAGTCCTTCATGGAAAATGTCTTGAAATAGGTCCAATTATGAGTAATTGATGTAAACTATTAAACTGTTTTCTTTTTCTTTCACAAGCATTATCCTTAAAAATTTAGGGAATACTCAGTCATCATTGCTGAAAACACTCTCTGTTAAGATATTCATATTCTGATTTGAGGCACAGTTTTAGATCATTGGACTTCTTTTAATGGTTTGAGTCTATATTACAATTGAGCAGTGCTCTGCTGAAACAATGAAATAGGAAATACTTCTCATCTCTTTTGCTTAATGTTTCCATACTATTACTTCAGTTCCACCCAGGTGCTATTTGTAGCATGGTAATTTCTCTTATGTATCCTCACCTCATTTCTTCATTAACAAAACTGATGAGACTCAAGCATGCTTTTCCAGTCTAGATAGCTTTCTCATACATTTACAGGAATGTGTGCACTCATATTTATAAATTGGTAGGTGTGTCTGGTTTTATTTATGAAAAGTAATACATGTGATGTGTTTACAAATTAAAGCAAGTTACTGATGAAATCCCTTTTCACTTAAAATTGACTGTTTCATGGAAGCTTTCATTGTGAAGGTTTCTAGAGCCTTAATTATGTTATATCTGGAACTTATTACATAACTGTGAAAATCGAGTCAAAGAAAAAGAGAAATATAGTAAAATACAGAAACTAATTATAGAAAAGTAAAATGAGAAGGAGGGAGGGAGGCAGGAAGGCAGGAAGTCAGGGCAAGAAAGAGAAGAAAGAGAAAGAGAAAGAGAAAGAGAAAGAGAAAGAGAAAGAGAAAGAGAAAGAGAAAGAGAAAGAGAAAGAGAAAGAGAAAGAGAAAGAGAAAGAGAAAGAGAAAGAGAAAGAGAGAGAAAGAAAAAGAGAAAGATTGAGAAAAAACCCAGACAAGAGAAAAGAAAAAGAGAACTGAAGGAAATGTTAGAGAGGAACTGGAATTTATTGAACTCTGTTCAGAGGCAGACAAAGGAGTTAAGAACTTATGGTTAAGAACTGAGGAACAGATTAATTTCGGTGACTGTTGTGGGTGTTTACTGCAGGCCACCTGCAGTAAGGAGGAGGAAGTTTATGGGGCTTTCTGTGAGCAGCTGGAAGTAGCCTCAGAGTCACAGGTCCTGTTTCCCCTGGGGGACTTTAACTTCCCTGATGTTTGTTGGAGGGACAACACAGCTTGGCACACAAAGTCCAGGAAGTTTCCACAGACCTCTGATGATAACTTTTTGACACAAGTGGTTAAAGAGCCAACAAGGAAAGGTGTGTTGCTGGACCTTGTACTAACAAACCAGGAGGGACTGGTTTAAGATATGAAGGTTGAGGGCAGCCTTCACTGTAGTGACCATGAGATGGTGGAACTCAGGACTTTTTTTTCCAATCAGTGTATAAAGAGACATTGAAAATGCCCAGGATAATGTTGTTATGAAAGAATAAAAATCCTATGGGGAAAGACTGTGTGTTTATCATTTGTTTTGACTTAACCATTTATATCTTCACCCACCTATGCTATAATTTTTACTAATTGTTTCAACTGGATGTCAGTCAGTTTATCTCAGTGTTAAACAGAATCTGCTGAGCAGTTTTGCAGTATTATTAACCCCATTTTCAGAATAAGCTTACACTTTTCCTTGTTGAGCTGAGAACAATAGCATGGATTCTTTGGCCTAAGAAAAGACAATAAATCAAAATACTTTCTTTGAAGGAAGGGAATAAAAAAATGGGTACTTTTTCGGGTTCTGAGTCAAACAGTGTTTTGCGATTTGAGGAACAATAAATATCTGTTGATTGAGGGCATATATGAAGACAAGGCACATTATATTAGAGCCAGCTGAGAAGAAGTCAGTTAACAGACAAGTTCTGTATTATTGCATGTTTATCTCAGTAAAGAACCTGATATTCCTAATTTCAAGCATGGCATTCATGGGGTTTAAAAATGAGTCATATGAGTGAGATTTTTTGTTTGAGTTTGTAGCATTTCTAAGTGTGCTTCAGAATGATCAACAAAAGGCTGGAATTCAGACTTGGTATTTACAGCAGATGAAAATATTTTCTAGCAAGCATTACAAATAGATCAGAAAGTAATTTACTAGTGCAAAACTCACTGCACCAAGTTTATTCCTAGGAGGGGGTTAATCAAGCATTTGTATGCATGTACTGTACAGCTACCCTTTCTTTTATATTTTTCTTCTCTCTCTCCTTATGTCTCCTTTTCTAAAAAGAGAAAATCTATGCAGCTGATGAACCTACCATTTATGAACTCCTAAACTGAAAGAAAGCCAGAAAAAGTCTATATATGTATATGTATATATTAGTGAGGAATGTCAGGCATCAGATAACCAACAACAGGATAAAAGACTAAGGCCTAAATTCAGTACACCAGGCATGAGCAGCAGTAGCACTGAGAGATCCTGAATGTCTAAAGGGGCAGGAGAAAGGATTTATCAGTAGCCCTTGATTTGAATTGTTTATCAGTGGACGAGAAGGAGGTGGTAGGAGCAGGAAAGAGATGACATGGATACTCAGGTATACCTACCTCTTTCTCAGCAAACCAATTTACTCTGCTTTTTGAGGAGTTTGGTGTTTCCTTTCGGGGGAGGGAGGAAGGGAGGAACAAAAAGAGGGGAGAAGAGGGAAAGCTGGAAGGCAGGCAGGAAAGAAGGTACTTTAAAATTACAAAAAAAATTTTTTAAATTCTTTTTAAGAGGTGTTGGTAACAAGAGAAAGAATGCAAAATAAACCCCCCTCATTTTTATAGAAAACGTATTTGACACAACTTTAGAACTTTCAGAGAGTAGTCTGAATTGAGAGATCTCTCAAGAGTTGTAATACCTAAACTTTGTTTCCACACTATCCCACAGGATGGATGTGCAGTGTACTTGCCAGGTACATTGTTTTGAAAGGATCAGAATTCAAGTTTGTATTCATCCCTTCTAATCTATCTGTAAATCAATCAAAGCACTTTTTTTGTTTCTGTGAAAGGACTCAAGAATTCTGAAGGCTGCACTTCTCATGGCAAATGACAAAATACAACACGCTCTTCTACTAATCTGGAATATAATAAACAAAATTGAGATATTAGCACATCTTTCCAATTTAAGATGAATGGATGTCTGCAAAAGCAAAACATTTGAGAGCAAAAAACCTGCTGATACTAGCAATGAGATCAGTCTTTTACATATCTAATATAATTGCAATTCTTTCAATTACACATCCAGTGATTGCCTTTTTCCTATATGATCTAAATCTAGCCAGTGATTTATATCAAGTAGTTTTCATCTTCACTAACTGAAAGGTAAGGTTATACTGTCCTAGGCTGCAGATTCAACTCTTTAGAAATTGTTCATTGTCTTGCAAGTGGTATTCTGTGGTCAGAAGCATCCTCTGTGTGTCTAAATCTGCAATGTGCGAGCTAGGAGAGTTTAGCTTAGGTTGAAAACATGCTAACATGAAAAATTAGGCATTCTAGCTGACAGGAGTGGACTAGGCTTTCAGCTAACTTACTTGACCTCTATGAGGCTGACATAGCAGATGGCCCAGAAATCTAATTTGGAGATGTGACAATAAGGAGCTATTGCATTTTCAGGAATGTAAATGGGAAAATGGGAGCAAATAAAAAAATGTTGCCCTTGGTCATGTAAGGGTCTGACCAGTCTGCGTCAATGCAAAGCCCTCCTTTAGAACAGCCTGTTCAAGTTTCTTTTGAAGCTGGTGAGAAGTAGCCACATAAAAAAATCATAAAAAAGTTTAAGCTAAGAGAGTGTTCAGAATGTAGTTCTTTATCAATTCTGGTCATAAATTATGGCTCCCCAGCTGAGACAGGCATAATGTGAGACTTCATCCTAATTCAAATAATCTGTAGAGCTGTATCATGAAGAAATCCTTGAAAGACTTTGTCAGCCACAATTTTTTTGAGATTTTTGCCAGTAGCAATGTAACCATGTCTCCTTTCTCTTTTCTATATGCCCTATATTTGCATATTTTATTTTACTTACTTGACTACCTGACAAAAAATCAAATGGAAAAAAATGTCCAAATCTGATTGTGAAAAGTTCATGAAATCATAGACTCATAAAAGTACATAAAAGGCTGGAAGTGACTCAAAAGTTCATGGATTCCAAACTTTCGTAGGACAGAGGGCTTAAACTATTAAACTATCCAGCACCACGTCCAATTGCATTTGGAAAATCTCAGGAGACAGGGACACTGACATGTCCCTGGGGATCTTGTTCAAGTGAAGGGTTGTTCTCCCTGTAAAAAAATTCTTTGTTAGATTTGATTATTTTGGTGGCCTTTCTTTGCACCCTTTTTTGCTGTCCATGATTTTCTTGAATTATGGGGACCAGAACTGGAAACGATATTCCAGGTGTGGTCTAACAAGCACTGAGAAGATTGGGATGATCCCAATTCTACCTGTGCTAATAATGCTCCTGGGGATGCAGTTCAGGATCAGCTCTTGTGGCACTGAGCAGGGGCACAGACTTCACACAAGATGACAGCATTCAAAGACTGTGCCGAGACCTTTACTGTGCAGTATTCCTTGTGCAAAGATGTTTAGTGCACAGTGAAAATTCCCTAAATACCATTACACAGACAGCACATGTCATGATATAAACAGGAAAAAGGTTCACCACAGTGTTCCCCAATCACCTCAGCGATTCTACAGTTTTTACCTATTATGGTGGCAGGTAAACAATGTAACATGGTTACAAACTATAAATCTCACTTCTAGTAGTTCCAGAAGGTCACAAACCCACAATCCTCTTTCTCCTAGCCCCTCTGTGGTGACCTGTATGTACCTTCATGGGTTCCAGGCTCCCCTCCAGGCCTAGGAAAGGGGCTCATTCTTGCCTTCAAGGCCTGCTCCTCTATCACACACACGTAGCGTAACCCAACCAGTTCTGTCTTTGTTGCTGCAGTAGTATACTGCTGATTCATGTTTATTTGGGTTGTCTACCAGGACTTCCCAGCAAGGCTGCTCCCCAAACTCACAGTCCTAGCTTGTACTGAGCTCTTTGGTTATGTCATCCCAGGTACAGGCTGTTTGCTTGTCTTTGTAAAGCTTCAGACTGTTATTGACAGGTCACTCTTCCAGCCTGTCTGGCTTTCTCTGCAGGATTGGCTCTCCCAAGTGATATGACCACTTCACCACACAGTCTGGTAGGGGTGCTTCCAATCCCAGCACCCAGGGCAGAAGCTGAGTGATATGGGGGCCATCTGTGGGGAACACCAGTTGTTACAGACTGCCAGCCTGAGTAAAAACCACTGATCACCACCCACTGAGTGAAACCTGTTAGCAGTTTCCTATCCATCTTGCAGACTACCCGTCCAGTCTGTATATTAATAGGTTGGACTTAAAGTCTCTGGATGATTCCTTTTACTTTATTCTCAAGTGTGAAAATTGTCTTACAAAGCAGCTTTGCCCTCCTCAGTGGAAACCATTTTAACACTAATCTTTTAATGGGGATTTAAATATTTAACTTTAGGTATGCAGGCAATTCAAAGAATCAAATCCTGAAACTTTGGTTCCTATTTGGAATTTTATACCACTTACTATGATTTGTGGATTTAAACCAAAATACTTTCGTGGGCATATGTCATATATAGTATATAGCGTGTATTTTATCTTATGTGTGTCAGCTTTGTTTCCTTCTTATGCACATGTCACCTCTATAAGCTGCTAATACGTAGGAGTTTGTAGATCTTGCCCTTTTGTCCTTCTAAAGGATTTCTGATACATTGTCTGGTTCCGTTCCCTGGAACTCCTTTTGTAAAATAAAACCTAGCTATAATATGAAAAAAGGGAATGAAGCTGTGATTGTTAAAACACATCTATGCAGGTGGATGTTTCTGCCTATGGCTTGTTCTGTGCAATGTTGCATGTCAAAGTCATGTTGAGGGACTGTGCTGGATGCTCCTACAGAGTTCACTGAATTCTTAGTCTGTCTTAACTAGCAGTTGAAAATAACACAGAGCACTTTTCTCTCGTGGCTTTAAGCAACATTTTTGGTCACTAGAGAACAGTTCTAGTGAGTAGACTTGTTAATGAACATCTTGCTAAATAAACAATTTATGGGTTAATTTGCTTGGGCTGCAGTAGAAAACCCTTGTGTTTAAACACTGAGGGATGACATTCAAAATTACTTCTAATTGGTCAGACCATCTCATTGGACATTTTGTTTGCCCTTGTCAATATGTACTTGCTTCCACAGTTTCATTTGCTTCACCTAACAGGAAAAAAATGCTAGTTTTCATCAGTAAAACCCATTTTAAGGTCTACAGGAGGTAAATTATTTTTAAAATTAGTTTTTTATTTTATTAGTCAGGCTGCACTGTGTCAAAGCCATGTTGGAGTCAGTGGCACTTCATTTGACCTTGATAATATTGACACAATCACTCTGTGTCTCTGATCAGTATGACACCATTAACCCTCTGAGACTAATAAATGTTTTATAAATACAACAGGCAGTTTTTAACTAATTACTTTAGTATAAATTCCTACAATGTGTTTTATTTCTTACTAGCTTTATTTCTAGAAAAAGGGAATGTAAGCAGCAATTTAATTAATTTATTATATGAAAACCAGAGGAGAAATACCATAAATCAGTATAGAGTGTTATGTATATCCTTCCAGAAGCTTTGGCCAATGCATTTGACTCCCAGGTACAGTAAGGTAAAAGAGGTCAAGCACAAGTTTGCATAAAGCAATATTGGCTGCTTTGGCATACAAAAATAATAGGAGGATACAGTGAAGCCGTTTCATAGCACCTGTTTTATTTAGGAGGTCATTAGCCTCCCATGTCATACACACAATTTTGAAACTCTACCCTTGCTATCCTGCAGTTTTCCTCCTGGGATTGTCATGTACTTGAGTACCATCCTTATCTGTAATTCAATATACTAGAAAGTGAGAAAATTTTGTACCCTTTCTGTTCAACAGAACTAACTTCCTTTAGGAAATCAGACATTTTCTTTGCAATAAAACCATACTGATGGAGGAAATTATAATGGTAAGTAAATCAATTTTCATTTCTGCTCTACACACTTACTAATAAATACATTAGTGATATCATTAAAACCATTATGTCCTTCACTTTGTCCCTTCATCCTTGCTGAAACTTCTGCATTCTTGCATATCAGGTCCATAAAGATGTTTCCAAACCGTTACCTTATGGTAATTTAAACTCAGAGAGATACAGTGTGAGGTGACGTTATAATGCTGAACAGTCTTGGAAGATGGCATCATGAACCTGACAGGCATTATTTTCATGATACACCATTAGAGTGAAGCTGATAGCAAAGGAAAGTAATGAAGACTCATTGAAAATTCTGTATACACAGGGGCAAACCCATGATCTGAGGTCACCTCTGAAATGGAAAGTATGAATTTGGTGATGGCTTTGTTTAATATTACATGCCAAACCATTAATAGTCAATAGCAAATGAATGAGGCAACTAGAGTTGCTATTTATGCTACGAACTTTGTTATGGGCCATGCATGAGCATGGTTTGATGTGGGCCAGACATCATAACAAAATACAGAAGGATGTGATGACAGAGCTTCAAAGTGAAACCTAAGACATTCTTAGTGTCAAGGAAAAAGCATGGGGAGAGAACAGTGAGTAGTGTATCGGTGTGCATCTGCATGCTCACTTCTCTCCTGAGCTAACAGTTCCTGACCTGCTGCCTCTATGCTTTTCATTCACTGTAAAATGCCACAGTTGAAAAATACAGATATGTCATCACTGGACAGCCTCTATGAAAGTATACTGGAAGATAACTCACTGAGGTAGCTCATTTACATCTTTCTCATATGGAGCTCTACTAAAGCAACTCTTTTATAATATTGCCAAGGGACAGTATTAATTTTAAGCTGTGATGTGTCTCTGTGATGTTTTAGTATTTATTGTGGCTGGAGTGTCACGTGGCCAATATTTGCTCTCTGTCATAGTGGTACACATCAAGGGGAAACAAAGATCACAGATCAGTCAAGGTGGCACAGAATATACCACAATGTGTCCCAACTATTCATGCAAACATTCTCTATGATCTGACTTCTGTGCTCAAGTCTTTTCCATAATGCAAATATGCTCTGAAAAAGACATCTGCTGCCTTTGAACACTTTCATGGCTTGCATCCAGCTTTCATTTGGCATTTCTGTAGCGGTAACTTGCTTTCCCTATATTGGTAAAGCATTGCTTGTCAAAGCGTTTCTAAAAGTGACTCCAAGTGACTTCCAATTCACATGTTCATTCATGTCTTTCCTATAGATATACTGATGAAATTGACTGGAGCCAAGCACAACACTGTATTTTCCTTTCTTTTACAGGGTGATATTGTTGGGCTACCTGTGCTGAATATACATTACAAGTACTGAGATATAAGCAGCCTACTTGTAAAATACTAGTGAACACATGGTTTATCCTATTAGATACTTTGGTTCAATATGAAATTCGAATCCACTGTTAGAGGAAACAAGCAAAAAACAAAACCCCCTTTGTGCTGAACTATTTAAAAGGAAGTATTAGCACCTCCTGAACATCCTCATGTATTGAAATTTTGATGAATGATTGTATTTGTCTCTGTAAAAGGCTGGAATGATGTCACTAATCACTGCATTGCAGCACTTCAAATGCAAAATTTGTCCAAAGAGTTAATTATTTTAAAAGGTATTTGCAAAATCATATTATTTGCTGCCAAAATCACTTTGAAATGTCTTTACACATAACTGATTTCAACATTTTCAATGTCATAATGTGACCAAAAAGGTGAATGTTTTGAAAGATTTTCTCCTATATTGTGTCTCTCTGTTTAAGGTGAGCTATTGTAGATCCCTCAATGTTCTGCCACTGCATGCCAGGGTATACATTCATTTCCTGGATACCAAATAGCTGTCCATTAAAACTTACCTTTCAAAAAAAGTTCTCAAAAGTGTACAGTTGTGATTCCTCTCTGCTTCTGATTTTTTGGCCAATAGAATGACTGAAATCACTACAATTGCAAAAATGTGTAAATAATTTCCTATTCTCTACTGCCTTTTATTACTCCAGTAATATGCAAAGACTGTTCTTGTCTTTTAGGCACAATTAGACTTACAAGGACCCAAACATTTTTATCTAAGTCCTTTCAGACCTGTCAGCAATTGCCTTTCAGTCTCTGCAACTCTCTAACTTACAGTTCTCCTATAGAACTTAGCTGTGTTTTTAGTTTGTTTTGTAATGTCACCATTACTTTCCCGAGTACTTTCCTACTAGTATAACATTTGAGTTCATTTTTATGGTTTGTTTTCCTGGAACACACCCAAACTCTTCAAATACAGTCTGGTATGCTGTAAACATGTCAGCATTCACTTCTTCCTGCTTTACAATATTGACTCTACATTTATGCTTGTTACTACTGGCACACCAAGAATCGCTTATAAGCCAAACACCACAGTGTGAAATAAGTGTTTGCTTCTGTTCTCTCCATATAGAAAGTACAGTTCAAGTTAAATTTCCCAGATGCTTGCCTTTCCTTATATGAAAGAAGATCTGATGCTGAACAGGGTTGTGCAGTAGTAATTCTTGGCGAAGTCTCAATGATCTACTCCTCCTTTGAAGTCTCACAAACAAACACATTCATAATTATCACACTTATCTTCTCTTACAGTCACTGCACATTTTTGATAAACAGTTGTACTGGCTAGATTTCCAGCAATTACATTCAAACTCAAAATATTGTGTGAAGAGGATTTTTGTTCACCATCTGCTATACTCTCTCATGTGTCAGTTGTGCAATTCTAGTGAACTTTTGTGTATAACTTCCTGCTTTTAGCCCTAATTGGACTTCATCATCCTTCCTCTCTCACACCATTTAGTGGGCACTAGTGTAAAGCTTATGTAAGTTAGCCATTACAGGAAGCCTGAAAATGGTCCTTCTTTTTCATAGGGTAGGTATACAAACAAGACTGTGATGATTTTCTCCATGTATTCAATTTCTTCTTGTAACAAGAATAAGTTATTAGAGGTTACTATCCTCTGCTTGTACTTAGGGAATGTTTGACCACAATGACTTGTCTTGCAATGGTTCTCCTAAAGACTTGCACACAATAGAATGATTCACATTGTAGTTGAACTTAGAAGCTACTTTCAGGTGGCTTCATATGCAGCTATAATTGTAGTATATTTATTTTCTTTTGTGCAACAAAGAAGAAACCCACACACACTTTTTGTCAACAGTGCTCTCAGACATTTTTTTGTGTGTACCGCAATAAATCTGCTTCCAATCAATGAAAAATGCTTCTTTAAAAAAAAAAAAATGCTTCTTTTAAAACACAGATTTTCTTCTACCACATGGAGAAATAACATCACACATTTTCTTCTGGAGCATGTGTGTAATGCTTTTATGAAATCTGCCACAAAGCGTGTTGTGGTATATATGCATAAGCAAAACAACATCGCTTAGTGATACACATGAATTTCCTGGGCACAATGGGTACAGTGAGTGGATTACAATTCCTCTTCTAAGGCTTTTTTTGCAAGACACATTTCACACTCACATGAACCAGCCACTGCCCCATAGATCAGCACAGCCCAGTCCAGCATGACAGGTCCAGGACATTCAAGCCAACAGCTGGACAAGTGACCTCCATGCACCATGGCTGCAATGCAGGCTTTGCCTTGTTACAGTGTTGGGCACTTGTTGGCAGGTGTCCCTAACTGAGGAACTGCTGGTTTTGTTGTTATGTTCCATGTCAAGTATCCAGCATGCACTGAGGACATGGCTCAGGGCCAGTCTTTGTGATTTCTCATCTGAGGCCAGTTGGCAGCTGTCACCAGGGTTTTTGTCATCTGCTGTTCCCCTGCTCCAGATGTTTTACACAAGTGTGAAGCTTGCATTGGTTATGTGACAATTTTTTCTGTTTCTTCTTTATTTTTCAGCTCACATTTCAATGATCTAATCAGTTAGAAATGGGCATATATTATCAAAGTCTCCTTTTCCTGAGCCCTCAGGTAGGCTTTGCCCCAGATGCTGCAATTTTTCTTATGTTCTTATGTTGTGTAAGTTTGTTCAGAGCTTAACTTTCTTGGTGACAGGCTGTCAATCATTTCACTCTGCTTTTGTAATCAGGTGTCAAATTTTATTTGCGCATTTTAAATAAAATGGTCCTGCATTCAATTTCTATCATCACCATGTCTTAAATGTGTAGAAACTCTCAGTAGATACATGGAAATTCATTATGTTTCATATATCATCTTTATTAAAAGTATTTGATCCATGCATACTTTTTTTCATATAGGCAAAACCAAATTTGTTGTAGTCCTACACAATATAATAATTATTTTGATTAATTTGATTATTATTTATGCTGATGTTCTCATACAGAATCACAAACCACATTCATGAGCCCAAAACAAATTAATTACGAGAAAAAGAAATGGAGGATGGGAGTATTTCCAATCTTACCTCATTTCAGAACTTGAAAATTATAGCAGAGCAGATCTGACTACTTCCATTCAGTGAATACGTATGAAATATGAATAGACATTTCTCAGCTTGGAGGAAGACTGTGATCATAACTGCAACCAAAAAAGATCACTTGAGATGTGCAGTCTGACCTTTATGATGTGCCAGATTAATTTTTGCTATAATCTTCATTAGAAAAAACAGCTTTCTTTTTTTTTATAGTGAATTAAGTGTTTTGTTAATGAATGGTTCATCATAAATGTATTTACTTACTTCCAGTAATGATGTAATGAGTAATGATGAGTCTGGGGCTTTGAGGGGGTAGAGGATGGGACAAGGTAGTATATTTAAACTATATTTAATAGGCTATACAATATATCACCAGTAAATTCATAAATACCAAATGCACTGCTGTTTGCCTTCACCTATGCTTTATTAATTGCTATACTTTCAGTAACCTTATAAATGTTTCACTGTATCTGAAATATACATTCATTATGCAATAAATGATTGAAGCTCAGTAATGGGTTTTCTTTAAACATAATTTATGATTTGCCTTGGCAGGCTAA